>CM063263.1:9872473-10359973 GCA_032158295.1 Pycnopodia helianthoides | reverse complement strand
ACCTGGAATTTAGTAAATCCCTGCCGAAATTAAAACTCCAAGTCGGACTGCTCAAACAGGTGTCAATGCGAAACCGACTCGTAAGGATCGAGGGGGGCAGGTTTTGTCACGCCTAGCGTGATCTGCACGGCGCGGGTATATAGCTGTCGCTCGGGGTGTCTTAACCGAATGCTAAGGACTCTGACGGGAGCGTAAACTCCACTCTGAGCTCGCAGCGTATATCTTCAATAATGAATCGTCACCGACGTGTGCCGGCTTTTGGGTAACGTGTCATGGATGCAGTTGCCGCCGCACTCCCCGCACTACTGCTGCTACTGTCACCAGCGTGCGGGCACCGTGAAAATGTATGCAAATCGAAATACGGTGATGTCGTGGCTTATTCTTCATGACGAAAAAAATATATATATATAAAAAATAAATAATAAAAAAATAAAATAAAACAACTCTGAAGGGGCCTCTCGGCAATTTAGCAGATGACAGTGGGAAATCTTCAGCTTATTCGGTCAATACAGACTTCTACATATTCCGTGTTGATACAGTAAACATCACACTCATTTGATCTATTACTGGGGGGTGCTGTCAACAGGTTCGTTTAGGAGCGTCCCTGCCCCTCCCCGCCCCTCCCCTTTAAAAACACCTTGAACAAAAAGGGGGCACTTGTTTTTAGCGTAACAGAGTGAGCGAAACTCACCATCTCTGATCAAATTCTCTTCGGTAATTTTACTTATGGTTTGTTGAAATTCTTCTTTTGACAAGCGTGGCGATCCCGTGGACACAATGTTGCGCCGTACAAATAGCCAGCTACTTGCTGTCATAGTGCCAGTCAATCGCGTGCAATTTACAAATGAATTTAATTTGTGGGGACATGCTATCTCTGGGGTCATCGGTAGGGCACTGTAAGGCAGAGAAGGAAACAAAACAGCTAAAACGCCCCCGTTGATTTAATTGCTAGGCTGTTCTTCCCGGGAAACACGGTTTAATATTGGGCATTATTTTATGTCAGGTCTCGATTGTAAATTGATGCACTTCTCCGAATTGTTGGAAGAGGAATATATATAATATTACCTGTTACACACAGAGCATTACAGGTAGTGGTAGAAATTCACGAGAGTAAACTCGGAATCTTTTTTTTTTTAGCGAATGATAATATGAACGGCTATTATTGCCGTGATGAAGCTAGTCTGGTGACCTAAGATGTATTGTTCCTGTCTTCCGCTGCTGAAGGGAGTGTCATTCATTATACAAGCAAGTGTCGGTTGCCATGAACGACCACTCAGTTGTGTTTCATGTAGGTATTTACACGATTTATTACGTGAGGTTTTTCTTCTTCTTTTTTTTAGCTCTACAATGTTCTCCTCCGATCGTTTTAATAATAATATCGAACTGGATTAAGTGACTATTATAACATTGACATGATAAGGGACTTCATTAATAAAGTAGATTGATAAAGTAGAGTGGAGTGAACTGTGTATAGATCTGCCAAATGGGGGAAAAAATAAGGGAATTAATCACTTTCATTTCATATTTCCTTGGTGGTCACTCAACATTGTTTTGTATAATGATGAAGCGGGAACTGGGCTAGTACAACGTCTTTTATAGTTATTTGCAATATACAGCAATATAGGTTTGTTCAAGTACTATTACTTGTCTTTGCAATACTAATATGAAAATGCACACAAACACAAATATTTGTGGTTCCGGTTCGATTATTAAGAACCATAATAAGCACAGTTATATCGATTTGTTACTATGTTTGTATATTTTCTATACTTATTTAATTTGTTTTTTATATCACTGTTATTTTTTTATTATTAAAATGAAACTTAAAAACAAAAATTCCTGGTCGGAATTGACCCGGTTCGCGAGTGTCATGGGGGCCTGACTCCTTCTGGGTCAGCCTGACTCCTTCTGGGTCAGCCTGACTCCTTCTGGGTCAGCCTGACTCCTTCTGGGTCAGCCTGACTCCTTCTGGGTCAGCCTGACTCATTCTGGGTCAGCCTGACTCATTCTGGGTCAGCCTGACTCATTCTGGGTAAGCCCGACTCATTCTGGGTCAGCCTGACTCATTCTGGGTCAGGCTGACCCGGAAAGTGGTTAAAACATGGGAATGTTATCACATATTCTGCACCAGTTTCAAAGCCATACTGACCCAGAACTGGGTCAGGCCCCACGGGAGCCGGAGTTCGGGTCAGATCTACACCGGTAGTTTTCGAAGTGTGTTATTAACAACACTATAGACCATGTGAACGTTGTTTACAATAAGTGTGACCTTGTACATTCTTTGAGTATTTTGGCAGGCAAGATACTACACTGGTCCTATGGGAAAGTTAACATTTTGTGTCATAACTTCCACATAAAACCAAGAGTTATGAAAGTAAAGTGGACAAGTTTTTAGATGTGCCCCCTTTCATCATATTAAAAGTTGATAAGAATTAGACAGTGCAATCTCCATAAAATATAAGATTTTATGCTTTCTTCCATTGAGCTGTGTACAAATCGTGCCTGCAGGAAGTCCAGGCTCTGTGGCTCTTTTGTAAACATGTGATGTCACAGGTCACACCGTCTATAGCAACGGCTGTAATAGCCCTCCTCGTTTATGAAACATTTACCGATTAATTTTAGATGGACAATGCAGTCTTTTTCTGTGCAAACAGTTGCTTAGCATTTATCAATAAGCTCTCAAGGCAACTTAATCTACTTGATAATTAAATAACCAAATTTATGGAGGGGCAAATGAATCCATTAGGGGAAAATTGGATCAATCAACATCGGACTCATACTGGACGGAGTTCTGGTCAAAATATTATGTTGATTTCGACACTGAACGTGTAGTTATTTGATAGATAACGTTTCGTTCAAAGAGCCACAGCTTCTGAGTTGAACTGGTTTGGAATCTGATAGATGTACATGTTTTCACTTGCCTGTAGGGGGAAAACAAGTAGGTATGATTTATTTTTTATTTATTTTTTTTATTTTTTTTGGTCTAATATTTATTTTCTCCTTTCCATGGGAGTTATTTGATCCCACTCACTGCATTCCAAATACAGTGACACGACATCACAAAATAAACAGCATTACATGAGAAAATTATATTTAAAACATGACTTTCGGAATAATATTAAGCTAACGGCGTGTTTGTTTGGTTGAATGTTTGTTTTTTGGAATGTTGGTTTTCAACAATCACTACTCCTAAAACCGGCATATAAGCAAAAAAAAAAAAAAAAACTAAAAAAACATGTTTGTGTTTCATTTATTAAATTGATTTATTTTCACGTGTGAAGATACTATGGTATTCATTACTGGTAATTTGTATATCATTATAAATGGTTTCCGTGGTGTATGTGGTCACCATTATTGGCGCAATTAATGGTTCAATGTGTCCTGCACTATGAGATAAACAACAGTCAATTATCTGGCGACTTGGATAGCTTATTTTAAAATTCACTAAACTATTAAATTTATCCATTATCTTTAATGTTTGATGCGTATTGATTTGTTCGTGGAGGTTTGCGAGCTTGACGGAGCATGAAATATAGTTGAGGATAGCAGGGCTTTTAAGAAGGGGGGGAAATCATTGTGTGACGACGACTGATGTGTCGGGCTTTCCCTATAGAGGCACTCGAAGAGACGTAATGGTTTTTTTATTTGAAATCTTATCAATGTGATTCCGGGGTTGTATTTGAGTTGATAAGGGGCTGGGGGTGTTGGAGGCCTATCAGCCTGAGGGAATAATTATACCCTTGGCAAAGGACTTTGGGAACTTCAAGGTTTAGAAATACACGATTTGACTAAACTGAATTACTCATCGCATGATCATTCGTTTTGGGTAAATCTTTAAAAAAAAAATCCTGCATCACGAATTCTTAAACATACTGTAAACAATAGTTTAGTACAGTAATTAAAGATAATACAAAACAAATAAAACACATTTTGATAACGGTAAACGAATAAATGAAAAAAAGGCACAATAAAAACGGTTAGGCAGGTTGGTAATTTTGCAACCAGAGTAGAGGCATTCGTCAAACGAAACTGTTCTACAGTGACCTCATTACAGCCTTACAGAAGCAGAAGGGAATTTATACAATTTATACTAAATTATGCATTATAATATTCAATGTACCAATGCGGAGTAGCGGTGCTGTCAGTGGAAAACCCAAGAAGAGCTCCGTTCCCAGAGGAGATGGGATTGTTAAGAGACATAATCACTGATGTGAAAATAATCAATCAGAGGAAGATAGCAGGCAGATGTAACTGCTATACTAATTTGTCGTAGGCCGCCTTTGAATCAAAGCTATACAGTTAATACCAATCTTCTTCAAGAAACAAGAAGTGTGTGTTTATCAAATTGGCCATTGGAATATAGTTTGGAAACAAAGCCAAGACAAATCCCCTGTTCAAAACAACGCACAAGCAAGACAGCAACCTACCAGTTCACAAAAAAATGGCAAACCAAAACCATGTACCGTGCATACACATTAACTGGAAAACAGTTGGGGAAAGAAACCATAGCAACAATTTACTTGATAACATTAAAAAATAACATTAAAATAATCATAATAAAAACAATTAAAAAAATTAAATTAACAACAACAACAACAACAACAAAAACGAAATATTATCAATAATCTTCATTGACAAAATAAATAAATAAAAAATTCATGAAGGACGAAATCCCCCAACAGTGTTTGTCCTTTATGTTATGACGAATCAGAAACAGTCTTACACGGTCGAAGCAACTTGGGTTGACGTTTAAACCCTTACAATTTGATCTAGTAGTAAGGTTTGTGTTGACTCCATGTAAAATTATCTTATGAGCTGCGGATGTTCTGAAAGGAACAGTTGGTGAATCAACTCGACGTTTCGACCAGTGTGTCGCAATTGTCTCCATGAGAAATTCGGAGCATAAGGATCGAATCTTAAAGTTTGTAAATCAGTCGTGCTGTTGTTGTTGTTGTTTGTTTTGTTCTTCTTTTCTTTAGAGCCATCGTAACTTATCACAGATGTAATAACAATGTGCCGTAATGACCTCACCAATGTGTTTTCCAACGTGGAGTTTCACATCCCATCAAGGCAATTTGAATGACTGTGCCAAAAATATGAAAAGAATAACTTATAACAATCTTGTTACTTCACTGCGGTCAATTGATGAATAACTTGAATAAGTGAAACTCTATTGTTCCATAACAACAGTAGGGGAAATAATACATTATGGTTTTTGAATAAATGTTTTCATTACTACATTTTCCCTTTACAGAATTAATATAATAAAGAAAGACTAGTCTAAAGTTACACGGTTTTCTGAGGGAAAACTACATATTATGACAATTTAGTCTCACATTCTGGAAGTGGAAAATTTCCCATCGACCATAGCATTTTCAGGAGACCACCGCCCAATCGATACCAATTTCGAGTCTTCTTACCCGAAACGAACGCCCTGTTCCCTTTGCCCCTCTCAGTACCGATATAAGAATCGATTTTTGACAAAGTGGATGTCCGGTTGCATTGAATCGATTCCATCGCTCCAAGAGGATGTGGATATCAAAGCAAGCGCACTTCCGTTAATCGTGTATTTTTGCACGAGATGGAAAAAATGTTCGGACCCCGTAAAGGTTCAGCAGGTCAACCAAAAAAACACAGGGAAGGTATTTCGTTCCCTCGAAATCACATTTTGTTCTATCGAAATCACATTTTGTTCCATCGAAATCACATTTTGTTCCATCGAAATCAAATTTTGTTCCATCGAAATCACATTTTGTTCCATCGAAATCACATTTTGTTCCATCGAAATCCGTCGAAATCAATTCGTTTTGTCGAAAGAAAAGTAGATATATTTCAAGGAAAGCAAACTATTATTTCGAGGGAAAAAAAAAACATTCTTGGGTTTGAATTGATATTTCCAGTCAACAACAGTTTTTAGTCGGCTAGGTGCCCATGGTAAGCCATTGTGTTTGTTTTTTTATTTCGAGTTGAAGAAATAGTATTTTAAGTGAATGAAACAGTACTTTCAGGAAATATTATTGCGAGATAACAATATAGTTTCATTGGTATACCTTTATTTAATTGTGTATTTACCTGTACTGTACAGCTGTATTACCACAATCAAAATGTTATCCCAAATCTCCCCTACTCCCTTTGCCCACGAACAAAGCCGTTTCGTAAACCGTGAGTTACAAAATTCACACCTTGCGTTTACAGTCATCACGGGTAAAAAGTCTCGCAGATGTATGATCCACGTTCGATATTATTTTCTGTTTTCCACTCAGTCAAGGAGTTTACAGTCATCACGGGTAAAAAGTCTCGCAGATGTATGATCCACGTTCGATATTATTTTCTGTTTTCCACTCAGTCAAGGAGTTTCGTCTCTCGTTTCCCCTTCCCTGTTCCTACATCGTGCTCGGCACTACCCCCCATAAAATCAACATGTGTATTTTCCACGCCTGTGCACACATAAAACGCCATCCTTACGTCGTGGATGCTACCCCCAAAGCCGCCTAGGGGCCATTCCACGATCGATCTTAGTTAGTGCCCGGGCCATTACGTGGGAACGCATCAATACCAAGAGTCAACCCCGAAATGGACGAACATCCCATTGCTACATACAGACTGAGGCCGCTCTTGGTAATTGGAGGTCGGGGCGGGGGATACCTTGGAGGGTCGCCCCAGCACCCCCTTCACAAAATGATCGTACACGTCTAATTTAATAACGTCATCAGTCTGAGAGCAACAGACCAGACCGAATACAACTCTGTAGCGTCGATCATTATGTATAACCGCGTGAAAGTTTTTTTTCCGTACTTCGAATTACAGACTGCAGTTTAGCTGCTATGAACCCCGGCACACCGATGGTGACGATGGGGTTAACATTAACAAGAGCGTCCAGAGATGAAGTCGGTTGCACACCCAACTATGTGATAGGCCGCAGGTTATGTGGTAGCCCGTTTTACCAGCCAAACTTCTTATAGACCTTATGCACATGACGTCATTTGAGTAGGGCGCCCTCGTCTAGAGGTCAAAGGAAGATTGCTCATTGGCTCATTCTCTGCGCCGCGCGTACAAAGTGTGCTTTTTCCATTGTTTCGTCATCGTTTTACCTCTAAGATGGCGGCGTGATGACGTCAACGCATAAGGTCTATTCTGGTAGGAAAAACTATATATAAATAATAGTAAACTTGCGGGTACAACCATGTGTAAATCTCTTTTGTTTGAGTGTTGGCTCTGAGAAGAGCCGGAAGAGTTCTTATTCTGCCTCCCTTTTTTTTAAAGCGCAACTTACGATGTCAGTTAATGGATAGTTTGAGACCGTTCGTTTAACTATAAACCATTACCATACGCCCAAACAGGGCTGACCTTGTTGATTCTTTTGCCCAGGAAAAGTGTCGGGAAAACTGTTAAGAAACAGAACTACATGGACAGGTGTTTTTTTTTTGAATTGTTAATTCGGTCCGAGACTTGTTCGTTGATAGTTTGAGATCGTTCGTTTAACTATATAAACCATTACCATACGCCCAAACAGGGCTGACCTTGTTCATTCTTTTGCCCCGTTATGTCCAGGAAAAGTGTCCGGAAAACTGTTAAGAAACAGAAATACATGGACAGGTGTTGTTTTAGAATTGTTAATTCGGTCCGAGACTTGTTCGTTGATAGTTTGAGACCGTTCGTTTAACTATAAACCATTACCGTACGCCCAAACAGGGCTGACCTTGTTGATTCTTTGCCCCGTTATGTTCAGGAAAAGTGTCCGGAAAACTGTTAAGAAACAGAAATACATGGACAGGTGTTGTTTTAGAATTGTTAATTCGGTCCGAGACTTGTTCGTTGAAAGTTTGAGACCGTTCGTTTAACTATATAAACCATTACCATACGCCCAAACAGGGCTGACCTTGTTGATTCTTTTGCCCCGTTATGTCCAGGAAAAGTGTCCGGAAAACTGTTAAGAAACAGAAATACATGGACAGGTGTTGTTTTAGAATTGTTAATTCGGTCCGAGACTTGTTCGTTGATAGTTTGAGACCGGTCGTTTAACTATATAAACCATTACCATACGCCCAAACAGGGCTGACCTTGTTCATTCTTTTGCCCCGTTATGTCCAGGAAAAGTGTCCGGAAAACTGTTAAGAAACAGAACTACATGGACAGGTGTTGTTTTAGAATGGTTAATTCGGTCCGAGACTTGTTCGTTGACCCTCTTGTTCGAGCAGGAGAAGAAGAAGAAGGTCACATCTTGCGGCCGTTTGTGGCCGCTATGGACATTTCAGTACAAGCCTCTTGCGGCCGCTATATGCTCTCTAAATGGTTTACAGAAACTATAACAAAACAATGTACTTGATTATTTCTAAACAACCTTCCATTTTTTCGATTTTTTTTTTATTTATAATCATGCACAACGATGAAATTAATTAAATATAGTTGGACGATCAAGAATATTATTGTGGTTTCATTTACGTGTGGGGGTCAGTTGATCAAGTTTGATCTGCTTTATCGTGGACAATAAATGGATTGAATTATAAAGTTGAACTGAATTTCGATCGACATTAGTCTTCTCCAAATGTCATTAAAGGTAAGCCATGTAGATATCCAGAGGAAATGCATTATCTTGGTTACCAAGCCGTTTAAGTCCCATAAATATAGAATCAGTATGCACTGAATCGCTGATACTACATTCACCTAAAGCTTAGTACTGATAAAAAAGACAGAAAAAGTCCTCTGTTATAAGTAAGTTTGTCTGAAATACTGGTTTTCAAACCAAATGTACTTATGACCATTCTGGTAAACATTGGTTATTGTGATCACTCCAAAGGTCTGACACAACACGTTATATTTCGTGTTTTATTTATTTATTGATTTTTTCTCTCTCCCACTTATCCGGGATCACCTAATTTAATAGAATTTAAATAACAATTTATGGTCAGATTTGATAAAAAGGTGTAATTAGGTGTAACTATGATTTTGTCCAAAACGTATACCCTATTGAGCTAATATACAAATAATCTGCCTGATGTACAATATCAGGAAAGGTGAGTGGAAGTTGTAGAGTCATTATTCCCCATTGCAATAAAGGAGTGGTCGACATTTAGTTATAATTACACATAAACATTAAAGGAACATTACAGAATTGGTAAGAAAATATTTGTAAAATATACTTTTTGATCACAGATTTACATAAAAGTTACACGGTCTAATGATGATGATAGTAGAAAACATCCCTTGAAATATTTCTGTCTGAAATGCCATGTTTGATGAGAAATGAATAAACTAATTTTCCGATTGGAGTTTATCGCTCAGTGAGCGTTTTATTCATTTGTTGAATCTATATGATTCCATGCAAATGTGTAATCGGTTTTTCACTATTTTCTCGTGACTCAGATGGCCGATCGATCTCAAACTTCTACAGGTTTGTCAGTTTATGTATATGATGGATTACATAAAGTGCTTACACTGCCAGCAACTGTTTCTTTAGCAAAAACCAATTCTGTAATGTTCCTTTAAACAAAGTATATAATCCACAATTGACACATAGTGTCTTAACAATCCGGAGTCCCCCATCAACCTAACAACCCACAACCTTCTTCCCTTACTTCGGAAAGGAAAGAGATTACTTGAAGCTTGAACATGAGCCACTAGACACCTGACTACATGAATATTATGTTCGTTGCACAAAGCAATTGCGCAGGTTATGAAGGGGACATGCTACTCAAGGGGGGTAAGACACTCTGGTACCCTGGCGGACGCAAGTCCAATTTCATTGCAGCCAGTGCGATGACTCTTTGCTCGTCCAAAATAGAAAACTAACCCACGTAAATAAAATAAGAAAGCGACTACAATTGTACAGGCACTCATTTTGATCAGAGGTTTTTCACCCCTTACCTCTGCGGACCCTGATTCGATTCTCCGTCAAAAGCCTTGTATGTGGAGTGGATTCTCAGTCCCCCACCTGACTGCACGGGTTTTCCTCCAAGGTCTAAAACTTGAATTTCTTCATTGTCTCCTCTGAAAAGTTGGAGTAATCTTTCCACAGGATGCTTTGCTCACTTATTAGCATATTTTAATTCATTTCAAATCCAGTAGACTTACTGCAACTGCATATTCGTGAAGGAGGTGAGGCACCAAGAGCAATGAGCCCTTTCGAGATATGGTGGACACTATAGGAGTGCAATGTTTGGTTTGGGTGTATACAGACAAATTTACCCAAACCTAATAGTGTCATAGTATTGAGTCCGCCATATCTCAAAATGGCTTATGGAGATATTGACAGTGGTTCTTTTCTCATCCAAGCCACAATTTAAAATGGACGAAAGAATTCATATATATATTCGGTTTGCGGTAACACCATGTGTATAAATATCTACTTTGCTGTGTAGATGTTGTTCTTTAGAGAACTTGTCTTGCTATTTATTCTAGCCTCATGACGATGACTGGAGCAGGCTAGTCGAAACGTTGAGACCAAAAAGAGCTCACTCCGCGGCAGTGCAGTTAACTACGAGAAGTCCCCCGATCCACAATTTATAATGGACGAAGGAATTGTTTTACTTTTTTTTTACCAAGTCATCAGGAACCAACAAGGCAGAAACCAGATCCCACTCGAATGTTGAAAACACAACATGGGTGAACTAACAAAACAAAAAATACTAACAATAATAGTAAAAACAAATATAATCAACTAAAACTGCCCACGTCCAATTTCGATCATCCGACGGTATTATTTTCCTCCGAACAGGTCCAGATGGACGTAGCATTTCATCGTGTCGCTCGACTGAGCAAGATGATGGACTGGAAACACGAAAGTGATGCAACGAGCAACGCCCCGGGACTGTCAGAAATCAATAGACACTGCACTCTTGACGATCGGTTATGTCCACGGACGGACACTCATGTGCGTACATGGGTTATTACGGTTCACGCGTCTCTACCAGTTGAAATGTGTGGATAAGGGTCAGAATAAAATTGATATAATAATCTTTGTGTCATTTCAAAAAAAAAGTATAACATTAACAAATAGAAAAGTTCACAATTAGCAGGATGGGGTTTTGTAACAATAGTACTGAGGTGCTCTAGTCAATACGTCAGATTAGAAAGTCAACTTTAACGTTACCTCAAAAGGTCATTACATCTTTAAAATTCATTGGTAAGTCAATAAGTTTTGGTTATTAGGTAATTAGGTATCTCTTACAAAAGATATGGGCATACTGATCGATGAAAATACATTGAATATGTTTGGACATTATCTTAAATGTTTGTTTGTATATTAGTGTCCTCTACAAGGTATTTTTTTTTTTTTTTGCTATATATAGATAATATATGTTAAAGAACAACCAAAGTCACAAATTCAACGAATAACGACGAGATACTTTTGAGTGTGTACTACGTATTAAACCATTCAGTTATTCATTTATATAGTTATTTATAATCAGAGCTATTATTTTGTATTTATATCATAAGAGTAAGATACTCTCAAAAATAGTTTCATTTGCAGAAACCAACGAAATGAATACTACAAATGAAATAAAACTAAGTGAATTATATTACAAATGAGATATAGTTTGCAGTAACAATCAAAGTTGAATAAAACAAAGAGTTTGACGGTTACGAATATTGTTAATATTTTTATTTTATTTTATTTTGCATCACCGGTGCACAAAACTAATCTTAAAATCAAAGAACAGTCTGTTCTTGATTGCGAAGGCAGCAAATGGCATGTTAATTATAATTTATATTGAAAATAGTCAAACAACTTCAGTGACGTATAATATTGGTGGCTTCATTAAAATACTTACTATATATTGTGTTGTAAAAAAAAACACCAGCATTTTCTATTTTACCCTTTGCAACACCGGTACATGCTTAAACACGTCACATAAGGCATATCATGGTCGCGCAGTTGAGTCGAATGGAAACGAGGTTGACGATGGTGAGTTCATTGATAGATGCATTGGCGCAGTACTAAGACCGATCCCCACTGACCAATGCAGCGTGTACCCCCACGTTCTATCACACACCCCCGGCACTCACAAAATGAGAGTCCCGACCCTTCAAGCTGTCGATTTTAAATTACTCCGCCACTTCAGAGTGTGCTTTAGTTCATAAAGCAAGTTCTTTTCGTGAATCGTGTGGTCATTTTGAGTAAACATTTACTTAATAACAAGCAATCAGTGGTCAACGACCGCTAAAGGGCTACCTCTTTTATCTATTCGAAAAGGACTTTTTTTTTTCAACGCCATTATTCGAAATTCAATCTCGGGTAAACAACAGAGCTAGTTGATATTGATATTTATTATAATAAGATACTTTGATGGGAGCATAAAGTAACAGCCACACGTTGATTCAGGCTCAGAGCACGAGTCAATTTACCTACATAGTTATGGGTATAGGGATCCAATTGCAATTTAGCTGCAAAGTTCACGAAATATATGTGTATATATTTTTCTATTAACAAAAAACAGGTTAACCACTGGATTAGCACATGTGTGCCTATATCAGGTAATTTACAAGTCACTTTAGTACAAAAGTCACTACCAGCTTAACACACATTGGTCAAAGAGTAAAAAAAAACGAATATTACAGTATACTTATTACTTGTCTGTTGCATGTTTTGAAAATCCGTTAGCCCCCTTGCATGGGCTGCCATTGCTGAGGTCAAGGAAATGTATGCGTCTGAATCGTGTGTTTTAATCTTCACTGCCGTATCGAGACAGAGGACACAACAAAAAAGGGAACACAAAAGTTCTCCATATGAGAATTCTTAAGACTGTGAAGCTCCACAAAGGATGTTTGTGTACAAACTATGGGAGGATGTTAAGTACAGGTACACAGAACAACATATAATTATGTATGTACAGGGATAAAATAAATAGAATGTGTGTGTATGCCAGTGATACGTCTTCCTTTGACCTCAGCAGTGAGGGCGCTATTTGAGGTTGGGACGACACGCGCAAGGGGTCCATTGCAGGCACCGGTCCATGTACGTTAGCCCAAACATCTGACGTCACACATCCAATCCACGACTGAATGGGATGCGAGGTCAAAGGTGCGTTTGTCGGATCCCTCCAAAACGCTCAAAGCCGGTCTCTGGCATTATTCACGAGCCTCGAAGTGTGACGTCAGATGTTCGGGCTAGGGGTCCATTGGTATCGCTACTTTCCGTCTCAGAGGTTAATTGATGCAGCTAGACACAGATAGTAGTTGAACCGTCTGTTGCCAGTTGTGTGGAAAATGTTTGCATAATCAGCAAAGATCATAGAGCGCCTGTGGCGCAAGGTTGGGAGGAACATGGAGATCTTTAATGTTATTGGAACGTGACATACGCATGGGCGCCATTTTAGCAAGCAAAGGTTTATGTTATGTCATTGATAGCAATGGCACGTGTCTGCCCCAGAAGAGTTTTGCTTGCTTAAATGGCGTCCAGTGCACGTTTCATATTTCAGCCCCGGTTACCACTCAAGCGCCTATGACGCTCTACACTATTTGGTAATAAGGTATATGTAAACGTTAAAAAAAAGACATCGAAGGAGAAATACAAACAGTTTGCATTAAACACATCTCGCAAGCAACCGGTAAAAAAAAGGTCATCAAAAATGGTGACTCCGTTGATGTGAAATCGGCTAGTAAGAACGGTAATTATGCAGTGCCGTGATTTTGTTGCGCAGACGTAGTGTATCGGGTTGCATTCTATTGTGGCACTCGAAATGATAGACGGTGTTTGTGGACTCTCGTTTTACTTCGGTCGACTACGCAATGCTTCCCTGGAGGACCGGTATAAACTTCGAAGAATTGAGACTAGATCTAATTGGGAGATGTTTCTATGTTTTCATTAGTTTAATATAACTGTACCGTCAGAACCCAGATGGGCGTTTGTTTAGACACCCACCGCTAAAACAGCTCATTCTTTGTGTGCACCGTTATTTTATGTCCCCAACCGACATGGGGGGGTGATGTGAGATAGGTCAAGCATGCGGCGACACTCATTCCGGTTTTAATCAACTCCGTGGATTTCTGAGTGCGAGAACCGGAGAAGACTTGAAACACCCGCCGTCGAATTAATAACGACGCAATTTGGATGTAGACGAGCGAATGAACGGCTGGATCACACAAAACACTCCGTCTCATTTGACAGTTTCCATTGCAAAGTTCCGCAAATGAATATGATTGAAGGTGAAGATGAATCTGACATTTGATGTCCCTTTTAAACTACCCCCCCCCCCAACAACAAAAACAAAAAAGAAAAGAAGAAGAAGAAGAACAAGGGTAAAAAAAATAGGAAACAAAAGAAAATAAGAAGACTTGTTTTAATGTTTTACACGAAGGTTTGAGGAAACACCATATTAGCACGTTACAAGGCCAATAGACTCCTGTCCTTATGACGTCACGGTGTGTTCACTGCAGCGCTTAAAGGTATTGTACACTTTTGGTAACAGCTCAAAATCAGTGTCCACATTTTGAGTGATTCAACATATGCATGAACAAACGAACCTGTGAAAGTCTGAGCTCAATTGGTCATCGAGGTCACGAGAAAATAGTGAAAAGAGATCTTATGTGTTTTCTGTTTTTTCAAATTATCGCGCGCGATAATTACTATTGTTTTACTCGTTTCTCAGAAACGATAGCATTTTAGGCAGAAATATTTTAGGGAACCCTTTCTACCATTACTTACTTTAAATCATGCGAGTTATGTGTGAATCTGTGAACATTGTGTTGTTCGATCTTACCAATAGAGTACAGGGCCTTTAAGTGCTGAAAGAACTACATTTTCGACAGTTCAGCAGAGACGTGATGGTTTCCCCGTTCGTCTTTAGAAGCGGTAAACAAACTGTGACGTCATCATTAGTAGAGTCGATTGTGTCACCCGCAATCTGCATCGTTTGCCCACCACGCAGAGTTTTTAAATCCAACTTGCCTTATGTCCGTCCATAAAATGTAAAAACTTTGTTATTGTCGAATGCATGTGGTGAGGCAGTAGGGGACAAATCAACCGAAAGGTTGCAACCATTTTGGGAAATGCAGCTTATAAATGTCTGTGTTGGTAATAACCACCAAATTCTTCTTCTGAAGCGAGGGAGTTTTTTTGTGCATTTTACCGTCGGTACATTATAAACACATACTTGCTGACAAGCCTTCTCCAAAGATAAACAGGGTTTATGTTGCACTTTTCAATGATTGTTTTTCAAAGTGTGTTGTTATCATGTCCAAGTACTGTCTGTGTTAATATCAGCATACATGTTTGCGCAATGAATTAAGTTTCGTAATATCTGGTGTCAGCTGCCATTGACATTTTACGAACCGATCTTGTAAGCATACACAAGGGGATTTTGTTTTGTTTTATTATTCTGCCCTTTCCTGACCAAATCACCGACCCCAGTAAGTTTACAACTCATCTATATGATACTTGAAATGGTGCAGCTATAAGCACGGCATGTGAGCTGTCTAGTGTGTACGATGTAAACCTGGACAAAAAAAATGTGAAACGAGTCTAGACCTTTTGAATGGCAAGCTTTGAGTGTTGAGAACTGCTTTTTTATAGTTCAAGAAAAAAGAAGGCAAATTCCTAGTGGGGCTTCTTTATAATGTTGAAGTAATTTGACAATTTGCTGGTACACGTAATTGCTCTGACATTTCCGAACGGTTAATAATTCTAAGTCCATGCCTTTGAAACGTGCGTGTCCTCCGAACGAGCTCATTAACTTGATGGATTGTTTTGAGCTGGGGGAAAGGAAAGAAAACCTGTACGGCCTGCAATTTCCCTAAGTAAGCAAATCAATCTACTTTCAGAGTTTTAATTAGAATCTCAATCGTGTTGTTGTTGAATGTGTTCCCAGAATGTTTTCGATTGGTTTGTTTGAAACAAAGGCAACATTTTTACCGTGTACTCGTATAGATTTGAGCTATAGATTGATGGAAATGTGAAATATAATAATAATATAAAACAACGGAAACCTAAATTAAAATGTAGCACGTCGTCTCATCAAGGCCTTTCATTTGACGGGGACAAAATATTGTCCCCAGTCTTTTTGTGGAATCTGAAACTGATCAACAGCCAATTATTACTTGATTTGTATTGATTCTATTTGATTCTGTTCAAAAATGTATTTGTTATATTATATTCTTATTATTCTAGTCTTCTTTTATATCCTTTATTGTATTCAATTTGTTTTATTTGTTTATTATTGTATACATTTATATATACTATGGGTGTTTCATAAAATAATTGTTGGTGAGGTTTTATGTTTGTATGTGTTTTCTAATATACTTTTAGTTTTGTATGGAATTGAAATATTTGATAATTGTTTTCATTGCCAATAAAAATCCCTGAGTCTGATGCGAAATAACAGCGAAACCACTTTTAGCAGTTTACCCACCAACAGGTGGCGCCCCACAAGTACACGACAAGAGGGCCGTGATACACCGTTGTGTGTAAAGCACTGTACATTCGGTATTTCCCGAGTCATGTGAAAAACAAATCCACATGCATTTCACTCGGATGGGATTCGAACCCACGACCTTTGCCATTCTAGAGCAGATGTCTTACCAACTTGACCACCGAGATCGCCCGGTAGCTAGAGGTAGGATTCGAACTGCCTCTAGCTACCGGGTAATCTCAGAGGTCTAGTTGGTAAGACATTTGCTCTAGATTGGCAAAGGTTGTGGGTTCGAATCCCACCGTAAAAATGCTTGTGAAGTGTTTTTCACAGGACTCTGAAAAATACCGGGTATACTGTGCTTTACACACATCGGTTTCAGGGTAAAACCAAAAAATATTCATTAATGTTAATACTGATAATAATATTCTACTGGTAATGAAACCAAGGAAAACTCATAAGTGAACTTGATCACTGTAGCTCGCAAGCCTGAGGAAGCCTGTAAACAAGGGTGCTTGTGTGAACCAGGTACACCGGGGTTAACCCCTACTCTTCCACTGTAAATGTTATGAGTTTTTGTCTGGGTAATTTTTGATCGGGGAGTTTTTAGAGTGTAGAGGATATGAATCTAAACTAGTTACGTGATGCGTGGTAATAACAAAGTAAAGAGCTTTATCTCGGTTTTGGTAAAGCGAAAACAGAGTTTCACTTATTTTCGTTCCGTATTTTGAAGACGTACGGAACACAAAGTCAATCATTCCAATTTTGTTCACGATTTATTTTATAGTATGGTTATGTTCAAAGATCGACAGTAATTATTACACTTGTTTTCCCATTTTGGAGGGAAGTACTCATTACGTGCATTTCCGAATGGTCAAAATGACACATAACTACTCAGAAATTGTGCATATTTACACATTTTTTACACGCAGTACCACAATCAAAACAAGCAAACAAGAAGCACACATCTCGACCCCCTTACAAAAAAAATTAAAATAAAATAAAAAAATCTCCATTGAGCATCAAAACTGCACTCTGGTTACGAGAACACTTCTTATCCACCGCCCAGAGTTCTAGAAAGGGTATGCACGTGTGTCTAAGCGTTCATCGAATTACAAATACTCGATTGAAATGGGAAACTTGTAGACGGATAATTTCACAGTTAGCTAGGCTTCATGACTGTATCCCTCGGTCGGATGAGGCTGTATGGGACATAATATCGCAGAGCAGGTCATGGGTTTTATACAGGTCGAATCCTTTCAGGAAACACCTTCTCATTCTTTCGTTTGTCCCTTTTTTTCTCTCTCTTTTTCTTGTTTTCCCGAGGTGTGATTTACGGAGCTTTTAAAGGGACACTGATGTGGGAAAAACCGTGAAAAAAAAAATTCGTTGAACGAAAAGAAATCGAACAAAACCATTCTTCGAACAACCCGCGGTGCGCGCACGTGCCTACAGAGACAGGCCTGCCACCTGCAGGCACGCATGCAGTCACGTCTCCAAATCCGAAGCGTACAGTCCTAGCCGAGGCCGATTTTTGTTCTCGTTTGTACGAAAAAAAAGTACCCAGTCATGAAGAGCGTCCTCGTTTACTCAGATAAAGAGGTTTTAAGAAACACATTTGTCATTCTGACAATAGTGTGTAGTATTATTATGCAAGACTAAGTTTGGGTTGTGTAAGGAAGGTTTCATTGAACACAATGATCCGGAAATGTTTGTTACAATTTCCAAGGGTGGAACATTACGCTATCAGTACTTGAAATGTATAAAATGATATCCATCTGGTTATTGGGAACAATATGAAAAAACGATTGCATCACCTAAACAACTGATACTACATGGTACTTTAGAGTGAGTTTCCTGTTGTTGAGCTTGGACATTATTTAGATGAAATTGTAGAACAAAGTCGAGTGAGCCTAATACAATTATGTCCGTTGTAGCGAAAGGCATATATGAAAATTGTAGCAAAATGTTTAAAGTTTGTTATTTCGGTCTTCACAATAAGTGTAGAGTTTCGTTAACAGACTTCGAAATTGAATCGTGCTCGAGTCAGTAGACCCTTCCCATGAAATATGTAAATTACATTCACGCATGCGTACAGACGCTGCTGGTTGGCAAACGCCATAGAGTTGTGCACAAGGCAGACGCACAAACGCGTGTGCGTCGCGCCACCATCAGTCCCATGCAAAAAGGCGCGATGTTCACTCATTTTGCCAACCAGTAGGGAGAGTGCGCACGCGCGATGTTCACTTTGCATATTTCATTGGAAGGGTCTATTAGGGCGAAGTAGCTGTCCCTTGTCGATACAGAAGCAAGCTCGTGCACATTTCGATAGCGGGGGGTAGAACGAAAAGATACCATCACAATTCCATTGATCTGAGCGATTTAAAGTTTCTTATACTATGGCTTCCCGAGTGACAAAAGAACATCAGCAACAACAGCAGCAACAAAAAATAACAACAACAACAATAACAACACAACAACAACAACTACAAACAAAAGATAAGTTTGTTTGGATTAATTAAAATGTTGTTGGTTTTCGTATAGTTGGCTCAAGATATACGAACTTCACGCTGAACATTTTGCTAACAATGACGGGAAAAGTTGTGCTTTGAAAATCTTCTTTTAAAAAACCAAAATACGTAAAGGTTTGCTAGAATATAGAATCCCAATAAACTAAGTTTGCTAAGAAGGTCCCAAGTATATGTGAAAAAAAATTGCAAGTTTTTGTGAACCTCGCCAATAAACTTTAGCGAGAAGGTTTAAAGTGAAGGAGAAACGAAGAAGAGAATAATCAACAACGACAACATCATTAACAACAGCATCGTAAACAACATCAACAACACAACCAAATTTTCAAAGAGAAGTTTAGCGTTCCTCCAATACCAAAGCAGCTGCTTTATTTATTGGAAAGAACAGGCTGAAAGACGTTGTTACTACCTTCAAGAACGCGCCTTGGTCTTGACAAGACTCAATCACCACATACTAAAATACCAAAGTAATTGGAGCTCTAACAACAATAAATGTTATTGTACAAGGTATTCAAATTATACATTATATCCTTAGTTGCAAACCAGTTGTAAACTAAGTGTGACAAGCTATAATTAAAAGTGACGCCATATTAAAAGCAATGATTGAATAACCACGCGAAACGGTCACTGAGTTCCATGCCAAGGTCAAGATAAAGAACAACAAAATTACATACTTTTTTTGAACTTTCATTGGGTATTAAAGACACTGGACACCTTTGGTAATTGTCAAAGACCAGTCTTCTCACTTGGTGTATCTCAACATATGCATAAAATAACAGACCTGTGAAAATTTAATTCGGAAGAAAAAAAAAAACACCCTTGTCACACGAAGTTGTGTGCTTTCAGATGCTTGATTTCGAGACCTCACGCGTTGAGGTCTCAAAATCAATTCAAATATTTTACTGAGAAATTATTCTTTCTCAAAAACTACGTTACTTCAGAGGGAGCCGTTTCTCACAATGTGTTATACTATCAACAGCTCTCCTTGCTCGTTACCAAGTAAGTTTTTATGCTAACAATTATTTTGAGTAATTACCAATATGTCCAGTGCCTTTAAAATGGTGATGGGAACCAGACACAAACACTTTACTTGGCGTGACATTTGGCTGGCGATTCTACATCCTGAGATTTGATTCTTTGTGCTTAACAGTTCTTGTATAGCGCATATAACATAGCGCTTTACAACTTTACTATCAAGTTCGTCAGAACTACTAGATCGGTTCTCAAACTTGTATTATTCCCTGGGAAGCATACAAATGCAATCTGCTTAAATTGGCGCCAATGGGTTAATCCAATACAACACTATCTCAACCCTCACAGGTTCCCATTTCTACACCTAGGTTAAGAGAAGTAATTAAGTTTAAGTGCCTAGCTCAAGGACATGATCGGGAACCGAACCCACACTCCACTGACTTGGCCAAAATAACTTGAGTCCGATGCATTAGACCGCTCGGCTTATAGACACGCCACAAATGGAAAAGTCTTTCGAAAACGGCCGTGATTATGTCGACCTATGCCAGAAAAGTATCGATCGATCGAAGACAAATGCAGCACAATTTTCAGAAGTGTATGAGGCAGGCTATCTAGACGAAAAACTAAGTAAAGTTGCGTAAAAATTACCCGTTATATTACCGCTGAGTTATGTATGAAACAACATTTCCATTCGGAAAACAAGCTTTTACATGCGTTTCCACGGCTACTGTCATTGACAGATTGAGTCTTCTTGGTTTGAGCAATATTTTAGTCAACACTGGCATGCCTTGAAGGCACAGTGAAAGTGGGTGCATGAGGCGCTCTCGAAAGTAGAAGTTACATCTGTAACCGTATCCATACAGCGGGTAATCTCACGGATTTTATTGTTGACAAAATGTAGCCCGCGGATCTTGACATTGCACTACGTGAAGAACGGACAGTTTTACACTAGGTGCCAAGCGTATTAAGGTTTTATACTTGACTCCTTGGATATTGTTGTGCACCCCCTACGGCCACAGTGCAGATCAACTCAAAATAGGTCAGTGAATTCAGAGGCGCCAGCCTGATATAGTACATGTTCGTGTAGGCCATTTAAAGCAGCAACGTACAGAACACATGTACATATTATAAACTAGCTGGCTGTGTACCCTGTGTGCAGCGCCGTAAATGCAGCGGCGGACTTATATGTAAACGTAGACCCAACCAATATAAGTAGTCATTACCTAAGTGTAACCATAATGTTAGCCAAACCTAAATGTAGACCAAAACTTCAGCCTAAAAAAGCCCAACCCATTATGTACCAAAAGTAACCCCTAACTAAAGTAGCCAAACTGTAGCCCAAAACTAAATGCAACCCCTGCCCTGTACCGAAATAATAGTCCCTACCTAAATGTAACCCAACTTAAACGTAGGCCCAACCCATATAAGTAGTCATTACCTAAGTGTAACCATAATGTGTAGCCCAAACCTAAATGTTGACCAAAACTTCAGCCTAAAAAAAGGCCAACCTAAGTGTCACTCTAACCGAATACGTCTAATGTGCCCAACCATGTACCTTAATGTAGCCAAGCCATAGCCCAAACTTTGTACGTGTATTCTAAATGAAATCCGATCCTGTACCCAGATGTAGCCTGACCTTATTGTAGCCCCATCCCTGCCTAAATACAGCAAACCTATAGTGTTACTCCAAACATTATACCTAGATGTAGCCCATAGTCAGCACCCATTATGTAGTCCTGACCAAATACCTAATTTGGTGTCCCTACCTAAATGTAGCCCCAACCTACCATAAATGTAGCGCCAACCAGAATGCAACCCCAACCCTTACCTATAACGTAGCCGAACCTAAATGTAGCCCCAATCTTGTCTTAATGTAATCAAACCTAAGTGCTACCCTAACCACATATCTTAATGTAGCCTAAACTCAGTACATAAATGCAGTTCCAACCATAAACTTAAATGTAACCTGAGCTTGCATCACATATTATGACGCATTCGTGCGTGGGGAAATGCTTGCACACTTTTTTAATTTATACAAGGCGAAAGAAAAATGCCTCTTTAAGAAGTGGTAGGCGAAACATCCCCCCATAAAATTACCAAACTACATGTATTTTCGACCAGTGTTTGTTGCCTGAAATCATACTGAAGAGCCTGTCGCGCCTTTTTGACGCAAGAACCTGCCTCCGGCTGCTGGCGTTAACAACTTCCGAGTAGCTACTTGAACCCAAATTAGCACATCGTGTTGTGAGGGAAACAACTTCAGTAAGGATTAGATGGTTAAGATAAAAGGAAGTCGTTTTTGATGATTTGGAAAGCTGAAAGATGAAGTTAAGACAAGCAATTCACGACCAAAGAACCATGTCGTTATGTGTTAGTGTGACGTGGGGTCCGTTGGCGACACTTGACCGTTGTTTATCACAATGCCGATGCGTTTGTCTGGTTCCCTGTTACAACTAGCAACTGGACAGTGATTTTAATTTCGTCAAGCAGATGTCAGACTACTGTTTCCCATCCATCACTACGGTGTTGATGAGAGCAACGAAAGATGGATGCGCCAATAAATTAAAAGAAGATTTAAACTTGCATTTTCGAAAACACGGTCTCAGCTGTGGCTCAGGCTTGGGCTCCGTCAACTATTTTCTGAAAGCGTGTCCTTTAGGTACGGGGCTTCAAACAGGTCGACGTAGCCTAAGCCGGAGCCGAAGCGACTAAAGCCGTGGTTTCGAAAAAGGTCGTGTGTCAAAAGAATATCCAAGCTGAATCCATCAACGCAATGTGAACATCTGTGAGCAAGGTTACTTATACTTTCCAAGCATCAATCAAAGATAAGTAAGACGTCAAAGACAGAGTACAAGCTCTAGGGTTTATCTTTTAGACGAAGCTTTTCTTTTAAACCGGTAAGCAGTACTACCAACGTAGCAGCGCGTACTCGGAGAAGCGGCAGACAAAAAAATAAACAAAGTAAAGAGAACGGCTGCAACAGTTTCACCATCCAACCACTGCCAACCGCAGCAACTTATTTATATTCCAAATAATGGCTCAATTTGTAAATGTCATGCGCAACTTCGGCTGGAAATTAAACAAAATACATACAAATAAACAACTGAAGGACAAAGACTGCATCTGTTCAACGTCAACCGTTTAATTGAGGGGATTTAATCCCCGTAGCCAGAACGATAAATCGTAGAGTTGATTATCGTCTTCCGTCCGTTGTTTTGGGGTTTTTTTTTGTCACCGAACGAAAGGCACTTTTACACAGGCACGTCAACTCAAATCACGAAGCGATCTCTGGAAGCAAAACATAGCGCCCTCATGGGTGACCCGCGGGAAGAAAGACGAGTTGATAACAAATTTATTAGATTTTGAGACTCGCTGTTTAATGTGCGTGTATTTTTTGCGACGCGGCATTTACACGCTTACCATAATTTCTACGAGGCTAGCTTGACATACAGTCGGTAGATAAGTGTGATGTTAATACAAGAGTAGTTTACTTGATTAAATGAGTACCGAAAACAAAATGGAAAAAAAATCAACTTGTTGGTCAAAACTTTGCGACCTTTCAATCACTTAAGATGAGTCATCTTTACTGCATAGTTTGCACACCATGCAACCTTGAGAAAATACAGCAGCCATGTGCGAAGTCACTCAAGCATCATTGAAGCATACGTGAAAATTAATTTACAATTTCCAGTTGTTTTTTATGTCATAATGTTGTTCCCACTTTTTTTTTTCTCTCTCTTTTTGGCTTTAACTTCAAAATAGCACAAGTACGAGAAATCACACTCTTGGCACCGTGTCCCTGACGGGGGTCGGCACCGACTACGCAGTCATGGTTGGTGACCCTTACATCTGTCGAAATTGCCAGTCTTTATAGAGCAGGAAAAGAGACTGTATTGATGATGGCCAAGTCATGGCTGTAAGAGCTGATGGCAGTTCTGTAATATTCCCAACCGACGGTCCATTTGCTTTGGACGCGGTTCGCAGTTAATTAACTCCTAATTTCCTCCTTCTGTGTGGCCTTGGGCGAAAGACGTACGGGGGATTCAGTGGTCCTTTCATCGTTGTCCGTTATGCCACGCGGTGACATTGAACCGTCAATTGAAACACGAACAAAAAGATCGTCTTCACAGAACCCAACTAAAATGCCATACCATGAGAAAGGGCCATGGAGGTAGATGGAATAACTGTATTGTGATTTTCGTAGTCCCTGGTTGATGGCGCTGTTCAAATCAACGACTCTCTCATGACTGTTGACTCGAGAGATAGACTGCATGAAACCAAAGGGAGCTTTACACAGTGCATGTGCATAGGGTTCCCAACTCCGTGTCTCGGTTTGATTATTATTCGCAGTCATTTTGACTTTGGAAAACGACGAATAAGATACCGGAAGAACCGGTGTGGCCATTGAGTCTGAAGAATGAAGATGTAGAGAGTTTGCTGCTGTCTTTGTTGTTGTTGTTGTTGTTTATTTGTTATTGTAATTTCTTATTTGTTTTGTTCTCACAGGAAAACCACTTAAGGGTTTTAAACGACAAAACATATTTAGTCATTGGGAGAATTGATTGATTTTTTTCCCCACAAAAACACTACACAACCAAACAACAAACATTTCATTAATTTCGGCGGTCACAACCTTCCGAGGGGAAAAAAAATACATACAAACAACAAACAAATAAACAAAAACGGTCATGTGTTTTAACGTATTGTCATCAACGCTGGGCAATAGATGGATTGCAATACGCGTCATTGACCGCCATCTTTGATGTAAAACGATGGGAAGGTGCACGCGTTTACGCGCTATATACGCACGACTCTCGGCCAATGGCAGCTCTTCACGCGTGCACAATTCATCAAAGATGGTGGTCGATGACGCGTTTTGCAATCCATCTATCAACTTTCTAACGCAGCGTTTAAGAACAATCCATAAATCGTCAATCCAACGTCGTTCATAGCGCCGTACAATAAGCTGCCGAAAAAGGGAAAGGATTTTAGTAAAATTATGGCTGGTACTGAGTCATGATATTGTGAGATATTTAATGGTATTTATGACTTTGTTAACAATGTCCTTTATAACGCTTCAGTAACTCTCATAATATCTCGGGCAGAAATATTTCAATAATCAGATTGAATTTTTGGTCGATATTTACCAATCATAGTCTTCATTTGTATGCATATAACCATACAATATAACTAAGAGTTAATGGCAAACAAATAGTAATAATACCTGGACAAAGGATATCATTATTCTGAACACTCGCCACCAAACAAACTGACCTCTTCCTAAACAGATAATTATATATACACATATATATATATGGAGAGATGTATTCAAGGAAATAAAAGGAAGCCGTCGAGGTATATTGTGTTTCATTCCTGAAGCAATATAACAAAACATTGTATTGTCGCCATATGGTTAGCACACGCACGATCTCTAATTACACATCGAGTAATAGCTACAATACGAAATGTTTCCCAAAAGAAAACTAATTACTGCAGTTCTGTCCACAATGACAACGATGTCCCTCAGTGTGTGTAAGGGCGCTGCCATTACATATACCGTGTAAACTGTTGTTTACTCTTGACTTGTTTGAAAGCTGACATCATCGTTTCATATTAAATGTGTTGTTGTTGTTGTTGTTTGCTTGTTTGTTTTGTTTTGATTGATTGATTGTCTGTTGTTGTTGTTGTTGTTGTGTGTTTTTTTTGTCAATATTTGTCTTTTGTTTATCAATGTCCTAACATTTAATTGGTGGCGATTTTTTGTTAGGAGAAGCAAATTGTCGAACTACCCTTGTCATCTGTTTTTTTTTTTTTTTTTTTTTTTTTTTTAGGAGACGAATGCTACCAAGTTATGAAATTCTCATTAAATTTGCCAAGTTTACGGGCAAAAAATCTAGATTTAATAAATAAATATATTTGTTTTCCAACTTGGGACCTTACCCAACCGGGGACTCTAGTGTCCTCTTGTTAAAGGTCCCGGTTTGATTGTTTATACCTACCAACCTATCCTTCTCAAGTATGCATCCCTGTGGAAACAAACTGTGTTCTTTCCTTTGTCCCTGTACTTCACATTTTTCATCAGACTGTTGTCTGTACCTCAATTTGTTGGCAATAATAGCTCCCATTGGTTTGGTCACCCACCTGGGACCCTATTGTCCTATGTTGTTATATAGGTTCTCAGTTTGACTATGTTTACCTACCCGCTGACACATATCGAGGTACTTCCATTATGTTTTTCTATTATTCCTTTTCAGAAAAAAATCCTTTGAGTGGGATTGGCCTATACCACTAGAACAACAAAGACAAGTTTGTGGGGTAGCATTGTTCGATTGACCCGGTGAATCGAGGACAAATCTGTGTCTCCCATTGTTTGGGCATATTTTGTGTTACCAACGTCCCCCTTTGGTTTTGTACATGAAAGCAAAGCGAGGGCGTTCTCCCTCTGTCAAAACTTGTTAAAGTACTCGGTTTGAACGTGTAGACACCCCAAACACACGTGCGAACACGTGCTCTAACTGTCGTGGAAACGGTTGGTCGACTATAGATAGTTCCCAGTAGACGCCATCTTTACGGGCAAATTGCATTTTGGCTTGCAGATGCGTCAAACGCTCAACTTATTAACGCAGCCGCGTTGTTCACTGACCAATCCTGCAATGAGTTTCGTGAAATGCGCGCGTGTTGCACGCCGTTCTCACACGAAACGCACGACTGTTTGTTCTAAACTGCCCGTAAAGATGGCCGATTTACGTCATACTGCAACCTATCTATATCAGTCTGTTTCACCCCAAATCAAGTATGGATTTGATAACACAAATAAAGAAGTTATTTAGCAAACTTGCGGGTACAGCCGTGTATAAATCTGCTTTGGGGAGGAGTGTTGACTCAGAATTAAGCCGTAAGGGGTCTCGACGTTTCGAACAGTATACTCTGCCCGTCTTTATGATTCTCCTGAATGTGACCAGTGTGTTTATACTACGGCGGTGTATTTCAACACACCAAATAATGTACACATGGTGGTACCCGCAAGTTTACTAGCCACAGTTACCTCCTCATGAAAAACTTAAAACGTCACCAACGTCCATAAACACAGTCGTTTTGGGTATAATGAGCTTAAATAAACAAGGAGGCGTGTCATTTGTTTTCCTATGGATTTGTCTAGAGTCACAAGAGTCAATCCTCATTCATTTTCGGCGAACACGCGCCCCTTTTTAGATTGCATCTTTTTTAAATTTATGCTGCTCAAAATCATCTTCCACCACCTTATTTAGCTACCAACAAAACAAACACAAATTATTGTATGTTTCATATAGGCCTATAGTGAATGCAAATCAGACATGTCTGCAATGTGTATATCAAAACAAATTCAAGTCAAATATTTGCCTGTATGTTAACGTTAGGTTATTTCCACAGATTTAAATTATTGAAAATAATACGACCTTCATCACTTGCCCGAAATTAAAGCTGTTGGTTCTGAGCGCAATTACGACAAGCATACAACTCATCGCTTACGGTTTTCACAAAATGTTCACGGACATTGAAGCATTTTTACTGACGGTCGAGTGAATTCTTCATAGAAAATGTTCTGCAAGATCACCTCAGCGTATGAAATGTGCGACACATAGCACTGTTGATGGAGGGCTGCCGCAGCCGTGCATAAATGACTACAATTAGTTCAACCAAACTGTGCCCAAACGTTTGCACTTCATCAACTTGAATATGATTACCTACGTACGTATATGCTGGTTTTACTCATTATTCTATGTTATGGAATTAGAACCAAGGATCATGCCTCATAAGTGAACTTAATCACTGTAGCTGGCAAGTCCGATGACACGGGTAAACATAGTATGATTGCTATGTGAACCAGAAACACCAGGGTTATCCCCTATACTTCTAAGTGTCCATGGTTCTTGTACGTACACTATATACAAATCCTAGCACATGGAACCTACGGCTTAATGTCACATCCGTATAGGACACAGCAATAGTTGCAAATTGTCTTGCTCAGGGACACAAATGCCACGACCAGGACTCGAACCGTTACTCTGCTGATCAGAAACACAAGAGCTTGAGCCCGGTGCTCTTTCCAATATTTATGCAGCAGCTCAGTTATGGAGCAGTCTTCCAGAGTTGTTTAACGGGCCGAAACATCAGAACCATTTGAAACCCGTGTGAAAACATGTCTGTTTACTTTGTACAATTGTCAATTTCCCCTCTACGGCGCATAGGGACTTCACGGTGATATGCGCTACATAAGAATGGTTTGTATTATTATTTTTATCATTAACCGTTCGGCAACATACACGCCATGCGTTTTACCAAACAATGGATGACGCTCCAAACACTGGATGGCGCTCCAAACACAGGGCAGGGTGTAAGAGGCAATAAAAACATCAATGGGCTACGCTGGTGGAATTCGAACCCACAACCCCCGCATACTGCAGCGGATCTACACAGAACACAACACATATAAGAATACAAATAATAATAATACAAAAGTCAAAATGTTCACAAATCTGATATTCTAGGACGAAAGCCAAGACAGCGCGTAGTTTCTTCGAGGGATATTAACTCGCCGGACAAGAAGAGTATAATATAGCCTACAAGCCAACGAGGCAAGATACCAATTTGAAATTGTGTTTCGTCATTGTTGCCAGTTGCGTTTCCGTTCAAACCAATAATACATAACGGCAAAAACAAAAGAAAATACAACAAATTCAAGCAGGGTTTTAAGTTTAGTGTCAAATTATTTAAGTCAAATAATATTTGTCAAGTAATAAACCACAAGGGAAACTGACTGGGTAAATTTCAAATAGTATGGGGCTTGAACAAAGAAAAATTGACTAGAGCGGGATTTGAACCAACGACCTCCGGATTAACGTACCGGCGCTCTACCAACTGAGCTATCTAGCCCTATATTGGCGGTCTCCCTATTTTGTCAATATCTTTGTTCGGGGTGCCAGTCAGAAGCCATGCAACCGTTCACTGCCGTGTAGCCAGGGATCACACCCAAGTTTACGATACAACCTGGGAAGCAGCAGCCACGGGAACACAAATAATATTTGTAATAGTTAGAGTAACTAGACAGTTACACTGTTGTGCACACAAGCAGCTGATGACACCACTGAGGTCAGTTGAACATGAGAGCTAACCTATATTTTCAAGTATGTTTAATTTATGAAATATTTATTTTTCCTTGCTGACAGATGCGGTCAATGGACCAGGAAAAATTGTCCCCCTCCCACTATCCTAGAGACATCTGTCAGTGTTTATTTATAAATGTGATGCTATTTTAATTGAAACAAGAACAAATGTTACCATATGACTGGAAAGAGGACAAAATTAAACGAAGTCATGCATGCGAATTTCACTATTATGCCGTTAGAAGATGGACTCTAATACGCTATATCAGCGTAAAGGCGTCAATGCCAGCTTATATGGCTAATACTGCTGGTGAAGTACATTGGTTTCACCATAGAAATGACATTTATCTTTGGTTTAACTGTATCTTGTAGCATTGTGCTCCTATACAGTAGGGTTGAGCTGTACCCTGTTTATAAAGACGTTGAACTAATAAATACGTGTAAAATAACAATATGGCACGTTTATTACGTAGGAACAGGACAACGAAGAAAGAAGGAAAAGGAAAATCTGCATGAGAAGAATAATTATTGCTTCAAGAAATATAAAACAGTATCTCTGGCAGGTAGAAAACTATAGAAGAAAAACATTGATCTCATTTGCGATATCGAGTGAAAATATGTAGTATAGATAATTTTGAACATGGAAAAAATTTCAACTTGCGCCAATTAAAAAACAAAACAAAACAAAACAACGACAACATCAACAACATACAAACAAAAACAATAGCAACATCAGCAAACAACAAAAAAACAACAGCATTAGAAGCAGCAGCATCAGCAACAACAACAACAACAACAACAACAACAATAACAACATCTAAAGCAACAATAACAACACTTGAATCGTCGTAACGTCTGATAACTTCAGCCGTTCCCACCGGTTGCCCAACCCCTTCCCCCACCAACACCACCACTATCGACCCAACAACCCATGAGCTGTGTCTACGACTGTCTTCAAAAAAAAAAAGTAAAAATAAAAAGCGGTCGAGGGCATAGTTGCCAATGTTGTTTTCTCCTTCATATAAACATTTTAAAGCATTCAATTACATTGAAAAGGGTGGGCTTCAAACGGCAACGTACCAATCCACGTACCTCCACTAGAGCTAACTCGGTACCACTCCATTACCCATGACACTACATGGAAAATGTAACTATATTTTATCAAAAACCAAAACAACTAACGACGGTTAACGTTTATAAACAGGTTTTTGGGTCGATGGAGCTAGGGTGACAGCCTGTATTAATCAAACGAAACGACGGTGCCGCAAGGTCTGTTTGTATTTACGTTCTTAAAAAAAAAAAAAAAAAAAGTAGGCCAGCAGCCTTAAATTAATTTCCAAAAATTGCCAGTTTTATGCTTTCCCTCCACGGGTATCTATTCACCGTTTATCAATTTTTTTCCGCTCGGGAAAGCACCGCGACGAGAACAACGCAGGTTTTTTTTTTTTTTTTTCTCTTTTTTCACCCATTCAGTTCATTTTGTGAAGGAGCTGCCGAGTTCTTGTCATGGTTGATATTTCCATTGATCTGTCTCTACCCGCCAAATTTGGCGTAACTTAGCAACGGTAAACACACAAGGGAGGAGAAAAGCTTAGAAGTCTGGTTCCGTTCCTCATCAGTTACGCGTAAAGGCAGACCGGACCAGACCATTTACGGTTGTGTCTCCCCTACGAGCGACATGGCACTGGTAATAATACCTCTTTTTAAATGAAGATCCATCGTCGACGGGTTTTTAGTTAACTCGATTCCCATTTCAGGAGACGCGCAAACATTTTTCTGGCGGTTATCCTCGACACTGCCATTGACACTCCAAATTAAATTTATTGGGCACTCTCAGACATTTTCGCCATTTTGGTCGCTTTATTGGCTTGTATTACAGGTATTACGTAGGGCTACGTGTTCTAATGAAAGGGGGTAAAATGATCACTCATCGTTTTGCTCTTAGTTCGAGGTACAAAAGGTAATGTAGCTGTCCTGGTTTCGGTAGGTGAAAGTCAAGTCGCCTAAATATTAATCTATTAAGTTTCTCAGACAAAGATGCATCCATCATGGTTTACACCCAGATTGTGTCATAGACTACTTGGTAATACCAGATAATAGAGAAAAAGAAAAAAACCACCACATACCCGTTTTACAATGAATGCCATACGGAACCAATCTGTCTTTAAATCTCATTCGTTTTGAGGTCACTTTTGACCATAACGGGAAAAAAAGACAGAATATACCAGTTTGTCGGGGATTGTTTGCCATGTTCTTATTTTGATCGAATGTTGGAATTGAAATAAGCAACTGAGGCGATTTCGTTGAGGTTATGAGAATCGATTGGCTTCGCAAACGTTATGCTAATTTACGGGCAAAGTTATCAAAAATAATACGACATACGTCACCTGCGAAAAACTGTGTCGAATGCAGTGTCTTCTTGCAGAGAAAACATCCACAAATTGTCATGGTATTTTCATCAAGAGAATCAATTTCATCCAAGTTATAATATCGAGGTGACAGCAGTACCAACCGCATCACTGTCCGTATTCAGGGCAGCATTCAACCGGACACCACGGAACTTTCCAAAAATGTATAGATTCAAATTTGTCGACATACTTTGGTTGACTTCGGGCAACGGGCGCATTTCAGTCGAAATCAATTATCAGGATACTTGCTACCCTTGCCATCGTTACAACAAGTAGGCTTTCACATACAAAATTACACAGATGTATTTATTGTTTATTATTTTATTTTTAATGTATGCATTCATTTGTTTACACGTCCAACAGCACAAGCGCAAATAACAGGGGGAAAACCCACGCATTTACGTAGAGACTGAAAACCCGATCCACATGCAAGGCCCCGGTCTAAGGTGGGATCCGAACCGGGGTCCGCAGAACTAAAAGTGCAGGGAAATATAATTATCAGGCAACCACAATGTACGACCATACTTTTAACACAGTTTTCCGATTTTATGATTCAGAATAGAATACTACATTTGAACTTTTGCAAAATAATGACGTCACGACTTCAAGTCTGAAGGGCTAATGCTAATTCATGGCACGGGCGAACTCAGGCATGTGTGAATTTGGCCACGTTATAGTTCATGTTTACGATGCCCCGTTGGAGGATTATTTCACACCTCTTGGGGAGGAATGTCTGGGAATGTTAAAATCATCCCTAACCACGCCGAAATAGACTTCAACCATTAAAGGAACATTACAGAATTGTTTTTTTGCTAACAAAACAGTTGCTGGCAGTGTAAGCACTTTATGTAATCCACCATATACATAAACTGACAAACCTGTAGAAGTTTGAGATCGATCGGCCATCTGGGTCACGAGAAAATAGTGAAAAGCCGACTACACATTTGCATGAAATCATATAGATTCAACAAATGAATAAAACGCTCACTGAGCGATAAACTCCAATCGGAAAATTAGTTTATTCATTTCTCAACAAATATGGCATTTCAGACAGAAATATTTCAAGGGATGTTTTCTACTATCATCATCATTAGACCGTGTAAGTTTTATGTAAATCTGTGATCAAAAAGTTTGTTCTTCTTACCAATTCTGTAATGTTCCTTTAATGGAGCAAAAAAAAAAGTTTCTACACAGACTTATGCAAGACTTTGAAAAGCTTCATGCTTGCTTTTCACAACAGGTTTAAGATACTGATTGTAAACTGCAAAAATGTGTCAACCAGATTGCCTTTGTATACCGCGTGAAAGGATGAAAATTGGGTCAATTTAGTCACATTAACGTGTCAACCTTGAAACCACAGGTAGCAAGAATTCTGCATGCACAGCCGACGTGACTGCGAGAATGAGTTTCGTTTTATATTACCATGACATCAACACGTTACGGAGTCTCTAAAGGGACAAGTAAAAACAAGAAAAAAAGGTGGGAAAAAACTATTAAAATGACTTCGTTCCTTCGAAATCTTATTTCAATCCGTCGAAATGTTAGTTCGTCCCCTCGAAATATTATTTCGGTACCTGGAGATTATTTTCTTTTATTTTTTCCTCGAATTCATTTCGTTCTCTCAAAATGATATTCAGAGGGAACAAACTAATATTTTGAGAGACTGAAATGATTCAATGCTCTACTACGAAACCCAACAAGAAACAAACAGAACCTTGACAAGGATACTCTCCGTCATGTTGTCAGAGCTCTCGTATTGACTATGGCAATCTTCATTTTTATCTGGTGCTATGTCATATGAATTGAACAGAGTTCAAAGATTACAAAATAGTGCAGCTCCTTCGGTACAATGCAAAAACTGGAGTGTTAAAATTGACACCATGGGTGTTGTCACATTATAGATACCAAAACAAGAATCACAATTAACACAATAGGGTGTTAAAATAACACTAATTTGTGCCAAAACAATTACATTGTAGTTGTTAATTTAACACCATGATGTTAATTTTGATTCTCTTTGGGGTATCTATATGTGATAACACCCATGGTGTCAATTTTAACACTCCAGTTTTTGCAGTGTATGTTCCACACCCTTGAGGGAACATGTCATCCCATCACTCATTGGACAATTATTGGCTATACCCATTAGAACACGGATTCGTTACTGTGACAAAAAAATTAATGCTTCAACGAAACTAAGCCTTGATATATGTCAAATTTATGTTATGTTATGTTATGTTATGTTTTTTATGTTATGTCATGTTATGTCATGTTATGTCATGTTATGTTAACCAAATGGTTCTTTTAACTACAACTATCTTAATTACACAAGGTTAGCTTGATAGTTAGACTGAATCGGTCTATTCTTTGCCGATCACTTTAAAGGTACACGTTGCCTTGGATCGGTCGAGTTGGTCTATAAAAAGCGTTTGTAAACAGTTTGTTATAAAATGCATATGGTTAGGAAGATGTTTTAAAAGTAGAATACAATGATCCACACAAATATGCCTCGAAATTGCGTGGTTTTCCTTGAACTTTGCGAACTAACACGGTCGGCCATTTTGTGGAGTCAAAAGTTTGACTCCATAAAATGGCCGACTGTGTTAGTTAACGATGTAAAAGGAAAACCACGCAATTTCGAGGCATATTTGTGTGGATCATTGTATTCTACTTTTAAAACATCTTTCTAACCATATGCATTTTATAACAAACTGTTTACAAACGCTTTTTATAGACCAATTCGGCCGATTCAAGGCAACGTGTACCTTTAATCATGAGATATGCTCCATTGCAACCATTCAATCCACTCCTGAATCCATCCAACAAATAGAGACCACAGTTGAGGGCTGATCGATCTAGGGTATGAGTGTATCGTTGATACAGCTGGTACTCGGCTCGAAGGAGGGTCTACATGGTACTCATGGGAAGGTGTCTGATCGTATACACATGACGCTAAAGGTAGACAATCTATACTACAAGGGGTCCTGGTTTTTGTGTGGAGATACTTTCAAAATTACAAGGCAGCTGCTTTGCCTTTTTTTCCCTGTCCTGTTGCTACCATTATATCGTTTCAATCAATACACGATGAGGAACCAGAGGTGGACTATGGCAAGTCTAAAGCGTAAACACTCGAACGGTGAAGTGTGTGAGTCGCTTTCACACCATGAAGCAAAAAAATCGTTCAAATAATATGGATTTAACACCATCACGGGTAAAAGTTAAGACCTCGAAATATTGATCAATTGGGTTGTGATAAGAGGGGGGGGGGGTTCTCGTTTCGATTGAAGCAACTTAAAATGAGACTAGAGAAAACTTAATTTGTGAGGTCTTCATTTCCAATGTCCTGGTCTTTGACAGAGTAATTCGGACAACAATTATTTGTCTTGGTGTTTGGTTACTGTCGGAAGCGTAAAAGATTGAGTTTTCGAACCGAAACTGATATATGTTTTTATTATTTCTCCTTGTCAATGAACAACTCATACTTTTCCCGAAATTGACCTAATCTACCTATAAAATTAAACAATAATTTGGAGTTGAACAAAGAACAAAAAAGACAAGAGCGGGATTTGAACTAACGACCTCTGGATTAACGTCCCGGCGCTCTGCCATCTGAGCTATCTTACCCTATGTTGCCAGTCTTCCTATTGTATCAGTATATTTGTTCGGGGAAGCCAGTCAGAAGCCATTCAACCCTTAATTGCCGTGCAGCCAGGGATCACACCCAAGTTTACGAGACTACTTCGTGGGAAGCGGCAATAGTATACGTTGATACAATCCGTATTCACGGAACGTATCCATCTACCAATTTAAAGGGAACGTATACCTGTCGTTTTTTGGAACCCTTCAAATGGCCTAATCCTATAATATAATGTGTAGATATATGCAATACAACTAACCGGTGTAAATATCATTTCAAAAGGTGCTAGCATTTTTGAGATATCACCGAAAATCTCGAGCGGTTATGCGGCTATGTCCAAGCAGGAAGAATAATCCGCAATTGGAATACACAATCTGAGAAACGTTTCTGTGACAGAAACGCTTCTCAGATTCTATTTGTTTTCTAATACAAAGTGATATATTTTTTTTCATAACCGCATTACTAGACTCCGAAGTGAAATGGAGCTGCTGTACTTCTCACCAAGTAGGTTTTTATTGCCAATAATGTCAGGAGTGATTACCAAACGTATACCTTCCCTTTAAGCCGGCAGTGAGTGAGATCCTTCGGGGGTCAATCACCAATGTTTCGAAGTTTTTATAAAGTACAGTTTGAAACTATACTCGCTCTTCGGTTTCTACCATCAACAGAGACTGTTGATGATGATGATGATTCAACGATGCTGGTGCCTACCGTTTTCAGGATACATTAATCATTCGCGTGTGTACACCAATGTTGATCGCCACATATACCAGAAGCGATTGCTCGGAAAGTGAGGCCGGGCCAAATTGACAACGTTCACCGCCTGCAGCCGTGAACGATCATCAATCAATGTCCACGGAAGATATTAAACGCATTACTATCGAAAGTAATTTACTTAGGTAAACACAACTATAGATAATTAACGAATGTACTTTTCATTAAAACTAGAACTTTAATTAAGAGACTGTCAAGGAAGGGTTTATACGAGACAATTTGGCCAACTGCACTTGTTGAACCTGGGTAGTAATATCCATCCAGTTTGAGGATGCTTACACATATTTCAAACATTCACTTTTTCGGGGAACTTAAACGTCTGTGTAAATTTGGTGGGAGTGGGGGATGGTTATTGGAGTGGGCGGGGAGCTGGCGATGGGCAGGGGAGTGGGGGCGGGGAAGTGGGATGCGGGGGAGGGTGTGTATGGGGGGGTGTAGAGCAGTGTTCAGTGTGGCTCTTTTGGGGGCACTTTTAGTTATAGGGCAATTAAGTCTGTCATAGTGACATGTTAATGAACTCAACCCCATGGATGACTACACTATCTGAAAGGGGGTGTTCTAACGGAGGAATTTAATTTACGGAGTTTGACTGGATTCGACCAAATGGTTCTTTAATATGTTAGTGAGAGAGACACAAAAATGTGCCTGCTGCTGCTGCTCCCTAGCTTGACGCATGGTTTTAAAGGGAACTTTCGGATGGCGTGAAACACCGTGTTAAAAAAATGACAAGACTGGAACATTTCAAGTCACGTGCCGACCACTACATACTCGGTAAATATGGGTGACCTGGTCTTGCATACTGATGCATGTACCCGTGTTGCAAAGTTTGCCTACAGTCTAGGAGACAACAAAACGACAAGCCAGATTTCAAGCTAACTTGACTGCCCTGCATAAGCCACTCCAGTGTTTCAGCCTGTCAACAGTATGACTACATTTATGACTGAAGTTCATTACATTTTGGCGGTATTATACAGAACAAAAACATGCGTTTATGTGAGTGTGTTGTATGTGATTCAACATTTAAAAAAATAATAACACACACACACAAACAAAACAACAAACAACAACAACAATAACAAAACAACAAAACAACAACGACAACGGCAACAATAACAACAAAGACAAACAACAACAACAACAACGACAACAGCAACAGCAACAGCAACAGCTACATCTACAGCAACAGCAACAGCAACAACAACAGTAACAGCTACAGCAACAACAACGACAACAACAGCAACAGCAACAGCAACAACAACAACAACAACAGCGACAACAACAACAACTTCTATTAATACACACTTATGTCGCACCTCTTACGGTTCTTTTAGACCCAAATGGGTGATCGTCAAACACACTGGTTGATACGATAGTGCAACAGACGGAACTGAGGGGGGCTGACACGTAACACAAGCACTTGATCCAATCCAAGCTCCCGTAGTAACCTGAAAACAATTACCACTCAGCTCACGGAAAGGAATGTCACCTTGTCTAGTGGCAAACCACTAATAAAAGGTGAATTCTGAAGTGGGTAAAGGTTTCGGAAACCGCGTCGAAAGGTGTCAATATGTACAGTCCATTAAGATTTGAGGTGAAGCTCCCCAAAATGAAAGTACAGAAGCAGTTCTCGTTTACAGACAGCTCTCCAACTACTTCAATAATTTGGTAATTTTTGTATTTTTGGTATATATGAAAGAGTTCTTGTTGCCCTCAAATATAATGCTTATAGTTTGCGAACAATGCTTTCTGCCCCCTCTCTTCTATATTTATCTCCACTTATTGACTATTTTCTGTCACACGAGCACACCTATTTATGCGTGTTGTTTAGTTGTTTTAGCTTTCGAGAAAGTCTCTGCTAGGGTCGAATCGTCGGACCATTAACTATTTTGTTTGCAATGATATGTCATTTTGGTTTGTAACCAATTTACAGCAGCTAAAAAATATAACCCAACAATAACAGACATAACATTCCAGCTGCATGTACTACAATAGTGGATGGCACGCAATCTATAACAACAAACACAAACCAGGAACTTCCTCCATTTAAACAAAAGATAAACAGATAAATGAATAATTGAAGGAACATTACAGAATTGGTAAGAAAAAAACTTGTAAAATATACTTTTTGATCACAGATTTACATAAAACTTACACGGTCTAATGATGATGATAGTAGAAAACATCCCTTGAAATAATTCTGTCTGAAATGCTATATTTGATGAGAAATTAATAAACTAATTTTCCGTTTGGAGTTTATCTATATCTATATGAATCTATATGATTTCATGCAAATGTGTAATCGGTTTTTCACTATTTTCTCGTGACCCAGATGGCCGATCGATCTCAAACTTCTAAAGGTTTGTCAGTTTATGTATATGGTGGATTACATAAAGTGCTTACACTGCCAGCAACTGTTTTGTTAGTAAAAACCAATTCTGTAATGTTCCTTTAAGTTTAATATATATGGATGTGTGTGTTTTTTTTTATATGTTTAAATATAATATTTTAAAAAACATTACACGCAGCGATGGACGTGAAAATAACCATGACAATAAAAACGAAACATCGATTTACAACAAATTTTTGACATGAAAATTATCTTCGAAAATTGGAATTTAGAATCTGTCGGCGGGGGATTTGAGAAATGTTGGCCCTGAGATCAAATCCTTGATCTGGCCCAAGTGATGCGAAACATGTCAACGTTCGAGCCAGATTAGAATGTGCAGATGGAGTTCGGAGTAAATTTTCCAGATACATTTTTCCCACTAGTCCCTATCGACCTTAAGCCTCAAAGTGAGTGTGGTTAATATATATTTTGTATTTGCAAAAAAAAAACAAAACAACAACAACAACAACAACAGCAGCATCCAAACAAAGTCAGTATAAGAACAAAATAAAAATAACAAGATTAATTCTTTCGGCTCCTTTAGATTAGGTACATCGTATAACCAGCTTGTGAAACATTATGTGGTCACATGTTTGTTTGTTTGTTTGTTTGTTTGTTTTGTCGTTGTTGTTCTGCTTGTTATTGTTTTTTTTTTTTTTTTTTTTTTTTTTTGGTATTTATTTTATTTATTTACTTTTTTTTTTTTTTTTTTTTTTTTTTGGGGGGGGGGGATGTGGCTGGTTAACAATCAGAAGAGTAGTGTACACGTATAATCGCGCCTTCTCTGTCATAATAACACTCCTGGCGCTGAAACATCACATTTGGTGAAGCTTGTTGTGGATGATTTGATGAGACGAAGCGACCATAATACAACACATTGAACTGTATACAATGTGAGGATGCGCATATTGCTGCCAGACCATGGCAGAAACACCTGGGCGAACCCCTTCTCTTCAAGTGCAGTGTGTTCTGTTGTGCATTACACAGTTCACAGGACCAACTGCGTCCGAACGACGGACAAAATTATGTGCTAGGTGCCTCGCTAACCCACACTCAACTGATCAGAAACACACAGCTCTGTGTTACACATCCCCTTCTGTGAACATTCCTTTGTTTTGTGCACTTAAGAAGCAAATATTATTAATAATAATAAACAAATAAAACTTGACGCCGCAGCCACTTTAATATCAAAACCAGGCCACAAAGATATTTATTTAAAATGCCATCATTTTCAAAGAAAAAAAAACATCAGCATTAAGCTTTCAAAATCAACAAATAAACACTGTTCGATATACTTCAGTGATAAAGAACCAAGCCTCGGCAAACCTGCATGTCTGTGTTTATACATTCATCAAACAGCACATCCGAACTGGGTCCCGCCTGGACTTCACTTTGGGAAAAAAAATATGTGAAAGTCCCTATGTTTTTTTTTACAGAGCAATGAAGTGTTAAAGAAAATAAACAGAACTTGAGCACGTCCAGTATGTCTAAGGCACAAAGTTCATTATACACAAATAGCACAAAGCGTGTATATTTAACATGTGCAGTCAACAGTTACCGCTTCTATCTCTGGACTTCGCCGTGAAAATAACTGAAAGAGCGTTAAATATTCGGCCTATTATTATTACTGAAATATCTGATGAGCCAAGGTGAACGATTTCACTTCCATAGCTTAGTGTCATAGGAAATTAATCGGTGGCTACACAAAATCCATTATTTGCTAATCAATATTAGAGCTCAGTGTGCTGGTATTATGTGTAGTCTGAATATTGTGCTGAGAAAGGGGAATTAGTTGTTGCAAACCAACCAAAAGGACCTATACAAATTAAATGGGGGAATTAATAATACAAACAAAATTACAATGGTTTTGATCTTAACGGAGTCATTTTCATTTAATTTGTAATACTGGTTGGAAAGCCACGGGACTATAGCCCGATTGAGAAAAGATAAGGAAGAAAGTTTGAGTTTTGGTTTGTGGGAGGAAAACCTCAGATATTTATTTCAGGGAAAACAGGTATGTAAGTGCCCCAGGGGGGATTCGAACCGGGGTCCCAGAGGTGGAAGGCGAGGAAATAGTACCATATCACCAACCCCGACACCCGAGTCTTTCCCGAAGGAAATCGACTAAGGTCGACAGGTCAGGACATTAAGTAATTTGGATATGTTTATTTGGTTATTTATGTATGTATTTATGTATTTATTTATTTATTTGTTTTATTGTTTATTTAATTTTATTTTATGTATATATGTATTTTTGCGTTTGTGTAAGTTTGTTGCAATATCAAAATTCCCTGGATGAAACTGTTCTCTAAAGTGTCATATTTCAGTTAATAAATTATTATAACCTAGTCATTGACATACACAAAAAAACGCTATTCAATTAGCATACAGCTTGGCAGTGTTTATTGCAGCTGTGGTATTTTACTTGGCAGTGCTATATTAAGCGACAACCTTAAAATACCCGACTGCCGCTCAAATTAACATTCATATATTCACTCACGAAAGTATGCCATTAATTGGAATGGAGTATTGCCGGCCGACAGACGCAAAACATAGCAACAGATGTTAAACACCACAAATAATTCCGTCGACAACGCACAAAAGTGGTTTCAACTGTTCCAATGCACAGTGTGATGAGACAGTTTGGAATTGTAAAAGATACGATTTACTTGTTTTGGTTTTTTTTATTCAAAAACAAAAAAGTCCCCAGATGGTTGTTATACCAGGTTCGAAAGACCAAACCCCAATTACAGTTTTGTGCATAGATCTGCCTAAAATCACAAACACAAAAATATAAGAAAAATGAGGCTTAACTTTGCTGGACAAATGCAAGAAAAGTACAGCTTAAAGGCCCTGTACACTATTGGTAAGATCGAAAAACACAATGTTCACAGATTCACACATAACTTACATGACTTAAAGTAAGTAATGGTAGAAAGGGTTCCTTAAAATATTTTTGCCTAAAATGCTATCGTTTCTGAGAAACGAGTAAAACAATAGTAATTATCGCACGCGATAATTTGAAAAAAACAGAAAACACATAAGATCTCTTTTCACTATTTTCTCGTGACCTCGATGACCAATTGAGCTCAAACTTTCACAGGTTTGTTTGTTCATGCATATGTTTAATCACACAAAATGTGGACACTGATTTTGAGCTGTTACCAAAAGTGTACAATACCTTTAAGTGGTGTCAAATTTGGTGCTGTGGCAACCAGCACATGGAAAAGAGGAGCAAAGGAAAGCCAAACAAAATATCCATCAACAAGACTCCATCCTGACCTGTGAGGACATAGGCAAACTGCATGATGGACGGGAGGGACCATTTGGAAAGCCCTCATTAATGTCTGTTGGAAGCCGTTGGATCGAATGGATATTTCATTAGAAGGTTATTCAAAATAATTTATATCAGCCACGCAAATCAGCAAAAGAGTTTTGTACCTCCCGGTACACTGGGGAAATCACAGTCGAAGACACAAGTTAAAGGAACATTACAGAATTGGTTTTTGCTAACAAAACAGTTGCTGGCAGTGTAAGCACTTTATGTAATCCACCATATACATAAACTGACAAACCTGTAGAAGTTTGAGATCGATCGGCCATCTGGGTCACGAGAAAATAGTGAAAAACGATTATACACATTTGCATGAAATCATATAGATTCAACAAATGAATAAAACGCTCACTGAGCGATAAACTCCAATCGGGAAATTAGTTTATCATTTCTCATCAAATATGGCATTCAGACAGAATTATTTCAAGGGATGTTTTCTACCATCATCATCATTAGACCGTGTAAGTTTTATGTAAATCTGTGATCAAAAAGTATATTTTACAAGTTTTTTTCTTACCAATTCTGTAATGTTCCTTTAAACTTTAATGAGAGATAAACTGTCAGCAGAACAAATGAATGCATACCTTAAAATAGCATTATTACGTTTTTTGTCAAACTAAGGTTTTTCAATGCTGTATAGAATCTTATGTTTGGCAAACAAAGTTTTCCAATGTTGTTTTCAGGTTTTTTGTTGATTTTTTTTTCCCCCGAAGGAAAAATACCTCAAATTTGATTACAAGATTATCAGTTTTTCTATCAAAACGAAAACTAAATTAAAGTGAAGTTTAAGTACATAGACACGATGGAACAAATTACATGAAAGTTATTCATGTAGACGGAAAATATTTGTTTTATAATTATTTGCCCTTTTTTCTCTTTTTAAGTAATTCCTCATGCGAAAATGTGAACAGTGCGCTTTTATTTCAATATACACCGGCTAGTACTGCATATTAATATTTAAACAAAAAATCATGTTGCAGTTATCTCTTGTTATAATTTATTTGTTAGTATATTTTGTTTATGTTTTGTACTTGTATTTGTTTGTATATTAACTTTAATACTTTTTTGTGTGTATGCGCATGACGTTAATACATGCAAGGCCTATTCCGTAGCAGTTCCTACACGTGCTACAGTAAAATACCCCCGCAGGCTTCATGCTCAAACTACAAATCAAAAACAATTGCTGTGTAAATTATTCGCCAAAATGCCAGCTGTGCCTTCAACACGGAGCCCCCAAATAAATCGATATCGGGGTACACCGGGATAATAGTAATACAGTCCACAAGTCACAATGCGTTCTTCATGGTGTAGTTAGCATTGATCATGCATGCAATTTATACCAGCAACATATACAGACATTCCCATAATATGGTATATATTATGATTTGATGGTGAGACAAACCCTGGACAAATCACAAAGTGGAGTTGATCCTTATTTTATGGGAGATCCTTGCAGAACTATAATGTACGTGGACAAACAGTCTGTCTGCCTTATCGGGAAGTTCCGTTCGTTATAAAATGTTTTCCTCGTCTGCTTCCATCCACCGTACAGCAAATACTCATTCCTTACACACTATTTATGTTTGGTACAACTTTTTGAACTTTGGGTAGGTCACATATCGGTTTCACTAAACATGAAAACATTGTATAATGAAACGAAGTAAAACACACACACAAAAAAGAAAAAATGTAAAAAAAAAAATAATAATAATAAATTGGGGGCAACACCTCCTCTAAGATCAAACTCAAGCAAACAATTAACGGCCAATTAAGATTTTAATAATTAGAAAAATAAAAATATAAAAAAAACACCCTCCAAAACAACATTCTTCCAACAACACGAATGAACCGTCAAAGAAACACATAATAAACATTATTGGCACTCGAAAAATAATAAACAAACAAATAAAACAACACAACAACAGATTTAAAAGAGAAACATAAGAATATACCGAAATGTGTGTTCTGTGTTCCTTCATGTGTACATTTTGTTTATATGACAAACACCAACGATTTCAAATGTCTGATTGAGGGTTTTGTGTTGGTGTTGTTTTAATCATTACCTATTTTATATGATCTGTTTAGTTTTATTTATGTATTTATTATCATTATTATTTGAACAATGGTTTTAACTATTTAGGGGTGCTAATTGATTGTTTGGTATTGACTTTAAAAGATGAAGAGCCATCAATGTATATATTTACATGAATTTATGTATTCATATGTATTTTATAAGGTATTTTATATCCTAAGAAGTGTGATACTTCAATAAATTGTCATCAGTATTTGTTTAATGTGCAATATACGTATTGATGCGTAGAGGTTAGCAAGGCGGCACCATCAAAGGGAAAAAAGGTACACATATAAATGATACTTGTTTGTCCTTTCCGAAAGACGTATGGCTGTATATTTTAGGTTGTATGTACTTCAGACGGTCCTACAAGCTGCCACCATGCGTGAAGGGTGGTTGCCCACTCCCCCCCCCCCCCGGCTCCTTCCTGCTATATTTCAGGGGGGTAACTACTGCTTTAAGGACATTGTACAAACCATTGGAAATGGCCAATCATAATAACCAACAGTTGCATTATGTGTTTTAGTTCATCATACCAGCTTAAGGATGCTGCAGGAAATTTAAACACCCCCCCCCCCAACCACCACCACCACCGCCAACAACAACGTTAAGTATATCAGCTTGTTACTGTTTATAATAAATTGTGAATTGGTCGGCTGACTAAAGCAGCTGACAGTTCACAATTTGCTCTGCAACACAAACTCTACAAATTATACAGCTTCCAAAAACATAAATCTCTCAATATATGAACAACGACCTCAAACTGTCTTTAAGTCCAGAAACAGATCTGACTTAAAATAAGCGTGTATTGGCGATAAATTGTTCATAACTTGAGACGCGTTTCTGTGGTTCGTCTGCCCGGCTCATAAATCATGTAACTTGAACAACTGCGAGTTGAAAACGCTCAGATTGGAACAAGACAAAAATAGTTTCAAAGGTTGTCGAGTATTATTGTGATGAAAACATATTTTGTTTGAAATATGTTTTTCCCAGTCACGTAATTTACAGTTGTATGAACTTTTTTTGACAGGGGTGAAAGAATCTGATAAGTTAAATCTGTGATCAAAAAGTATATTTTACAAGTTTTTTTCTTACCAATTCTGTAATGTTCCTTTAAACTTTAATGAGGGATAAACTGTCAGCAGAACAAATGAATGCATACCTTAAAATAGCATTATTACGTTTTTTGTCAAACTAAGGTTTTTCAATGCTGTATAGAATCTTATGTTTGACAAACCAAAGTTTTCCAATGTTGTTTTCAGGTTTTTGTTGATTTTTTTTCCCCCGAAGGAAAATTACCTCATATTTGATTACAAGATTATCAGTTTTTCTACAGGGGTGAAAGAATCTGATAAGTTTAACACCTTTTCCCGAACAGAAAACATTACTCAGTAACCCCCAAAACATCAGAAGAAAAACCGATGGTGTGTTTTAAAAAGATTCCAACCAAAATATTCCAGAAAAAGAAGGGGTGTTGTTATAACTTGTGTATGATATTCGTATTTTAATATATTTTTTTTGTTTTTACTTGTTTATTTATTCGTATTTGTTTGTGATTATTATTTTTTTATTAATATTTACATGTATATACATTTGTTTATCTAGTATTATTTGTATAACTTAGTATTGTTTATTGTATTATGTTTTAATTTGTATTCTGTATTTACTTGTGTTTTGTTATTTTTTATTACTTGTGTTTATATTGCTATTAACATTTGATGTATGATTTGTTTGTTTATTTTTGTATGTATTTATTTATTTTGTTTTAGGGAGGAGTTAGGTCGTGTGTTCGAATCCCACCTAAGTGCAACATGCCAGTATTCCAATGGACTCGGGAAAGTACTGAGCTAGCCGTACCTGAAACACACCAGTGTGCGGGTTGAACGCAAATATCAAAACAATTGTCATTGTCCCGATTCAGATCAATTTACATTACTCTAATTATGGACTAATTGAAATGTCCACTGTGAGATTGGAATGGTGCTGGTCTTGAGATGTTTCATTACAAAACTGTATTTTAAAAATCCACTCAGTCTAGCTCATTCATTTCTATTGCCCTAAAAAAAGAAAACACGCGGGTACACCAACTATTAACACACAGTGTACACAACCACCATTTCCCCATTTGTTCTATTATGGTAAAGGAATAATACAGAATTGGTTTTTGCTAACAAAAAAGTTGCTGGCAGTGTAAGCACTTTATGTAATCCACCATATACATAAACTGACAAACCTGTAGACGTTTGAGATCGATCGGCCATCTGGGTCACGAGAAAATAGTGAAAAACCGATTACACATTTGCATGAAATCATATAGGTTCAACAAATGAATAAAAACGCTCACTGAGCGATAAACTCCAATCGGAAAATTGGTTTATTCATTTCTCATCAAATATGGCATTTCAGACAGAAATATTTCAAGGGATGTTTTCTACTATCATCATCATTAGACCGTGTAAGTTTTATGTAAATCTGTGATCAAAAGTATATTTTACAATTACCAATTCTGTAATGTTCATTTAAAACAATGTTCATCGAGGCCTAACATTTCTTAAAGTTTCAAGGCTTTCATTTTTTTATTTAATTACGATAATTAAGCAATTGCAACGCTTGCTTCCACGAACTGACACGGAGGTTCAATTTACCATTGTAATGTAACACACGGCGGCACTAACCGCAAAATGTGAAGAAAAAAAAAACGTTTTCCCGAACAGACACTAATTAGCCTAGTGAGTATACCGCGCGCGCTGACCTACAAAGTCACGAAATGACACGCATCAATGCCGTGTGCATTGGATGGTATCAGTTCGTGAAAAAACGGAAAATGTTTGTTTTCCATTAATTTTTCGATTTCAAGAAACTGACACAAATCTTTATTTCTTTACGTTCAATTGATTTAGGACGAAAAGCAGCCAAAAGCACCATATATATAGAAGGTTCGAAGCATCGCGTCTCTGGAGAGCAGGCTCCACTAGAGAGGTTTAGCTGCACGTTACGCGAGCAAAAACGTGAACGTGAACGTCAGAAAATGTTGTTGTAAAAATCTCACGTTTTAAGCATACGTGAAGTTACCATTTCTCACGTCAGGTACGTACGTGCAGACGTCATACATGAACATGAAACAAGCCCAAAATGGTGACGTCACCTAGAAACGACACAATTTTCTGACGTTCACGTTCACGTTTTTGCTCGCGTAACGTGCAGCTAAACCTCCCTACTGTAAGGTTACTAGTTGAACGTACGTTGAATAATTGAAGGAGAGCGGAATTTTGTAAAGCGTTCAACGTTCGCCGTTTTGTTCGATTAATACTTTTGTTCATGGCATCTACTCATTCGTCGGCCCGTGGAGTCGGTGACGAATTGCATGACAATGTTGCTTGTATTACAAGAATGTTCTCGTCATGAAAATCGCCTCACTTGCCAGACATCCAAAGTACACGTTAACACGTTGATCGTTTACGTTCAATCAATGTTTAACGCAACTATAAAAGTAGAAGTACAACACCAAATAATAAACGAGTAGACTGCGGGGGGAAAAATGTTAATAGTTGAACGTTGGTTTTTGACTTGCCTCACAAGGCATTGATATTTGTTTAAACACATGATTTGTTTGTTTTTGTGTGTGTTTTTTCGGTTTATATATATTTTTTTTCTTTTTTTCCTTTCGTTTTTTTCTTTCTTAATTTTATTATTTATTTATTTAAATTAATGTTGTTATATTGGGTATTTACTTAATATTCATTTGTTTTGTCCATTTATTCGTTTGTTGTTATTTTGTGTGTGCATTATTTTCGAAAACAGAGGCATTACTTGAAAGACACGTTGACTTATTGCCATTGATTTTGGTTACACACCTATGTTCTGACACCCCTTTGCCCTACAATCGTATGTTCCTAATCCTAACCCTAACCCTAGCCCTAAAGTGTATATCACTTGGTTATCGGCATTAGAGTTGTCGGAACATAGAGTTGTCGGAACATCGAGTTGTCGGAACATAGAGTTGTCGGAACATAGAGCTGTCGGAACATAGAGCTGTCGGAACATAGAGCTGTCGGAACATAGAGCTGTCGGAACATAGAGCTGTCGGAACATAGAGCTGTCGGAACATAGAGCTGTCGGAACATAGAGCTGTCGGAACATAGAGCTGTCGGAACATAGAGCTGTCGGAACATAGAGCTGTCGGAACATAGAGCTGTCGGAACATAGAGCTGTCGGAACATAGAGTTGTCGGAACATAGAGTTGTCGGAACATAGAGTTGTCGGAACATAGAGTTGTCGGAACATAGAGTTGTCGGAACATAGAGTTGTCGGAACATAGAGTTGTCGGAACATAGGGGTGTCAGAATATAGAACCGTCACCCAAACTTCTTCCGATTTATAAACCCAATATGGCTGATGGTGATTCATCTCATATCTGTGTAATACAGAAAAAATCACTCTTTATTTTAAACTCGTTCATTTTCACCATTACACCCCAAAATCTCCCGGGTCAGAATTGACCCGGATTCCGGGTCATAGGTTCGCTCGGCCCCAGCGGCCTATCCAGGACCGCTGGGATGGGCTAATCAGCTTGCACAGATTCTTGTTCAGGAAGTACGTCATACGTGCAGTGCTTGCAGTGTGAGTGTGATGCATGATGGGACTGAGCATGGGACCGAGACGTTAACGATACGTTTCCCCATCCCAGCGCCTTTGGTTTTAAGGCAAGGCGCTGGGGACGAGCGAAGGTCCTAGGAGGCCTGACCCATTTCTGTGTCAGGCTCACCCTTAAAAGGGTCAACAAGTTGGGAAGGTAGTGCATTCTGCTCTACAAGCCAGGCTCCCAGTGGATGATACCCATGCCTTCATCCTTACGGACTGTGAAGGGGGGTAACCCTGTTTCAGCCCCAGGAGTAGGTGGCAACGTGCCTCTGGTGTCAGTTGATTTGGGTCAACAGCCCAAATCAGTTAAGTGTAGCCCTCACCTTGAGTGGTCGTTCGGCCTTGTCAGTTAGGCGATATTTCTTTTTCTTTTTTTTAAACATAAAAAAAAAATAGGATTTTAACTCGGACTGTGCGTCATTTCCACCCATTTTGTGGTTCATTTTGACAAAGATTCTGGGTCAAATTGACGCAGAAAAGGATCAGGCCAAACTGGATCTGGATATTAGGGTCAATTCGTACTGAGAAGATTGTAAAGAGGGTAGACAAGTCAGCTCCACACTTTCCTGTGATCGTGCCCTCCACTGCCTCAAGCGGACTGTTATTCCTCCGCGGCAAGCTTCAGTGAAGTTCCATCAAATTAGTTGTGGCGGCAGGGGTCAGACCACTTGGGGTCCGTTTGAAAGAGTATGTTGTAATCTGTCAATTTTCAGAATATCACGTCTTATAAGGCGTAGCAGAACTCATTGGGAATAAACGCATGTTCACCTCAAATTCGTTTACATCCGTCACATAGTTTTTTTGTTTGGATATCGTGGAGAGAGCACTCTAACGCCCACACCTTCCTTTCCCCTCCGACAGCCGGTCTTGAAATGAGAACAGATTTATAGATTTTTGTATTTGATTCTAAGAACGCTGACACAGTAGTTTGATGCATGTTGGACACGCCGATCCAGGCTGTATACCGCCTCGTGAGTTTTTAAAAGGGTTAACCATGTGACACATCACTATGGGGTTCAAGACACCCTACGTGAAACATAGTGCACGTCACACCCCTCGAAAAAAAAACTAATGTTCATTCAGGTGTGAACAAATACCAAAGGGTAATCTGTCAGAAATAGAATAATTATTACAAGTTCATTGAAGCATGCAATGTAATTAGTACTATCGTAAGTACACCCCGTACAATACAGAACGTTACATCAACGCGGACCATTCTGTTTCGACGATATATCGAAACGACAAACTATCATCACAATAATTGTCAATGGAATATGAAGAAATATGGGGGGACAGCAGTTCTTCACGCGGTGAAAGTTTTTGATACAGTATTTATATTAATCAAGGGTAGCCAATTTCTTGAATAATAATACTGTGGTTTTATTAAATCAATGTATCAGTCGTTTATAGTTTTGCGACGTTGTCACCCCCTTTTTACTTGTGCGCGCACCCTGCGTAGATAATGCAAAACACTTCCCGAACCGTAAAATTGTTGTAGCAAGTCAGAGACGGTTTTTCCCCCTTAAATGGGCCGACTTGATGGAGCAACTCCCCGTCTTGACGGCCTGCCCACGAAGTCCTCCCATGAAGACTATTGCAAACTGAGCCAGTAAAGCTTGATTTATTGAAACTTTGAACAGAGCCTTGTTTTCCGAGTGCTGTTGGAGGCAAGCTTCGCACGTCTTTGTAATTTACAAATTGGCTAATTTTACATGAGTGAATATCCGGGGGCCGAGTTGAGTTGACTTTTTAATCAAAAAAGGTGAGACGGCGTCGTGTTATCTCGACGTTTCGATCAGCTTCACCTTGGGTGAACTTCATTACCAGATCTCCCGCCCTGTCCTGACACTGTGCATCGAAACGTTACGGTGTTCGCCCAACATGTTTTAGCGTTGCTGCCAACCTGTTTTGATCGCAACCTCAAGAGTGTTTGATTGAGTTCAGCTTGAGAGGAACACCGCGAATTGCCTCGAGAGCAATTTAGTTTAGTATTATGAAGTCGTTTATCAGTTTCCCCAAATGGGGGGGGACAGGAAGAAGAAGAAAAATCAAAGACTAACCCATTATTGGCTTTAAATACCACTTTCGACAACGGCATGACGACTCGTTGTCTACTGCGCTGGAATACTGATGGAATACCACCAGTTAATAAACATGATCGAGAACCAGGAGAGGGCAAACATCACAAACTCCCAGATCTCGTGTTTATGGACTGCGTGCACTTCAGGCACCAGACCATTTCGATGAAAGCGCTTGGGTCGTAATAAGACAGGCCTAAGTTTGTTTCACAAAATTCTTCAACCATTCCGTAAAATAAAAAAAATGCTGAAGGAGAACTTGTCTATTCGTGGAATTACTGCTGCATGCGACCTGGCGACTCGGCGGATAGTTGGCTGAAAAGGTGCATGCACTGAAGTATGAAGAAATATTTGTGTCAATGTGCCCAATATATAACGGTTTGCTTTATCATTCATGTGTAACGTCATCAATACCGGTAGTCAGGGAGCGAGATCCCTTGGACCACGACCTATGACTAACATTGGACTGGATTCTTTGGTCATCCCTCTGACCTTGGTATTTCCGTTTAGTTCCTAGCACCCCAGGAGAAATCACTTGTTGGTACCTACGTCAGTCTGGTACGGAAGCGTATAATTATGGCCATCATGTTACTGCGTTACCGAGATAATTTATCATAGAAACACAGAATTGTACACTAGTTATTACGGTTTTCAGAGTTATATTTGTCCGAAACACAGAATTCAAAGATGACATATCTTGGAAATACAGAAATCACTGATAACATATCTTGGAAATACAGAAATCACTGATGGTCATATACGCTTCCGTAGTCTGGCCTATAGAAAGTAGAACATGTTGTGATTCAATGAGTGAGTCTGAACGAGATTCCGAGTTCACAGTGCGATCTTAATTCATAAGTCAGTCTGACTTTAAAGGAACATTACAGAATTGGTAAGAAAAAAACTTGTAAAATATACTTTTTGATCACAGATTTACAAAAAAACTTAAACGGTCTAATGATGATGATAGTAGAAAACATCCCTTGAAATATTTCTGTCTGAAATGCCATATTTGATGAGAAATGAATAAACTAATTTTCCGGTTGGAGTTTATCGCTCAGTGAGCGTTTTATTCATGTGTTGAATCTATTGATTCATGCAAATGTGTAATCAGTTTTTCACTATTTTCCCGTGACCCAGATGGCCGATCGATCTCAAACTTCTACAGGTTTGTCAGTTTATGTACAGGGTGGATTACATAAAGTGCTTACACTGCCAGCAACTGTTTGGTAGCAAAAACCAATTCTGTAATGTTCCTTTAAGTCCGGGGTTTGTTAAGACTTCAGCGAGATTTCTTGGTCAGCATGACCGTGATTCCTCGGTCATAGTGGCTGTCATTCCAGGGCCAGATTGACAGTGATTCTCTCCGTTTAACAGGACTCCGCGGTTCAGTAGGATCGAGGTTCACAGTTCATTCTTATCAAAAGTCTTGGGTTGATCGTTAAAATGTTACCTCCATTCCAAGGTCTGCCTAAACTATAGTTTCCGTTCAGTATAAACACAGTTCCAGGGTCAGTGTGAGCCAATGAATCACTGTATGTCTGACCATAATGTTTCCCTGACCGGTCAAACTCAAGTTCCCGCGTTAGTCTGCCTCTTATTTATGGGCTTGCCTGACATTGACTCCAAGGGAGGTTTGACATGAATTCCCATTTTCAGTTAAAACCAGAGTCCGGGGTTAATCTAAACCAGGTTTCAGGGTCAGTCTGAGCGGGGTCCAATTTCATAGCTCTGCTTACCGTAGACTTCTACGCTTACATATCATAGATTTATGTGCTACAAGGGCTCCGTAAGCGCAGAATTCCGCGGTAAGCAGAGCCATGAAATTGGACCCACATCCCGTGTCAGTCTGACTTTGGTTCTTCGGTTAGCCTTACATTGATTCCAGGGTCAGTTTGACCTTGCTTCACTTGTCAGTCTAATTCTGATTCATCTGTGAGCTTGATATAGACCTCAAGCTTGGTATACAATTCAGGGTATGTTTGACCTTGCTTCCCTGGTCGGTATAATTCCGATTCGTCTGGAGTATGAGCTTGATATAGATGTTAAGCATTTCATGGGGCAGTCTGACCTAACTCTGATTCTTCGCTTAGCCTGATATTGAATGTTGGGTCATTCTGACAGTGCTTCCCTGGTCTGGTCAGTATGGTTACTCACTAGTTAGTCTGAAATTGATTCCAGTGTCAGCTAACCTTGCTCTACTACTAGTCAGTCTGACTCTGATTCATCGTTTGACCTGATATCGAGTCCGGATCAGTGTGGACTCCGGTTGCTTCGTAATTGACACGGATCCAGGCTGTAAACAGATCCATTGGTTAATCCAATCCAGAATCCGGGGTCGGTCTGACTCAAATCCAGAGTCAAGGCTGGTCTTGTTATTTTGAAATCCAGTTCAATCCAGTTCACCCCCCAACCTTTAACTAGTTTTCCCAAACCGATACAATTCAATGTCAATCAACAGTTTAACTCTTTCAATAACCATGAACACACGGAACACAATTACCAATAAAACAAATATAGAATTATAATAAGAGTGCTTGATTGGTACCAGTACATAAAAGAACGCCTCCATTTGAAGAGCAGTTTAGTAAATCTATTTAGTTTACCTAAATTAATATCATGGCATTGGACTGTTTTCGAAGAATAGTAATACCGTTGTCGACATGCACGTTTGAATTTGAATGTTGTTCTCGAATTTGAGCGTAAAAGCATACATTATAACGTCCGAGAGGCTGACAGTGCGTTAAAGTGAAAACGAATGTGGGAACGTGAATGCACATAACTTCCCATGTCAGGGCCAGGCCGTGAAATTTACTTTCACGGCAACATCGAGCAAATCTTGACAAATGAATAAGTAAACAGGACTGGGCAGTGGAAACTACAGGGCTGTATTTGATTAAACAACTGACGAGTTGGTAACCGTGTTAATTACTAGGGGATAGGAATTCCGTCTCAGACAGGGTTTAGAATCGACCAGCCCACGTTGATAACTTAATTCTGTCTTCAACTGCTCAGGTTTCCCCCTTTAAGAATACGTTGCAAGGAAGATTTATAAATCACATCAGTTGGTTTGGGTTCAAGCGAAACTACAGGTTGGTAGCATGGACGCCAATACTTGGCATGAAACTCCCAGCACGGTGGACGTGCAGAGGGGGCTTTGATTTGTCTGGTGTCCAAGCATCAGGAGGGCCATTGACATGACAAAATGCGTGATGTAGAAACAGCTGGGAATCGCAAATCGGGCGAATCTGGGCCACCGAGCCAACGGGCCAAGGGACGTGTGCATTTACAATCAGCTCACGGCGAGAGGCCAAGAACAGCATATTATAGTTTCGATTCACAAACTAGTCCGTTTTGACGTACGCGGCGTAACAGTATTTGACAACATGAATACGAGCAACACAAGGGGCACTTGAAACTAGATGTCTAGTTACAAATGTGCGTGTTCCAAGACATAGAGCAATATCCCGCTACATGTGTTCCGCCCCAGTGGCAACATCTCTTCTTGTTTGTTTGTTTGTTTGTTTGTTTGTTTGATTGTTTGTCAGACGTTTCCAATCCCTTCTTGACCTCCATGAAGTTTTGAAAAAATTGTGTTTAAAGTATATGCTAAATTAATGTCTATGTAAGATACAGACTTTCCACAAATTGGTTGTGTTTGTGAAAGGCAAGAGCACAATCATTCCACAAATTAGGCTACGTTTTCAACAACGTCACTTCATGGTATTGTATAATCATACAGCGCATTGCACTTGCGTTAAACTAAACCAATAAAAGCAAAGTCCTTGAAAAAAATAACCTTTAACTTCACCCCTCAACAATCATTGTTTTGTCACAAAATCGTATTAAAGGCGACACATTACAAACGCTCAAAAACATGTCCCGGTCAGAATTGACCCCGGTCTGGTCAAGTGAGCTTACAAGATAGACATTGTAAGGTGATTTTTAGGTAGGAACTGTTGTTGTGAGGTTTTTGACATTGTTAAACAGGAAATATTAGAGAAAAGGGACAATAGAAAACACATGGGGAAAGCCCACAATGTCGCTCTCATAAAGATGTCTGGAGCCTTGACCCATTTCCGTGTCAGTATGACCCGGAATCTATGTCAAAATAACCCGGGAAGAGCTCAAGTTTACCCGAGTTAATTATCTCGTGTTCAACCACTTTACTGAGTAGGCCTGTCCCCGGGGACCCCGGAATGCGGGTCAAATCTGACCTGGGAATTATGCAAGAGTGTACGCTAAGTTACTTTCTCGTGTTATTAATCTCCACAGGAGAATCATTTTTATATAAACATATATTACTACACATATGTGTACAGTTTTTTAAAATGTACAATTAAAATGTCATATTTAAAGAGAGATACTGTGCACATGATTCATCGATCTCCATGCACCAATTCCCCTTGGTGTTACTATAATTTCACCGCCGGACATTCTCTTCATCATAAAGTGTATTTACAGCCATGATTCATAAAGCGACACATTAAAGGAACATTACAGAATTGGTAAGAAAAAAACTTGTAAAATAGACTTTTTGATCACAGATTTACATAAAACTTACACGGTCTAATGATAGTAGAAAACATCCCTTGAAATATTTCTGTCTGAAATGCCATATTTGATGAGAAATGAATAAACTAAGTTTCCGATTGGAGTTTATCGCTCAGTGAGCGTTTTATTCAGCTCCTGAATCCATATGATTTCATGCAAATGTGTAATCGGTTTTTCACTATTTTCTCGTGACCCAGATGGCCGATCGATCTCAAACTTCTACAGGTTTGTCAGTTTATGTATATGGTAGACTACATAAAGTGCTTGCACTGCCAGCAACTGTTTTGTTAGCAAAAACCAATTCTGTAATGTTCCTTTAAAGGTGAAGTCGGCCTATACTTCAATTATTACAGATAAAATAATCCCCATTCTCTAGCTTTCCCTAAACACACTATAATGCCTACAGCCGACCAGTGAACATTTATTCCAATTCGACAGTCACGTTTTGTTTTTGAAGGACTGCATGAAATTGATATTCAGGGGGTGTACAGGCTGAAACAGATCATTCTATTTGTATGTCATCATTTGCATTGTCCTGAAAACGCAAACCATGCACTTTAGGAAACAAAAAAAACCACCTCTCAAAAAGTCACTAGTTGGTGTTCATTTGCAAACAAATAATCTCGTCGATGATTAAAATATTTATTTTTTATTGACGAACTAAAAAACAAAAAGGTTCGTCTTTTAGAGGCGACCCTCGTTATAAAGAGCACATTATAAAGAGGTTCTGCTTATAAAGAGTACATGCTGAAGTCCTGAATGTCATTTCTTCTATGTGTTTCTTTGTTTTGACGTCCTCTTATATCACGGTTCCTGTTATAAGTCACAGCGATCGTGTTTCTATTAGTATTTATAAGTATGTAAAAAAAAAAAAAAAAAAAAGTAAAAAAAAAAAAAAAAAGTAAATAAATAAAACTTTCAAAATGAGCACAGTAGAACTGCAACTCGTTGGCCTTACTAAGCTTTACATATAGAGTGAAGACAAGCCTCAATGCTCAGCCTAAACAGAGGCAGGTAATAGTCAAATTGGTTAAAACAATATAATACGACGTGGACTAAATAGCTAAGACAGCAGGTTCGCGTGGGTGTTTGGTGTCAGCTGACTTCCACGCATAGTCCGAAGATTTAATAACAGAGTAAACCTCACCGATATTGTTAAGAGGGGGTTCGCTGGACAAGCTAAAGCTAATCACAGCTCGTCCCCTCGACCACTCACTCCACGCACTTTAGAGTTGCTCTAAATAAAAATGCATTGTGTTTGATCGAATATGATCCCTGTATGTAGGCTAAGATCTAGCCACGTGATTTACTTCAAAGTTCCTGCAAATCAGGACGTTGACTCACGCCTGCCGAGGCGTGTTGTGTTGATGATAACCTATTTTGTATTTGGGTGAATGTTGGACGAAATCAGGAAGAACTCAATTCAGCATCCGCCCTCCACTGCGTGGAACTTTCAATTGTACAAAAAAGGGGGGGAGTGCGAAATAGTTCCAGTACAGAGAAGTGTTTTACCGGTCTTCTTAAAAAAAAAAAACATCCGTAATAGGAGAATCTGTGCTGGGGTTCGGTTACATATTGTACGACATCCAAACACATCTTGTAATTTTAGCCGTAGGACAGTGAGCCTGAGGGAATTGTGAAGGAATCGTGCACTGATTTACGGATTGTCAGAGACACTATCGACTACTACCACATGCTTTGATTTAAGGGCAAGATTTAATTTTGAAAAAAAAATTGTATGAGATTTCGCGAGTTAAATTACTGCCGGGATCAGTACTGTTCTTGCAAATATATTAAGAGTTGCTTTCAGTTTGCAAAAATGCAGTTTGGTTAATTGGTTGCATTTGTAACAAACTGTTCATGGTTTTAAGATCGTGTAATTTTACTCCGTATTCAATTAGAATAAAAAGGGCTGCTCAAGCCACACAGTACAAACGTCATGTGTCTATGTACTTGTCGCATGTGTTAATAAGCAACAACGTAAATATTTCGTAAAAGTGAGAAGAAACTAATTACACAGCAAAACTTATGTTGTGCTTTGATCTTGTTTGTAATTTTATCTGTTCGTTTGTTTATTTATACATTTTGTCTGGGGTTGGGTGGGGTGAAATACTAAAATAACATGTAGGCCTAGGTATTTTAGGTTGTTGGAAATGAAACTAGGCCCTAACATTCTATTTTTGCCTATTTGGTTGATTTATAAAGTCAAGTTACAGCCATAGAACACAATTGTCAAAACAGTATAGGCCTAACCAATATTGCGGTTGGTCTGACGCTAGATGATTTGCTTGCTGTATGTTGTATTTATGTATTTATTCTTTTTTATTTTCTTAGCACCTCCTTCCGAAAGTGTACAGCAATTAAGCTATAACAAAAATTACATGTACATGTATTATTTATTGAAGATTGCTGCTTCCTTCGAATCTAGATAAATCAAGTCGAACTCAAAAGGGGCACGCAGACCCAAACAGATGAACCCAGTTTTTCCTCTCTCGAATAGGCCTATCTACAGAAGAGTTATGTATAGTCTTACAATAATATTGTACGCACGTGTAACACTTCTTGGAAGTTGCTTCTTTTCCGAATCTAGACGAATCGTCTCGAACTCAAAAAGTGCACAAGACCCAAACAGATCTGTCTTCACAAATAAGCCTCTCATACACTAAGCCTGTTCGAACCTGACAGTGCAATCAAGAAGGCAGGTAAACTGTCTTCTTCAATGAATACACTGTACACAGGGCAGGTCAGGTATTCGAACTGAACAGTGCACTACAACCCAAGCATCAATACACCTATCATCGGTTTATTTTGAACGTGCAGATATTGCGAAAAATGACCTGCAACAACATACTCAATATACGTTATGAATAATACAAACAAAAGTGTTGATTATATTGTCCTTCACCCTCATAAATATGTATTTGCATTTTACCTTACAGACAAAGCAGGTCTATGCCAACTGGTTTTGCACTGTATGCTCGTACCAATGACGTTATTCATTTTAGCAAAACTGGGACGGCGCGGGGAACATCCAATTACAAAAGTCTATTACGATATTACATATTATTTTGTTTTTGAAATAACAACTGTGAACTTTGCATCCCCCAAGTGGTAAAATATTACCGCACAGGCTTGGGAGTGATGAGATAATTACCAAGCTGTGAAAGGTCCCGTGGGTACCAGACCGTCACAAATACCACGCATCTATTTTTAGGATAAACGGGTATATATTGTTAGATTTCAGAGCATGGTTTAGGCCTATAACCGAATCAACAATGAGCAGTGACTAAATAGCTGCTGGTCAGTCATGTGTTATCACTAAAAGTCTCGCACGTTCCCTGGTGATATAGGAGCGTCCATGACCTTACGCAGATCCCGGGAAACCGTTATAAATTCGGCCATACGTGAAGCTTGCGGTTTTCTGGCAAAAAACAAACACCCGTTAATTACTCACGGGTTTTCATTGTATTGCAAATCTGTAATCAGCCTTTCGAAATAGATGTTCTCGAAACAACACATTTTATAGGAGGTCTAACTGATACACAGGTTGCTCAAAACTGGGCGCTTGCTGTTGAAACATTTAACATCTACAGGGTCAGCAAGCAGACATGGTAACGCGTCCCAAGGTCAACTTTGCGACTTTGACCTTACACAATCTATTCCATGTCTCTGTAAATGGTTAACCGTAAACCAGCAAAACACAGCCGAGTTAACTATAGTAAGACAATATACCCCAATCAAAAAGTAAATAAAAAAATAATAATAAAGTAAAGGTGATCAATTGCCTTTACATGAAAGTTTCCATGAAAGGCTGAACAGTTCTGGTTTTAATTTTTGTTTTAGTGTATAGTATAATTTTGTGAAAAAAGACAATGATTTTATCATCAAAAAGTTTGCCTCAAAGATGCAAACTCGCTTTGTGCAGTACATTTGATAGGCCTGCACGTATTCCTAAATACAATACTTGACTGCGAGATTTTAATTTGAAGGGAGTGACCACATGCTCAAATGCTCATGTGGAGAAGAATAATAGTGTAGTTTCCCAAAACTGGATAATAGGCCTACAACACATTATACAATAGAGAAGTAAAACATATGACAGCGCTTGTCTAATTACTGAAATGTGACCGTTAATTGTTTGTTGTGTTTTGGAAAATAACACAGCTGGCACGCGCAATTTGCTTTGAACATGATGATCGTGAAAATCTGAAAATGGCAACACGCCACAAATGCTCATATAATTTAAATTAGTTATTTGTTTGTGCCATAAATCATTCATAACAGCAACAACAATGATTGAACAGATGAGTTTGTTTCTAATGATAATTGTCTAGATAGTTTACTGCTTTCAGGATCTACAATCACCCATAATTTAAAAAAAAATATCAATATTGACGTTGAATATTATTCCTCGTGTTTGTAATTCGAGTGCCACTCGTACTACTGCAGCAATTATCAAGTAACTGATACACACGATTGTTATTCCTTATAACCGAAAAATAGTGGGGCACTGATCTATCGTACATCCATGAAGTGGTGTGCCCAACTAGTAGTTTATATGAGGTAATAAATCTTGTTACCAGGTTTAGTTGTGGGTTAGTTAAAGGAACATTGCAGAATTGGTGTTTGCTACCAAACAGTTGCTGGCAGTGTAAGCACTTTATGTAATCCACCATATACATGAACTGACAAACCTGTAGAAGTTTGAGATCGATCGGCCATCTGGGTCACGAGAAAATAGTGAAAAACCGATTACACATTTGCATGAAATCGTATAGGTTCAACAAATGAATAAAACGCTCACTGAGCGATAAACTCCAATCGGAGAATTAGTTTGTTCATTTCTCATCAACTATGGCATTTCAGACAGTAATATTTCAAGGGATGTTTTCTACTATCATCATCATTAGACCGTGTAAGCTTTATTAAATCTGTGATCAAAAGTATATTTTACAAGTTTTTTCTTACCAATTCTGTAATGTTCCTATAATCAAACCCTGCAAGCACACGTATGCCTATAAATATGACCACTCTGATGTTGTAAATTGCTCTACACGACTATTGTTTGATTTAACGGGTAATCTTGCCTGAACACAATGTTTTTAAAATTGCAGAAACCTATTGCGGAAAACCAAACAAGTAGAATGCTTTTTTCCCTTTTGGGGGTATGCTATTTATAGTGGAAGCATTTGTCTTTATCAAATGCAGTATTAGTACGGTATGGAGGGGGCTGCGAACATTATAAATAAGCAATAAAAGAGCACACAGCACTTCACAGACAATACTTCACTTATAACATGTACTTCAAGTTTGTCCTATAGCTATTCGTGGTTTATAAGGTACGGCTTCGCTTGTAGAACGAGGACCGCATTACCCCAGCAGCAGCTGGGAACGGTAATGTTGCGTAAAAAATGATGAAAGCGGTCTAATTTTAAATATTCCATTATTCCGGTTCGAGGAGCCACAAAACTGCAACTGTTACATTTTAGTTGAACCTGAATAGTTCATACATGATTTGCCTTCACCGCACTTTTTGTTCATGGACTGCTGTCCAAACCCAATGTGATAATTTAAAAAAAAAAATAAAAAAACAACAACACCCGTGTTTAGTAAACAGATGTCATCCACATTCATGCTATACACAATAGCAAAAAGAAACTCGACAGTGGCTCTGGAATTGGTTCTGGGTTGAACAGCTTCTATAAATACATATAAGAAATATTCAAGCTGAATTCGGTACTTACCAAAGAGTAGGTCATGGCCATACTGCCCCTGGACGTTATAACCCACGTCGCCATCCTATGTCCAATCTTTCCACATGTGCAATTTGTCACAATCAACGCGACAACAATCAATGCTGGTGTGTTCAGTATACCCCAGCACTTTACCTTCTGAAGGTACGAACTTTTACGATGTTTTGGGGGTAAATTTCCAGCCTCAAGCACAAAACCCAAAAAACAAGTCTGGTCATTCGCTGAACGTTGTCTTGCGTTCCTTTGGGAGGAGGAAGCTCTGACGGGTTAAATTGATCCAGTGCACTTGATCACCCCAGCAATGGTTGAATGGTGATAATAGTCTGCAATAATTCCACACAGAGCGAGCACAGTTTGTCCCCGAAGCCAGTCTTTTCCAAATGCGAGATCCCCGGCTAGCTAGTCTCGGTACTGGAATAATCCAAGTATATAGGCTGCCACAGTGTTAACGAAGAGCGCGGTGTACACACGCCCGTTGACTGCCTCTGACTGAGGCAGATTGAACCACGGGGATGGCGATAAATAACATTCACTTCATTAGTTCAGCACTGGCCGCAGTGTCGCGCTGCTGTGTGTTGTTCCACGAGTTGTAGAACAGTGTGCCCTTGGCTGAGGACACTCCTGCGGTCGACTCTACCTGTCCATGTGAAAACCGATTATCACCTCAGTGTGACAACAAAAGTGTGTGAAGAAACTGTTGCACCAGACACACCACACACACACACCACCGTAAAGTGGTTCAACTCTCCCCAGTACAGAGACAGCAACGCGAGGCTGGAAGACATGGGTCACATGTGCGCTGCAACAAACAAGAACCACGTTTATACAGGTCACATGTTCATATCACTTTCATTTTTAGCCAACTGAAAGCTAATTCCTAATGCAATGATACCATCATAGCTAAATATAAATTACAATTGTTAATACCTAAATAGTACTTGCACCATAAATTCAGTGTCGTCGATGGTTGCAACGGGCAGTAGTAAATGCATTTGAAATTTTAATGAGATTGAATACAATGGGGATTACGATGAGGCACAAATATTCCAATATCGACAAATGCATTGTTTTTGTTTTTTTCAAAAACTAATGTTTATGAACGTTTTTAGAAACATTAAATGTCACAATTATCATTTAGTTGCTTTTATTATCTACTTATGTATTTTGTTATGGCTTCATTCCTTTAAGAATATGTAAATTGGAGCTCCCATAAAAAATACATTATATGTGTATTTGTGTGTTTGTTTGTTTGTTTGTTTGTTGTGGTGTTTGTTGTTGCTGTTGTTTTTCTGTTTTTGTGGGTTTTTTTTCCTTCGTTTTGAGATATAGAAAAGGAGAGTATAGATGAAGGGGTTGGGGCTTTGGGGCTTTGTTTTATTCAGAGGCATTTTAATATTTCCGTGTTTTTGTCATGACACTGTGAAACCCAAAGCTGAAAATAATAGTGAAAGTAATTTTAAAACAAAACCTTTTTTACCCTACCCACCCAAGTACAACTTGGAGTTAAATAAATAATGTTCGAAACGTTGTCATGTTCATACTTGCACTAGTACTGCTTACTCTTATATAGGCCTCTAATGTGAGAAACAAATAAGCTAATTGTGCAGGCCCCTGCGGTCGAAGTCCTACTGGCTCGTACCCCCCCCCCCCCTTACCACCACCTCCCCGCCAAAAAGGCCTAGTTCTGAATCAGATCACTCTTGAGGTTCAAACATTGATGATTATTCATTCAGTCGATGTGGCACTACAATCATGGCCACCTCGATCGAGGGGTCAATTGAATTTGAAGCAAGGCCGACTTGGCCTAGGGGCAGGCTTGCCTAAAGCGACAATGTGGCCAGGTGGCTCTTCTTGGCGAGCCCTGGCGGTGCGAAACATCTCTATGCACAGTGCAGTCACGGCGTTAATGTGGTCCGCTGGAACGTGTTTTGTTTTCTAGCAAATCCATGTTGTCACGCTCTGGAACTCTTCTGTACTCCGTGGACTCACCATGGGAACTTTCCAGGATGCCTCCAGTAAAAAGGGCAAGGTCGCACTCAAATCCGCCAGGGCCCAACAACCGAGATATTGACATGTCTACCTTGACTTCTGTCAGGTCGAGTGATCTTCACCCCCCCCCCCCCTTCGAAGCCACCTAAATAGCAGCCTGGACGGTTCTTCCTGCCGCCAGGACTGATACTATTTTTACTTTACCGAATCCAACACATGCACCGTAGACATTGTGGTTTCGTCTCGAAGTTGATGGGGAAGAAACAGAAATCCCCACTCGGCATTAAAATAATAGGATTTTGTAAGAAAACAACCGACCTTGCCAATGCAGTAGCGTCCCACACCCTGCGTTTTCACACTCCACGAGGAATTACAAGCTCACCTGATTATTTTAGCCGATGGGTTGTTTTGTTGGCTGAAGGAACAACCTTTAGCCCCCCAACATGTGTACTAATCTAATGCTGAAGTTGAGGGTCGCTGCACTTGCTCCTGGTATCCCGCAGGGGAATCGGGTTATTACCCAAGAAGGTCCAACAAACTGGTGAGATAACATGAGCATTGTAGAGTGTGCAACGTTGCTATCCACAGTGTCTGCGCTCAATACAGTGTTAAAGGGACACGTTGCCTTGGATTGGGCTTTTAAAAAAGTGTTTGGCGTAGAAATAGATAATGGTTAAAAACATCTTTAAAAAGTACAATATAATGATCCACGCAAACATGCCTCGAAAGTGTGTGGTTATCATTTCACTTCGCTAACTAACATGGTCCACCGTTTTGTAGAACCACATTAATTTGTGGACTCGACGAAAATGGCGGACCGTGTTAGTTCACGAAGTAAAAGGAAAACCGCACAATTTTGAGGTATTCTTGTTTGTAACATTGTATTCTACTTTTATAACACCTTTCCAACCATATTAATTTCATAATAAACGCTTTGCATAGCCCAAAGCGCCCAATCTAAGGAAAAGTGTCCCTTTACTTTATGTTCTATGCTTCGTAAATTAACACGGTCCGCCATTTTCTGGAACCAAATTTTGACTCCACAAAACGGCGGACCATGTTAGTTCACGAAGTAAACGAAAAACCACACAATATCGAGGCATATTTGTGTGGATCATTATATTCTACTTTCCAAACATCTTTCCGACCATATTCATTTTATAACAAATGCTTTTAATGGCCCAATCCAAAGCAACGTGTCCCTTTAACTATGGACATAAACTCAAACTCAAACTTACTTGGTATGTGGTAGAGACTATTTTAAGCCCACGTTTTTGAGTATAGCTGTTTTTGTCCTTGATCCTTCGTCAACACTTCCTGCTGTGCAATGACAACGGATGTTGATATTATAATAATGAAGTTGTTGGTACTTGCCCCAGTTTGCCTAGACCGAAGACAAAAACCCCAAGTCCAACCATGTACAAGTACGAGGTCAGCATTACTACCTGCCAACTACTACTACTAGACACATCAGTCGGGTCTACATTTTGCCCTAGGGGTATAGCTCACAGAGCACCTTAGCTCGCGGTTGTTGTTGTTTTGTTTTGTTTCTAACTACAGAAAAAAAACAGGCTACCAGACAAAATGAAATAATGATGGTTGATTGGTTTCAGTATAACGTTGTGCTTACTTTCATGTTGTGCTCAGTACATGCTCAGCTTTGAGCATGTGATCTTAGGACATGGCTTAGCATTGCGTAACGATCTGGAACGATGTTACATGTATAGAGGAGTACAGAAATGTCATATCCTCTAGTTTCCGATAAAATTATTACCAACTTTTATTACATCCAGCTGTGGGATCTAGTTTAACCGAGATATAAAAAAAAAAAAGCGGATAGTGTTTTGTGACAGGACAGGAATGTCTCACACTAGCAAGAGTTTGTCTCAAATGCAGCCATTGAAATAAGCCATGATGCCAGCCATTGAAACAAGCAACGATGATTTCAGAGGGTCTTCATTGCTATTTAATAGACTGGGATAATACTTGGTGCTATTTCTCGTGGGGATATAGGTAGATATTCATTGTCTTACAGCAAACTTGAATTCTCGATTCTGATTCGTCGATCCCTGGCATCAACCCAAACCAAAGCACACTGTCCATAGATCACACCCTGCTCATATATTGCGCTGTTTTCAGCTGCGAGTCAAGTTTGCTTGACGATAAACTCGTTATCACCCAAGTTCGAATGGAATACGGAAAAAAATAGCGAGTCAGTGCGTCCCAAATCCAGCTCGGCCTTCAAGCAAACTTGACGTGCAGCTTAAAACAGGGCAATATTGTAAGCCTCGTTGGGTATGGGAAGTGAAGTGCTATATCCCACCCCCCCCCCCTCTCCCCCGTATTCCACTAGCACTAATAAGATAATTCATATTATCAGTGACATTTCAAACCCAAACTGGTAACTGCTCTATATTTCAACACCTCTATTGTTAAAAAAAAATCGCTATTTAAGCGCTGGGATTCAAATTTGGGTCAGGGCTAGGGTTGGGATTATGAAAATACATCTGGAGGTATCGGAACATAGGGCAGCATCGGACAGCTATCGATCTTGTACTTTGTTGCACGCTATGTTAAAGGTATTGTACACCTTTGGTAACAGCTCAAAATCAGTGTCCACATTTTGTGTGATTAAACATATGCATGAACAAACAAACCTGTGCAAGTTTGAGCTCAATTGGTCATCGAGGTCACGAGAAAACAGTGAAAAGAGATCTTATGTGTTTTCTGTTTTTTTAAATTATCGCGCGCGATAATTATTATTGTTTTACTCGTTTCTCAGAAACGATAGCATTTTAGGCAGAAATATTTTAAGGAACCCTTTCTACCATTACTTACTTTAAATCATGTAAGTTGTGTGTGAATCTGTGAACATTGTGTTTTTCGATCTTACCAATAGTGTACAGGGCCTTTAAGGGAACATTACATAATTGTTTTTTGCAAACAAAACAGTTGCTGGCAGTGTAAGCGCTTTATGTAATCCACCATATACATAAACTGACAAATCTGCGGAAGTTTGAGATCGATCGGCCATCTGGGTCACGAGAAAATAGTGATATACCGATTGCACATTTGTATGAAATCATATAGATTCAAAAAAATGAATAAAACACTCACTGAGCGATACCTCCAATCGGAAAATTAGTTTATTCATTTCTCATCAAATATGGCATTTCAGACAGAAATATTTCAAGGGATGTTTTCTACTATCATCATCATTATACCGAGTAAGTTTTATGTAAATCTGTGATCAAAAAAGTATATTTTACACGTTTTTTTTTTCTTACCAATTCTGTAATGTTCCTTTAAGGGTCCATTGTGTTTTGTACACCTGAGTGGGCAGATGGCACCCGCGGCGAACCGTGTGCCCCATCCAGTGTACACAACCCATGGACCTCATCGCATCAAGCAACAATTGTTTTGTTATTATCATGGTGGTAGATTGCAGGTAGGGGGAAACAAACGTTTTAAAGTGAAATAATCTATATGTCTTCAATTTGTTGTTGGACATTGCATTTCGTGGTTTAGTTGAACATTATTGCCAACACGTTAAAGGGCCTGTACACTATTGGTAAGATCGAAAAACCCAATGTTCACAGATTCACACATAACGTACATGATTTAAAGTTAGTAATGGTAGAAAGGGTTCCTTAAAATATTTCTGCCTAAAATGCTATCGTTTCTGAGAAACGAGTAAAACAATAGTAATTATCGCGCGCGATAATTTGAAAAAAACAGAAAACACATAAGATCTCTTTTCACTATTTTCTCGTGACCTCGATGACCAATTGAGCTCAAACTTTCACAGGTTTGTTTGTTCATGCATATGTTTCATCACACAAAATGTGGACACTGATTTGGAGCTGTTACCAAAAGTGTACAATACCTTTAACAAGCCGAATGTAAAAAAAAAAAAAAATTACCTTGTACTAGCGTAATTACAACCTCTTACCCGGGGCTGTTTATAATATTGTACAAGGCGAAGTAAACGACCAACGGGTGGGCACGAGCAAGGTAATGTAATCCGTGGGATACGTCACTCAGATTTCTCTGAGACATGCGCGTACGTCTTAGTAGCACGACACGTGGTTGTCTCCCAACCGCTACAATTCACATTCTATAATTTCGTGGTACAACAAACATATTTACCAATTAGTGTTAGTTATAAATGGTTTTCCTCGTCAGTTTGTATGCTCTGTCACGCACAGGCAAATTCTGATAACTCACGTTTTTTTTCTCTCTCTCTTTTTTCTTTATTTTAGGTAGAATTACTATGAGAATGAAAACGAATGTCATTTCAATGTAGCTATAAATAATACAATGTCACAAAGGCGGAAATCTCCGTAGAACTTAACTAATTGGGGTCACGAAACGGTAAAGGTTATCGAATAAAGATTACATTGAAAAAAGACAGCCAGGAATAAAAATGCAATGCTTTAAAACCTTGCAATGAAGGTCTCTTGCTAGACAAATTTCAACATTGTCATTGTTGTATCTGGTCAGCTCATGTCAGGCTATTTTAAGCTGGATTCAGCCACACGTCCTTGAGGGCGGTGTCAACCAACAGGGGTCAGATATTTGGTTTGGAGGGGGGAAGGACACCATTCTGCCAGCATCCTTTGTGTATAAAATTGGTCGGCCATGTCAATTGTCAATGATAGAAGCAACAAAGTTATCAAAACTTAATCAATAATTAATAACTGATTAAAGGACAAAACACGAACCCACACATCGTCGTCGTTTGTAATGGAGGCTATCTTACGAACACGGTTAGTTCAGTTTCCACCAGCCATTTTGAATGATGGTGTCATCGTCATGCTCCACGAGGCCCTGACAAAAAGGACATGAGTTGATGGTCACTTTAAGGTGTGGAACTATAGACCATGTGAACGTTGTTTACAATAAGTGTGACCTTGTACATTCTTTGAGTATTCTGCAGGCAAGATACTACACTGGTCCTATGGCAAAGTTGACGTTTTGTGTCATAATTTCCACATAAAACCAAGAGTTATGAAAGTAAAAGCTGGACAAGTTTTTAGATGTGCCCCCTTTCATCATATCAAAAGTTGATAAGAATTAGACAGTGCATTCTCCATAAAATATAAGATTTTGATGCTTTCTTCCATTGAGCTGTGTACAAATCGTGCCTGCAGGAAGTCCAGGCTCTGTGGCTCTTTTGTAAACATGTGATGTCACAGGTCACACCGTCTATTCGGAGCGCCACGTTCGCATCTGTCCGACGGACCATCTGAAGCAGGAGGGGGAGATTTCTCCAAGGGCGGCACGGGGAAGATTCAAATGTTTATTTTTTGATTTACTTGTTTAATTTTAGTGTTTATTGCGTCAATCGATTTATTGTGATCACGGTTTCTTCAAATGCCCCTTCTTTGACATTTGTTTTCTTCATACGATATACCTTAGGACTATGTGTGCTAATGGCATGAGCTGGCCATACAAGCAGATTTAAACCGCTAATTGCCTGCGCCATCCATACAAAGTATATTGTACAGTATATTGTACAGTACGGTGTTCCTGATTTGATTGGCAGCATATTGCGCCACAGCACCTTGTAAACCATTACATTGTGCTATGTAAAGGAATAGGTCTCAAACTTCAAAAAGTAGCTCCACATATATACCTTGCAGGAAAATACTGACTGTTGAAGCGCCTTGAGCGTCACTGAGTGACGGATGTGAGCGCTATATAAGAAGCCACTATTATTATTGTTTGTCTATTATAGTTTGAAACATTTAAAATCATTTTCTTGTTTGTATTTTGTGAACCTCCAGCGAGAGACCCATGGTTACAACGCCCAATCGGTACGTTGCCAGCACATGCACCCCCCCCTTGTCCATATGTTAAGAGGGTTTCTGTTGGATCTTTCAACGATTTGTTTTAAGTTTTGTTATGCATGTATAGCCATGGTTAATTGAAGTTTATTTGTTTGTAAGGCAAACGTAATAAGAAGCATTGATTTCTGGAGTCTTCATAAATTCATTCCATCGACTTTGACAGTATCCCAGACGAAAATATTTATCTGTATGATTGATGATAGTGTGGACTTCAGTGAGCTTTCAGATTGAGTCTTTTATTTTGTTTTCGATATAAAAAAAAAAACAGTCAGGTACCATACCAATACTTTCTTTGTCTTGAGCTTCACCGACCTATGATACAGGATACCCAACATCACTGCTGAGCTAGTGTTACCCCCTTTCCCATGTTGAACGGTGGTGTCAAAGAACAACATGTGGAATAATGTTAATTTGATCGTCACTTGGATTAATTCAATTAAGGGCTCACTTGATTTGATTACTACATTAACGACTGTGAAATGGAACTGTATTTGGTAACTGCCTTTTATCGCTCGAGGAAATTGTTATTTCCAGTGTTAGGGTCTTGTAATTTAGTTCTTTTAATTAGCCCGAATATTTCATAGCCAGTTATACTTCAGTTCTCTTTATTTGCGGTCATTATTTCCACTGTCTCTTTCCCTTTGCCCAACCTTGGATGCAAAACGTGATACGTGTTTCGTCACCGTCGCCATGAACTGACATGCACTGACATGCACCTACAGCATACCAGCAGAAACTAGCGATCTAAGAAAAAGGTGACTGCTCTATGTTCAGACAACCATATGTTCCAATAACCCCTCGAGATCTGCACGCTAGGGTTTAGGGTTGGTGCGAGGATTGGGTTAGGGTTAGGATATTGAAAAAGTACATTCGGGGTTGTCGGAACATAAACAAAATACGTCTAAAGTTTGACACTTTTTAAAACACCATTAGCCTATCCTTCAAAACTTCAGAATGTTTTCAGGTAGTTTTCTAATAGTGGACACTGGATGCGTTGAACTTGATAGATATGCAGCAGTTGTTGATTGTTTTACATCCTAAATTAACGAGAAGTGAAATAAGAAAGGTTCGTGTTAGTTCATGAAACTTAACAGAAAATTTCAGTTGATTATTGTTGTTTTCGCATGTTGAGCTTGGTGCACGGCTTACACTGGTACACATGCAATATAGTGTGTGTTCATTCGTGACAACGTTACAAAGCAAATGTTGAACTACTTATCGAAGCTTTGAAACTTTGTGAATTTGTGTAGGCCTTGACGAATTTTGCACAAACATGTAAAACACTGAAAACTGAAGAAAACAAAATGGTTTTGTACACTAAGTAACAACGTTTCATTTCGTGTAAGTGACGGTTTTGCCGATACACCCTGCTAGTGTATTATTGAACTTCTTTGTCAACTGAACGAATCCCACCGAGTACTATGCCTGATGATTGTGTTCCCCTCAGAATTCAGGAATAATAATAATAATAATAATAAAGACATTTGTAAAGCGCCTAATGCAGAAGCCTCTAAGCGCATAAAGAGAACAATAAAATATACAATAAGTGAAAGAAACATTACAAGTAAGCAGATTACAAATAAGTACTTTCAAACAAATGAGTTTTTAACAGAGACTTAAAACAATGTAAAGAACTAGCCTGGGAATATGCACAGAAGACTATTCCAAAGAAATGGAGCAGCGTAAGAAAAAGATCTTTGACCATAAAAAAAACACTGAGTAAAGGTCTTGTCACACAGCGGTAATTGTTTGAAAAACACTCAATATGCATTTATTTCACCACCTTTAAAAAAAAACTACAGGGATGCAAGGCTCTCTCTCAAACAGCGGTCTGAATGCGCAGGACTGCGGTATATACAAAGCATGATATTTCGTAGGTTCCTCAATAATACACCTTGGGCAAGAGAAGCAATTATGGTTAAGAACTTGAGTATAATACATTACCACCCTCGGCCACAACAAGCACATGGTCAAACATAAACTCTAACCAAGCTTCGCTTAAAACCGCGGCTAACCTAATAATAGTTTTCATCCAATGATTCATGATTGGTCAGTTGTGTGGGGATCAATCGACAAACAGGTGAAAAGGCCAGCCATTGTAAAGTCGTTTTATTTTAAGAGGCCCGTAACAGCTGACATATTGCTGTACGAAAAACTCCACGTTTTTAGAGATGTAGTACATCGTCTCTGTATGCAAGAGCCGAACAAAACAAACAAGGATCTTCAACGCACAGCGAACCGTACATCATTCAAATGCAATCAACTATTTGAATTGCATGGTGGCGCATAGGTAAAATCAACGTCACTGTCCCCAGCCAGATAAACATATTCAAGAACCGTTTGTAAAAAACCAACAATGGAATAATTTACATTTGGGACGTCGTGGGATTGCGGGTCTTTCAGCACTGCGAAGAGCTTGCCGCAAATCCCCTATAACTTCCAAAAGTCAAGTATGCCTGGCGGGAAGCACATTCGGACATGCAAGACAGCGATGGGTACGACGAAACCAGGCCCTTGACCTAAAACAGGAGCCACATCAAGGAGAGTGTCTCCAGTCATGAACCCTTAAGGTAGAGAGATTAAATAACCGACGAGGTATTAAGGTTTTAGCTTGCTTGCTATCCCAGGGCGCTGCCCCCCCCCCCCCTAAGTTGAGCGTTTAATATCAGGTTCACATTCGCTAAGGGGGAATAAGCAGGGCAAGCAACGGGGGCGTGTCAGAAGGCATCCACTTGAGTATTGGAATGTTCATTGTTTGTATGTATTGCTTTTTTAGATTATCGGTTTATTCTCGTATCTTAAGTTTGAAATATGCACAACAGTAGAAACGCGGGGTATACATAGTGTGAGTCAGTACGAAATCTACATTAAAGGTAGATAGTGTGGCGATTAAAGGCCCTGTACACTATTGGTAAGATCGAAAAACACAATGTTCACAGATTCACACATAACTTACATGATCTAAAGTAAGCAATGGTAGAAAGGGTTCCTTAAAATATTTCTGCCTAAAATGCTATCGTTTCTGAGAAACGAGTAAAACAATAGTAATATCGCGCGCGATAATTTGAAAAAACAGAAAACACATAAGGATTCTTTTCACTATTTTCTCGTGACCTCGATGACCAATTGAGCTCAAACTTTCACAGGTTTGTTTGTTCATGCATCTGTTTAATCACACAAAATGTGGACACTGGTTTTGAGCTGTTACCAAAAGTGTAGCAATGCCTTTAAAGGTAGATAGTGGGCGATTCAGCACGTGATTTTCTTTTGCATTTGATTATTGGAGAGTGGCATCATTATTGTTTATAAATATTTGATTGCATCACAGCAAGCAATAGAAAGGTCACTCTTTCTGTTGTGCCGGTATCTCCCCGAGTCAGTCTGACATCTCTTAGTCTAAGATCTCAAGGGGCTTTCACAGGATCCTTTCTGTTCCCAAAGCTGTTTTTTGTTTTTGGGTTTTTTTTTATCTGTATGTTTTCGCAGTCTTTTCGGAATGGTGTCAAACGCGCCAACCACCACGGGGACTTGCAATCACTTCACCTGCCAAATCTTACCAAGTTCCCTGGCCAGTGACGTGGAGCTCCTGGGTCTTTTCCAACCTCCTTCGAAGCTACCCCCGCAATTATCACATGGCACAGCTATAATGTCAATGAGATGACACATCTCATTTCGTCTGCCTGAGACTGCCGGACAACATCTGGACGATATCATCTTTTGCTATCAACGTATTTTTAGTATAGTTGTCAACATCTCTGGTTATGTAACAAAAGGGTGCATAAACGTAACCCACGGGCCTGAAGTTAAATGTGAAGAGGTGACGATCTGAAGAGATGTTCAGTTATAGATCTGAGAGGAAAACATCCCGATTAGAGAACCCGGGTTATCACTATATGGGACTGAACATCCATCAGTGTTCCTCTTCACACAGGCAAGGCTCTAGTCCAAGCCAAGACCCTAACCAGGGCACACTGAGACGGGACATTTACCCATGTCAGCCTGAACCTCATTTAGTGTTTTCTTAGTCTAATTATCATGTATTGGCTACGGAGGTTATTAAATATATAAGGTGTGTTTCGGATTGAACAACGAACGGTAACATACATTTAAAGGTATTGTACACTTTTGGTAACAGCTCAAAATCAGTGTCCACATTTTGTGTGATTCAACATATGCATGAACAAACAAACCTGTCAAAGTTTGAGCTCAATTGGTCATCGAGGTCACGAGAAAATGGTAAAAAGAAACCTTGCGTGTTTTCTGTTTTTCAAACATCAAGCTTTTATCACGCGTGATACAAACTATTGTTTTACTCATTTCTCAGAAACGATAGCATTTTGGGCAGAAATATTTTAAGGAACCCTATCTACAATTACTTACTTTAAATCATGTAAGTTGTGTGTGAATCTGTGAACGTTTGTGTTTTTCCATCTTCCCAATAGTGTAGAGGGCCTTTAAGCAAAATATAATTATATGCAGTTATTAACAAAAGACAAACACACGATTTAGGTCCATGTCACACTTAGTGAACAGGTGACTGTAGCTTTATTTTTTTAATAATGTTTATTTGAGACAAGAAGTACTTATACGAGCCCTTGAGGATTGCTAAGGTGGCGCTACCAGCTCGCCACCCCGACCACAGCAGCTCCATCCTGGTTCCGGTCCTTGTGGAACGACGACCGTGAGATGTCACTCAAAGCAGTCTTGTGTTGATAAAACCTATGGCCCATTGTTATTTAATAAGTGACCAGTTACCTTCACTTTCAGTCATTCAGTGGACCCTCACACGTAGACGCAAATTACTTGCTCATAATCAACACAAATGTGTGGAATTTCGAGGCGTTATATGCGAGGTTTGTTTTTGTAGGGTAAAGTAACAACACTTACTGCAATTTGAAATTATTATTTGTTTTTGTTATTAATTTGACTAAATATAATACAAGATTTGCCTTAAGCGTGCAATTTACATGCAATGGTCCAGTGTTAGCCTCCGTTCTTGTTGTTACAATGCCGATTTCAGACTGTAGGTGACTTTATACGCGCTGTTCAGTCTTAAATTTACAATCGAGTGGGGAAAATGTATGATGGAAACAAATGTATGATGGATAAGGAGCTCCTACAGGTTAAATAATGTCAACTTTTTTTTATTCACTTAATAAGTTTATATTTATCATAAGCAATTAGCTTTTGTTTTGTCTCTTAGACAACTTCCACCAACAAAAACAACTACAAAACAACAACAATAATAACAAAACCAAAACAAAACCAAAATACAAAAATCACAACAAATCCAAAATTGTCAACAATAACAACAGCAACAACAACAGCAACAACAACAACAACAGCAACAACAACGACGACAACAACAAGAACAACAACAATAACAACAACAACAACAACAACAACAACAACAACAACACAACAACAACAACAACAGCATAACAACAACAAGAAGAAGAAGAACAACAACAACAACATTATCAACAACAATAACAACGCCAGCAACGGCAACAACGGCAACAAACAAGCAATTAAGACAAACAAACAAAAACCCCAACAAACAAACAAAACACTACGGCAAGCAAAGAGACACGCTGTCTGGCTAAACGCTTTGCCTTCAATGCTAAGGACAACGTTTTCAGGGCTCGATTTCACAGAGCACTTATAGAATAATCTCAGGACGAGTTGTTACTATTGCCATTGAGGATTTTTAATGTGAAATCACACTCTGCTTAGCAATTAAGAATGATACAGCTGGGTAAGATCAACCATGGTTATGTTTTTGATCAGCCCCCCCCCCTGATATTATTCTTTCAGGTCCCAAGGTTGTCGTAATATGGTCTCTAATTATGTGTTAAATTACTGTGTTAGGTCATTATATAACGGTGTGAAACCAGTGTAATAGACCGTCCACGTGTCACATTTGAGGCGGTACCTTTGGATGTGTTTCAACGAAGTCAATAAATTAACATCAATTTGTTTTGTGAAGATGCTTATTTTGTCTGGCGCAACCAAAAGCACTGTCACAGAACATCATACAACTAGTGGATGCATATGAATTGATATCTGGACTTTTTTATTTTATTTTACGAGGAGAAGCCGGATTGAATGGGAAAGACGGATTTCAACGAGTTATATTCTGAGACAATGCACGAGCGAAATGCATTCATTTTGTGTTTCATGTAAACGCACACATAGATCCTTGTAATTTGAATTTCTTTCACAAGAGACGCAAACACGGACACCCGTCCACCTTTCACTCTGAAAGATCTATACACAAAAACATGGACGACTCGATGTAGACATCGACCTTGTCCGCCATGATACAATCTTGTTTCGAAGGGACGAACGAGCGGGAACGATTATTTTGGAAACGACGCAGCGGAGTGTCCAAAGCTTCCTATATTTATCAATATCGGACTTCTATATTAAACTTTGGAGTGTCAAGCGTCGCAGCAGTGAGTACATTGCAAAATAAAGTACGACCCGTGACGCGTGTTCCACCAAGTAAATGAAAAGGATATTATGTGTGCAGTACACAATCAATTTTTGTGTATTATATCTTACACGGGCTGTTTGGACTGTTTTTGTTGTTGTGTGTGTATGTTGTTGTTTTTTATATTTTGTTTTCTCTTTTTTTATGAAATATAGCCTAACTCACAATGCCGGACGGTTACTTCAAGGTTACAGAATTGGTAAGAAAAAAAACTTGTAAAATATTACTTTTTGATCACAGATTTACAAAATAATTACACGGTTTAATGATGATGATAGTAGAAAACGTCCCTTGAAATATTTCTGTCTGAAACGCCATATTTGCTGAGAAACGAATAAATTAATTTTCTGATTGGAGTTTATCGCTCAGTGAGCGTTTTATTCATTTGTTGAATCTATATGATTTCATGCAAATGTGTAATCGGTTTTTCACTATTTTCTCGTGACCCGGATGGCCGATCGATCTCAAACTTTTACAGGTTTGTCAGCTTATGTATATGGTCGATTACATAAAGTGCTTGCACTGCCAGCAACTGTTTTGTTATCAAAACCAATTCTGTAACGTTCCTTTAAGATAAACTAAGTCACGCTACAGGCGAGGTGTCGGTAGGCACAGCTCACGAATAGTGTACACTATGAAACATACGTGGTGATCTTTGTGCTGTGTTTTTTTTTACTCAAAGAGTAAAAATGAAGTAAATTATAAAAAGTAAATACAAGAAAAGGAGTGATAAATAAAAATCTGAAAAGATGTTTTCACGTTAGTCTTATTTATCCCAACCTTCTTCCTTACCAATACAACGTGTTTGTTTTGTTCACCGGCAATTTTATTCCTCAATTGTAGATGAAGGTTTCTTGGCGCCGTCACTTGATTGGAATGTTGACCACATGCTTGTGTTGACCAATTCTTAAATTATGAATGAATTTTTCAGATAATTTACATGTGAGCCGGTTGATTTGTACAGAACACAAGTCAGCACTGTGTACACATTGTCTACAGCGGAACCACACGGGGCTGTGTGCATTGGGAAGCGATCCGGTTCCTAGAGGCGCGTGAGGAAAAAGCACACTGTACGAATCGACCATGGTCACAGCCATGACTTTCCGGCTGAACCGGGGGATTTGAACCTGCCCGTGTTTAGCTTGGGTCCCGGGGGTTGTTTGTTTGGCAACCCGCTTCGTCTAAGATAGTGGTCGTAATTTCTTCTCAACCTTTGCTGGGTTCAAAAATTGGTTCCCTGGTTGCGAATCATCATTATGTCTGTCACCTTTAACCCTATAACTTAAAATGTTTTAAAGCATAATTGGAGAAGAACTAACATGCTAGGTTGAAAAGACCCCCGTCTGTTTCTACGGTTTGTACAATTCAAGATGGCGAGTATCGAGGGAGGGATGATCTCCGAATATTAGTGAGTGAAAATCAACTTTAAACTTTGACTGAAAATGAAAACGTCACAATATTGTTTCAACGTAGCTGGGCATTATTTTAAATCACAATACTCACATTAGTGGTTCTAAAGTGAAACTGAAGTTTTCATGCGACTATTAGACTAGTTTGGATGTACTAATATTATGTGTCTGCTCTAATTTTCAGATGAAAACATTTTAATTTGCAGTAATGCAATCGTTCCGTTCAGTATAGATGCTCCTCATCTTTAATGACATTTTGGTAATGATGTAGGCGCGTTGTCAGATTGTGATAGACTACCGTCGTGAGCACCAGATAATATCTCGTGGCCACGGAGATTTCATCTCTTGGGAACAAGATGAAAAAAAAAAATAAAAAAATGAAAAGAGAACCGTCACTTCCCAGACTCTCCAATACAGGCCTGAAAAAGGGGACATCATTTAAAGGTATTATACAGGATTGGTAGAGCTGACAAAAGAGTCGCAGACAGTGTTCATGCTTTGTGTGAGTCAACATATGCATGAACAAACAAACCTGTGAGAGTTTGAGCTCAATTGGTCATCGAGGTCACGAGAAAATAGCGAAAAGAGACCTTATGTGTTTTCTCTTTTTCAAACATCGAGTTTTTATCGCGCGTGATAAAAACTATTGTTTTACTAATTTCTCAGAAACGATAGCATTTTAGGCAGAAATATTTTAAGGAATCCTTTCTACCATTACTTACTTTAAACCATTAAGTTTTGTGTGAATATGTGAACATTTGTGTTTTTTGATCTTACCAATAGTGTACAGGGCCTTTAATACCTGGATGCGAAAAGAAATACGAGGTATCCGAGTTTATTCGTGTTAAGAAGAAGACGTTTTTCCTCTTCCTTCGTTAAAATATTTGTGTATGTCGTTCTGTGTCAGTATTGGGGGGGGGGGTGGGGAGGCTGAATGGGAGGGGTTAAGTACCACGTCTTGGTAGGCCTTGATTTGAACCAAGATTGCAGTTTCACTTGATCCTCTCTGCAGCGAGGGACCTGTTTGGTTGCAACGCCCCCTGTGCTTTGTTGTAAGATCATCTTTTGTCATATTCTAAGAAGGTTTGTGTTTCATTATTCCCAATCAGTTTATTTATTTTTTTTTGTTTGTTACCCAAGTGTTTGTTTACACGTCCATGTATTGCTGGATTAATTTGAGCTTATTTGTTTGCTTGATTTAATTGAGTTTCATAATTCGGTTTCATCTGCCATTGACAATTTACATAGTTACAGATTTTGGCTTAAAGTATGACCCCGCATATCTTCGCATTATGAGCTGACCGGTGTGTACGATGTGTGACAATGAAACTATGTCAGCACTGCGGGTTAATTATTAAAAGATCGAGAACAGTAATTAGTGAATCTACACTAAAACATGGAAGATCTGTCCTAAACAATTTTTATACTGTGTTGTGGAATCCTTGCAGACCGATGGTTTAAAAATAAAAACGATTCTGCTTTTGGCCCATGTCGATGATTGAGGAGTAAATAAAGGTTTGTGTGTGAAAACGGTTTACCTCGAATGGAGACAGAATTGCGTTTTTCCGTTTACAGATGTTCAATCAATGATGACCCGCTGCTTTTAACTTTCCACTCTATTCGGTGATTGTCGACGTTTGCAATCTTACCGGATTGGCAAATATCTTCCAGATTGGCGAAGGATGTGGCATGCGGACCAGCAAGGGTTGCTCAGTTTGGAATCCTCAGGATGTGAGGTATGCTTTCGTAATGGTGAGCAGCTATGTACACAGCAGCTGAAGATAGGCTTCTTCAAAAAGGCTGTTTCCTTTTTCGTTTCCTTTTCTAAAAAAAGAAAGTGACGAAACTTAGTTTCATTATATGATTAATATTACCAGCTTACTTTGTTTTAAATGTTATTATTTCTTGTATCCACATCTTCCTCAGGTTTTTTCCTCCTTTGAAAATTAAGTCTGCATATATATTATTATTTTTTTAATTAATGTATATTTACGTTATTTTGTTTTCTTTTTTTATTTTCTTTCTCTATAAGAAAAAAACAAAACAAAACCAATATGTCGCTTACGATCTGTACACCACGTGCACTTTTTAAACAAATCACTGGTGAGAAGTAGTTACACTCGCTAAACAGGCTGAACGAAGATTATCAGATATTGAGATTTGTCCTGTTTTTTCTCGTTTGCTATCCTTATTTTTTTTTCTTCTTATAGATTATCATAAGTTGTTTTTTTTTTTTTGTTTGTTTTTTCGTTTAGAAAGTTACAACATTTTATTAAGCAATATTGCTCATTATTGTTCATTGCCTTGACCGATGTGTACTCGGAATAAAAAAAACATAAATAATAAATATATAAAGCGGAAGGGGAAAAAGAAGACTGTGAAAAGAAAACAATAAATAAAAGCAGCAGCAGAGCGGGAACAGGAGGAGCAGAAGAAGAAGAAGAAGAAGAAGAAGAAGAAGAAAAAGAGGAAGAAGATTAAGAATGCAAGCCAAACTTATTTGGGAAAGGCTCTTTCTTTATTTCTACCACACGCTGGATAACACATTAGGCTGTCAACAGTTGTGCCTGTGAACATATTTCCCTATTATTTGTCAATACTATTTTTTCTGGGCCAAAGAATGGTACTTTCCGGAATGCAGAGGATCAAGATCGACCTCATTTTCTACATGCATTTGTCCTCGTTCTGGGAGGATTTATATTTATGGGTGAAGAAGCTATGACCCAAATTACCTGTGTGTTGGTGGTGGGGGGGGGGGGGGGTCCCGTAGGAATCAATAGTGTAATTTACTTCTTCATCTACCACTCTTGTAACCAGCACGTTTTCAGTGAGTCGGTGATAGACTGACTGCCTTAACAGTTGGCATGGTTGTATGGATTGGAAATCAACTTTTGTTTTGAATCTTTCGGTTGGACGAAGATATTTGTGACCCAATCACATTTGGAAAAAAAGTAAGGCATCATTCAGCTACCATTTAATAGAGTTATCCTTCAATCAATATAAATCAAACATAAAGGACTACGTATTACAAACAACATGCATTTGATGGAATTCAATTTAAAATATATATATAATATATATATATATTAAAATATGGCTGTATCAGTATGAAAAAGGACAATTATTGTTTATTGTTATTTATGTTAATTTATTTGTGTTTTTGTGGCTATATAATCAAAACATTTAAAAATCCAACTGGTTACAAAGCCAAGAGGATAGCCCCCAAAAGTCTATAAGCGTGTCTTTTTTGCCATCGTGATCCTTAAAAACACAATTATAAACAAATACAATACAATACGAGGAAAAATTGCACAGGAAATAGCGAAAAATTATAAACAAAGAAAAACAAACGACTGTTAAAAATTCGATTAAGAGGTGAGATGAAGTTGGCAACACGGGCAATATACACATTGAGATCTCCGAAATATTCGGCTTCAGCTTGCAAAACAGTTTATCGTTTTTTTTCAACAGTCTGTTATGAGGCTATGAACTAATTATTGTTTCACCGACTGTGTTTTTTGAGCTCAAGCGAGCTTCTTATTTAAGTGTTCATAACTTGGGCGTACATCTCTAATCAACCAATTGATGATAAAACAAAGCCAGAGGCTAAGAACCCTTCCAATTAAATGTCGAAATTATTTCCGCACTGTCACTCGAATTATTAGGTTATAATTTTTGGATGATTGCTATCACGCGTGAAAGTGAAACGCTTAAAGTGGGACATTGCCGTCCAACATCTCAAAGTTTTGCCGTTTGGGATTGCCCCTTATTTTTATTTAAATGCACTCAACCACAGTGCACTGGCACATATCAAGAAAAACATAACCATTTCAAAATGGTAGATCCCAACCCCGTGATACTCCTTGATATCCTGCAGTGTACCAATACACACGTTTTAGGAGTGGTGTCAATCAACAGGGGTCGTCAATTTGGTCAGGAGGGGTGGTGGAAAAAAAATTCCCCTTACCTCATGCACAAACTCCTATCACTGCGGCACGTGCGCCACAGATCACTACCACAGCTTAGTGGTAAGGCATGTTGCGGTCTGACCGCTCTAGGTTCAATGGCCTTTTGTGAATGAAGGTCTTGTGATCTTGTGCCGACAGCAGACTGGTTTAGCAGACATAAATCAGTGAGATAAGGCAGAACAGACCCTCTTTACCTATCAAATGGGCCTGCCACACCTCTCCGGCAGGATGACGCGTCATCTAACTATGCACCTGTTTTGGCCCAACGGTATTACGTCATGACGTATTACCGTTGGGCCAAAACAGGTGCATAGTTGCAGGGTTAAGAGTTGTTCGTGCACTAGAGCATTTACAGTGTGTTGTAATTAGTGAGTTGTGATTAAAAAATCATATATTTGCATCAGGAAGTACAACCAGCCAGAGGCTCTGAACTCTTCCAATTAAATGTTGTAACTATATACGCACTGTAACTCGAATTACTAGGTTACAACTTTTAGGTGATTGCTATGTTTGCGTGATCAGAATTGAACAAACGTCAACAATATTCATCAAAAGCTTATTTGGACTGTCTCTAACGGAAATTTGTTTCAACTGCAACACTTAAAGGGGCATTGCCTTCAAATATCTCAAAGTTTTGCTGTATGGTATTTCTCCTCATCCTCTTTAAATGTTGTTCATGCACAATAAAACACAAACAGTGTATTGTAGTTAGCAAGTTGTGATTAAAAAAACATATTTGCCTCTGGAATTACAACCCGCGGAACATGCAGTCCTCAATTTTGTGGGGTCAAACATTTGGTTTCTACAAAATAGCGGACTGGATTTGTATCATATTTGCTGGATTCATAGTACTTTTAAGATATCTTTCCAGAGTAATCATTTCATAACGAACGCCTTTTATAGCCCAAAGCGCCCAAATCCGAGGGCAACGTGTCCCTTTTTTTGTGTCTTTCTGCCAAAACAATATGTTAATTGTCAGAAACGAATTTACAGAATGATGGGCACCACGACCACGCCGAGCCTCCCGTGGTAGCGGAGAATGCAAACCCACTGTAATATCAACAAAGACAGTTTAGTCGCTTGAGATGAGCGATATCGACTGGAGATGCACAAAAGGGATTCTCCCTCGGAGGGAGAGAGTGGAATAAAAATCCGGCGTGTAATTCCCGCCCAAGGGCGGTATTTCACATCCATCGAGAGTGTCCCGCATCATCCGAATGGGAACACACGGTACACTAATAAGTACACGGTGCACGCCGTGTTATTGAGGCTTGGAGAATGTGCGCAAGTGGGCGTGTTCGGATGATTTGAGATGGAAAATCATTGAGCTTGAAGCTTAAAAGATGATGTTGTTGCGGTCCTCGTATTCATCTGAGTGCACTTCGGTATTGTTTTCATCGCGGTGTGCGACCTTCTGTGTGTGTGTGGTGTTGTTTTGTGTTACGCGCGAGAAAACCACAAATGTGTCGTATGTCTGCGCGTGGACATGGGGGGGGGACCACTGCGAGACAGAAAGACTTACGTATTTATTTTAAGAAATGAATAGCAGCCGAATAAACGATTAAAGAGGCACATTGCCTTCAGACTGGCATTTTGAGGGTTTGTTAAGACTTTTTTTTGACACCACAAGTTTAAAAAGAAAACCGCACAACTTCGAGAGATAAGTGTGTGAACAACTGATTCTACTTTTAAATCGTCTGCCCAACCATATTGAGTTGATAACAAACGCTTGTATTGCCCATAGCGAAGGTAGTGTGCCCCTTTAAAAGCTTGATTCATAGTAATCTTGAGAAACGATTACATTTGGAATGCATCTTCTTTTTATATATTTTTTCAAAGGAATGTTTTTAAATTTGGTCTGTAAGTCGGTGTTAAAAGTCTGACTCTTCAAATGGGTTAAGATTACAAGAAGTCAATCAACTGCACCGGAATTTCACTGTTTGTGTCTATTCTGTTCTATAACAGCAATCCAACCTTCCCTTTTCAGAAAGAAACAACAGTTTAAAAGCTTTTGAAAAACATTATTTGACATGATAGTTTCTGCCCCAAAAAATGTCGGAAAGAATTGTTTATACACAATTTCCAAGTGCTGCCAGATGGTTAAAAACCCTCTGCATACTTGTGCCGAGTGCACGTCTGAGATAGTGCCTTCAATATGTCAGCACTTGACAAACATCAACATCGAGTTCATCGCGTTGTTTATAGCAATGTAGGAGGAGCACCGGGCACATGCCGCTGTCAGACAAATGAATTGTTGGTCTCTGTCCAAAACAACGAAACTTTGTAGGCTTTGGGGGTTTCGTACGCTTTGTTTTGTTTCGTACACTCGTTGAAGCGAGGTAGATTGGAACTTGTACCACTATTTATTGGTTTATTGGTTTATTGAAACATTCAAAAGTCACAGCAATACGCTGAACTGTATTTGAATCACAACCATTACAATAAGAATGTTTTTAAAAAAAAATAGATATAAAAGGCCACAAAAGGACAGATTATAGCAGATTGTGAAAATGTATTGGTCGAGAACGAATCACGTGATGTGATACAAAGTCGCATGTATCACGTGGCTCAGTGGAACATGAGTAATGTACCCCACGGGATACTTTACCTTGGTAGTGCCCACTGATGGTCGTTTCTCAATGCATTGTAATATAAAATATCCCGGTTCGAGGTTGTAATTGCGCTGGTATGAGGTAAATTGATATACGGATTTCCTTGTACGTGTGCCGTAGGGAACAGGGAGCAATATTTTTTGCCAACGACCTGTTCGTCTGCTTGTTTAACTGATGTGTCAATTTCGTCCCAATATAATAATGTTGAAAGATGACAACAGATCGCCTCCAAACAAGATGAATCTATCACCATAACAAACAAAGATGTTGTACGCCCTATGATGGGGTCCATTGTGTTTTGTGCACCCTCGGAGGCAAGTGTCATTCATCCTGGGTTTCGCCTGGGGTTTCCATTTGCCCCGCCGGGTGTACAAAACACCATGGACCCCCCCATCACAGCGACAATTGTATAATGGACCATCATATCCGGCGGTTCGTAATGGTTCATCGGAAACGTTAAGGCCGGTTTTGTCAGTCGCTCGATGGGCGCTCCATTGAAACTTTATGTGCAATTATTTTACAAGAAAAAATGTAATAAAGTTTCAGAAGGCTCGCCTTTATTGTATCTTTCTTGATAATGTAACATCACATTACGTTGACAAAGACCAATCTATAAACCTACATCTAAGACCGGTATTTCGGTCAATATTAAACAACACATTCATTGTACATTATGTAGTGTATTGTATACTTATCGTTGTGTTATTTTCGTAGGCTTTTCTGCTTTTCGCAAGCCCTCATCACAGCTTGTCCTTGGTCTATGAGTGTGACTATTTCTATGTCAAAATTTGACATTCAATTTGTGTTTTCAGCTTTGCCAAACAATTGTGGGTTTTCTCCATTGTTTGTCTTGTCTTTCTTTAAATCTGTCATGCAATATTCTTTGGCTGCAAAATTGAAAAGCAACGTCCGTATAATCAACCATGCGTACGAATTCAATCAATTTGTAGACAATTCAATGTTTAACCAAATTTCCACCGCATAATGTCTATTAATAATGTATAATGTAGGCCTATAATGATAATGTGATGTTGCTATGGTGTGTTTTTTTTATTGAATACATCCTCTGCTGGGATCTTATCATCCGGAAAATATCGAGTCAAACGCTACAATTTGTGTTACATTATGGTCGCATCACTAATACATTATGCACGATGGATGTTAGGAACATAATCATAGATTTTCGAATTTGCTATACAACCTCTCAGTTGATTGTTGATATCTTGCCTAATTAAATTCAGATTAAAAAAAGAGAGGGATATTCGACGGTTGAAAACGTAAACTGTGCTTGCACGTTTCATCTATGTGTCATCTTTTTGATATTTTTTTTATGAATATTCACCCCACTCCAGCACAAGGTCAACTGAACTTTTTAAAACTGCATCAGCTGGTTGCAACATGACGTACCAGAACAACTGAATACAAAGTCAATACGCTGCCCTAATGCCCCCTCTTCGCCCAGAGCAAGCTTGTTGTTATCCACACAAACCGATCGAACACGTTTCTTTCACAAAGGGATAATCATATTAATCACGTTGAAGCTCAGCTCTCCACCAATGCTAATGTTACTAACGTATATAAGAAACAACGTGCACCAGATTGGAATTGGTATGAATAGCTCAAGGCAAATTTTCAAAGAATAAATATTAATAAGAATATAGATTTATGGACGTGCAGCGTGGTATACTGCTTCAAAAATACAAGAACAATGCAGAACGAACACATGACCTATAATTTGTTAAGCATGTTATCAAGGCTCTATAGGACCGAGTTTTCCTGTTTACGAATGTGAGGATGCCTCGTGTACATAGGCCTATTTCAGTTGAGAAAGTCCCTAATCCATTCTCTGTGTAAAAATAACTAAGGTAGTTTTCATGAATTCGCTATTAATATTACTACTAGACCTAGGTTTAGGTCCTCTTGGGTCGATTTCACAAAACTCGTCCTAACTTAGGACTAGTCCTAGGCAATGCTAAGAGATAGGACTAGTCCTAAGTACTGGTCCTAACTTAGGACTAGTCCTATCTCTTGGCATTGCCTAGGACTACTCTTAAGTTAGGAAGAGTTTTGTGAAATCGACCCCTTGTGTCTCACTATTACTGTGGACAGGATTTGTTCTAGTCGAGAAAACAACGAGTATTGTTTTGTTTTAGTTGTTTTCCCTCTCTTCTGTTTTTTTCCGTAATCCAATGAAATACTCTCCAAATGTAAGCACGTTTGTCCCAAAGTTGTTTGGTCATTTCATATTATATCAGTGTATACAATTTGCTCACGTTTAATGACACAACTTTCATTTCAAATGATGCACAAGTACTTGCGTAAACACTGACGTAAATGTTCCTGAAATCGTGAGTAAACACGTCAACACCGACAATCAGTAAACACGTCAACATTGATCTTCAGTATTTGTTAAAATGAAAAAATTGCAATTTTACAGGTTTTTCCCCTATTGTATTTTCTTAAAAATGTATAAGTTACGTACGAGGGGGAAAATACATTATAAGAATTGCAGTAGTGGTGATAATCGAAATTGATTTAAATGGTCATAAGATTGGTAAACACTCAAAAAGTTTATATATATGGCCCTAAACTACTTGGTGAGAAGCACTGAAGCTGTTGATACTATAAACTATTTTGATAAATGATTCTCTTCAAAGTAATGTGACATGGCCCATTTTGTTACCCCTAAAAAAACATTTGAATCTGAGAAACAATTCATGCATAAATTATTTCTCAGATTTCTGAGAATTGTTGTCCGTTCGCGAATGCTGCAGTTGGTCACCCACTGTCACCTCGCTAAAAGTTGATGGATTCGACGTTCTTGTGAAAATATCGTGAGAGTTTGTTGCTGTTTTCTCATTAAGTATATACGCTGTGTTCAGCTGAAATGTCCATATTTGACTGTTATTGTACATTTCGCTATAACTTGCCTGGAAATCAGCATTACATTGACTAAAGCTCTCACTGACCTCACCTTTAACAGGAGTGGCACCGTGGGAAATCCTACTTTACTCTAGAGCCGCCCGACTTATTATGCCATCGATCCATCGCGATGCCTGGTTTGCCCAAAATGCACAATTTACTGAGTCACTTACCGATTCGAATATCAAATTTGTGTATTGAAATAACACCGGGCAGCGCATAACTCTTGTGTCAACAACATCGTTTGCTGGCTATGATAAATATCAATACTGAAATTATGATGGTGGGTTCTCCCGTTGCTTTGAAGGGAGTGTTCGGCAAAAGAATAAATCAATGAATAGATAAATAAATTATCACAATCTAAAACTTCCCGGTCAGGATTGACTCGGAATCGGGTCGTAGGGGGAGTCTAACCCATTTCCAGGCTAGGCTGACGCAGAAAATGGTTAGAAAAATGGGTTTTGAATCAGATTATGCGTCAGTTTGACCCCTTTCTGTGTCATCTTGACAAGTTTCCGAGTCATACTGACCCTGAAATGTTTCCGGCCTTGGGTGTTTTTGTTTTGTTCAAAGTATAGATGAGGCGAGACGATCACCGAGTCTCATGTGAGGACATTAGTCCAAATCTTGACTTGCGGATCTTATTAAAAGTAGGGAAGTCGCTATCGAGTGACGGACCGGGGGCAATGGTTTCTTTTACGGCGTGCTCTCTCCCTCCGTGCGTACCTGGCTCTACTCACTTAAAAATGATGAGACTGCGTGATTTATACAGCAGTTTGGGTCAAATGGAGAGCTGCCTGTACTCACATGTAGTGATAACAAGCTTGCGTGTTTGGAGGTTGGATTTCAGGAAGTCTTTCAATCTGGGTTTCGGACGGCCTAGTTTGCGGGTTGGTGTACTCCGCTCAGATGGGCATTTGGTGCTGCAGCTGTCCTCTATACGAACCACGTGTACCACCCCTACACCCTTACAAAGTACACTTTGATGAGCATACTTTCCATGACAGGGCAGGCAGCACCTTGTAAGAACGTAAGTGTTGAGACTGCTACTGTTAAAAATAGAGCGCAAACAGAAAAAGGGAAGCATCAAGTTGTCTTATGTGGCGCTGGTAAGTTGTCCATTCTGCACGGTCATAAAGGAGTGGTTTATAGAGAAACTTTGATTTCAGTTGTGAGGCAGACTCCACGCATCTCTCAAAGCCTATGAGCTTGCTTTGGCCAGCTTGTTTGATATCATCACCATCCAGCAAAGCTGTGTTAGAGAAGGTACTCCCAAGACAGCAGCATTTCTGAACCGACTTGAGCGGGGTATCGTTGATCGTGACGATCCGGTCGTTGACTACATCATGGCAAGGTGCTGGTTGACACGTGGTCGCTGTATTTGTCAGGCATAATGTTCAGCCAAAGTCGTCTGCAGCCAGAGCAAAACGGTCAACAACCAACTGAATGTCCTTAGGCTGTCTGTTCAGAGAGCCCACTCGTCGGCAAACAAGGGTTCTCTAAATAGCTGCATCGAGGTCTTACGATGGCACTTTAGCGACTTCGGATTGAGCCCCACCGTCTGACGTGAACCGAATGTGTCACTGTTTTGTCCAGATTTGTGAATGCTGGTTGGTTGCATGGCTGAGAAGTACATGAAAAACAGAACAAGAGCTATTACAAGACCTTGTTTTGTGCCACAGGTGACAGGATAAGGGGTATATGATGATGTACCACTTCGGATTACACTGGCTATCATGCCATCATGGAAAGAGCGTATGACAATGACGAACTTATCAAGGATGCCGAAGTCGTGCAGCACCGTCTACATGCTGACATGGGTTGACTGTGTCAAAGGCATTGGTCTACAGACACAATGTAGAGATCCATGTTCTGTTCAGTTCGTGATTTGTGTTGAGGGTTGGGGCGCTGTAAACGATCATTGTCGACAGTTCCGCGTCCAGCTAGAAATCTGGACACACTGAGTCAACCCGATGATTTTACACTCTTGCAAGAATTTGTCCTGCAGTTAAAAGAAGTGATATACCTCTAAAAGTGCCGCAGTTGGACTTACTACACTTCTGTTTGTATCATCAGGCCCTTTTCAAATCGACCGGCTGTGGAAGCCCAACGCCTGGCTTCGGCTTTGGCTTGAAGCCAAGGCTTCCTTTTTGGTCAAGATACGGAACAAAACGTACCGAGCCATCAAGTGAGGTGGCTTTGCTGGCCTGATGACGTCAGATTTATGATGTCAAAATCTGTTTACGTGCGGCAGCCATTTAAAATCATCGGTTACAGTTACAAAACTTTAGAAATTGATCTCTTTTTGAAATCAACAATATGCATGGCTGCATTGAGTATTTGTTCATTAATAATATACCCACAAAATTATAACATATTCTTATTTCAGTTAATAAAATGCCTACATGAATCTGCAGGCATTGACAACCTGTGAGAAAAACATTAGTGTGATAACCAGTTTCGTCAAAGCAACAACTCTCGTCAGTGGTCCAGCAGAAGAAATGATACAAAGTTCAACACTAACCGTAAAAGTATAACAGAGGGCAAACTGATGTTCTTATTTTGTTCATTAAAGGAACATTACAGAATTGGTTTTGCTAACAAAACAGTTGCTGGCAGTGTAAGCACTTTATGTAATCCACCATATACATAAACTGACAAACCTGTACAAGTTTGAGATCGATCGGCCATCTGGGTCACGAGAAAATAGTAAAAAACTGATTACACATTTGCATGAAATCGTATAGATTCAACAAATGAATAAAACGCTCACTGAGCGATGAACTCCAATCGGAAAATTAGTTTATTCATATCTCATCAAATATGGCATTTCAGACAGAAATATTTCTAGGGATGTTTTCTACTATCACCATTGTTAGACCGTGTAAGTTTTATGCAAATCTGTGATCAAAAGTATATTTAACAAGTTTTTTTCTTACCAATTCTGTAATGTTCCTTTAAATGTTGTTAGCCACTAACGGTAGCTGACTCACGTAGGCTAGAAAGAAAAGCTTGACAAATCACCGTTAGTCTAACTGTTGACAGAAATAATCGTGTCTCGTGACTTAATGGTGGGGATTATCAATATAGAGTGAGTCAATGTTTTTTTTTAATATCCACATTAACGTTTTCCCCCTAGCTTTATGGGATTAGATCATCGGTAACCTTTTCAATCTTAAAGAACAAATCTTTTTGTACGCACTATCTTTGTATTATAATATTATACTATTTTATTGTAAAAGTCAAGGTTGTATGTTTGTATATAATTGCTTTTACATTTTTTTATTGATTCAATTTGTGATAATACGAAGAAAACTCATTTTAGCACAGCACTGCTTTTATGCAGTTTATATTTGATAGTCAGGGTAGGCCTATGTTATTTTCATCCTAAAAGTCAAAACAGTCATCAGAATACTCAAGTTTTCAGATAACGGAACTAATACAATTTGCATTTTTAAGACTGCTTCAAGGTTAGTAGAATTATTAATTTGTAAAACTGTGTCTTATTGAAGATTACAATGCAAGAGGTATTTAGTAAGGCTATTATTAGTCATTTTTGTTTTTATTTTTTTTAATTTTTTTTTTTCACTTTTATTTGAACAAAATGTCTGATCAGTTTTGTTGACGAAAACAATAATGATTTGTTAGTTTTCAATCAAATAAAAGGTCAATCAAGTCAAGCTAAAATTAAATATAGCAAATAAAATTGAACCACCAGTGTGGACGATATTATTTGAATTAAATGTACAAAAGCAAGTAATCTTGTATTTTAAATTAATCGTCAAAAAGAGAACATTGTAACAACGATGCGTATTCTACAACAACAATGTTTGGATTATGTTTGTTTTATTTTGTGGTGGTATTTATATGTTCTAGTATTTTTTTCGAACTATTTGTATACTGCCTAGCACAAACATAAAGCAGAAGACAAATTTTGTTATCTTGCATTATCCAGCCCCCCCCCCCACTCCCCAACGGGGACACGGTCATGAAGCAAAGGTTTTCGAAACAATCACGTCTCCCTTTTGTTTGTTGTGAAGCCGAAGAAGCGCGGAGCCGAAGCCACAAAAAAAAACGAATCCGGTGCCTGAAGCCGAAAAGGGCCTATGGAAGCATCTTTGTAAACCTGAGGCACGACGCCTTGGTCCCAGATGAGACAGAATAGCCTGGTGAATTTCCTTGTCATGTAGTAGCCCCAGTCAGTCAACTTGTCACGTGACTTGCCAGTGGAGAGTTGCTGTTATAGCCTCATTGACCTCGGCTTGTAATCTCAGCTTGTGCTGGATCAAGGTCAAGTTCTTCCAGGGCCAGATACTGGGGGGAGTGCTTCAGTGGTGGCATTGGTCACTTCGGTCTGTGGGTTCAGGAGACTGTTGAAGTGTTCTGCCTCCCTAACGAGAGAGCATCACTTGCCTGTCTGTAAGGAGCTTTTTCGTCATTTTGATGAACGGATAGGCGTTTTAACCGCTGGATCTAGGACCGTATACAGATCTAAGACTTGTATGAAGATGCCTTCATGTCGTGCCTGTCTGCGGCATCCTGAAACTATGTAGCCTTTTCCCCAACCACTGGTTCTCCGTTACTCTTTGTTTGGCTCGAAGTGTATGTTTAGCCTGATCCTGATGACATCGAAATATTTTCAGTGATGAATAATTGTCAGATATGAAGGACCTGTCATCCAATAACTCAGCTATATCTTGGTCGTTCTCGTCAAACCAGTCTAGGTGTTTACGCTTGACAAAGCCGGGAATGTTAGATGCCTTGCTGAAAGCGACATCTCTTGAAACCGTCAAAGATTTGTTTAATATAGTTATATTTCGGATGGCAGCCAGTTCTGCATCCAAGAAGTTTACCATTTCGAGCCTGTTCGCCGTGTCCTTCAAGAATGTGACGTCATACGTCATTTGCGGCTTGGGCCAACTTTGAGGCACTTTGGGTATTAACTTAAAGGATACGTTGCTGATGCTTCTGACAGGGAGCGAGTAATGGAAACGTCATTCAAATCTTTTTCGGGTCTTCTTCAGATTGGGTAAAATTTCATAAAGTCACGACTTTGGGTTTTAAAGACATGGTTTTTAGTATTAAAGAGAATAAATGGTTTATGTCTTGTTGTACGGGAGTTTTGTGCACGCTCACATTAGGTTTATTTCGATGGCGACAATCGAAACACCCTAATAACAAGATTTGCGGGTCTTCAAATTACATATCAACTATAATATTACAACTATAATATAATTCCAGAAGGACACATTAATTCCCTGGGGGTTGTTACTGTTCTGATCATAATTAGTGATGCCATTTCTTTGCAAACAATTAATATGTTATTAATCTTTATAATTATGTTTTTGATGATGAAAACCCATTATCCTTTTCTTCATCCCAGCATGGCTTTAAGTTATCTTTTAATTAGATATCCAATCTATACCTAGCAACAATGACAACCGTAAACAAATTTGTTTTAATTAAAGTAAACAGCATTTTATTGCAGGTGGGTCGGTCAAACAGAGAAGTTGTATGAGTTTCGCTTTACAGCTTAAAGTTGTTTAGCAACACGGCAATGAGTACTGACGCCATTATCATCGTGCCTAACGACCCATTCAATGGTCATTTTATGTATAGTTGGTCTGGTCTTCATGAAATTTTAATGGTTGCCGAATTGACCCTGAATAATATTCTATACATTACATAACCCCATCATGGTTGATCATTATCCACAGGGGCGATCGTGCTTGGATCGGGTTGGGTGGATGTTCCTTGGGGAAATTAACGGGCAAAGAAAACAACAATGCAACAGTGCACGCATTACAAACAATCAGAAGAGTGCGTTTAATGCCAACTCTAAATGAACAATTAGCAAATGCTCAAGTCAACCCCAACCCCTCGATTTATGGTCAAATTTAATTCTAACTTGAAACGGTTCTGTTCACAAGTTATCTCGATTATAGAACGCACAGTCTGCTTTCCTTGCGTGTACTATACTTGATAAAAAATAATGGTGGATGACAGCATTACCAACGGAGGGCGCACGTTGATTTGATAAACGTGTTCAATCGGTCACTGTTCAGCAGGCTGCGCACCAGCGTGAGAAGTTGCAAACTTGATCGATAGTCAGAGCTCCCATCATCCCATGACGAGGCGTGTACAAGAGCTCAGTTGACAGCCTATGATAAGATTAGACCGGTACTCTGTAATATAACCCCGGTCTAACAATCCAGATAGTCTCATCGGATTAGCGTATATACTGACTTCAGATTTTACACCCGTGTCAGGGCAGTGTCAGAACTTGTGGCTTACGATCGGATAGCCGTGATATTATGCATTGAAGTCCTCAGCAACAGCCTTGGCGACTGTCGAAGCCATATAGCTTTAGCCGCCAATTTAGATGCTGGCTACGATTGGTCCAAAGGATTACAAGCCTGTGCTTGTCAGGTGATACGCATGGCCATTTTAAACAACCGTTGCATTCTGTGGTTGGGGTCCATGTTGGTGTGTACAGGCAAAGGGCACCCGAGGCTCCCTGAGGGTGTACAAAACAATCGATTTGTTATACCATGGTCATAGGTTCCTATTCTTTGGAGGCGATCTGTTGTCATGCCAACATTTATATTCCGAGGACGAGAATGGCACTGTTTAAAAAGCAGATAAACAGATCATTGATTGACGAAACAAATTGTGTTACTGCTCGCGGCGGCACATCACACAAGGAGCCTATATCAGTACATACGAAATACCCCAGAAAATGTACAGTAAAAAAAAAAACATTCAATGTGAAACGCGATTTTGACAGAGAATCCAATTCCTACTATTTGCAAATCAATATTTGGCGCCATGAATATTAAAATCTCGTGATCAAAAGAAAATAACAAGAAAGACAGAAAAACAAACACCTTCGTCTGCAGCAGGTGGAAATCACATGTGTTCAAACAAAGCCAGAACAAAAAGTCTATGCGCTCCCAAAGCAGACGTGTAGTGAATTCTTCCTTTTTTTATGAATGGCCCGAGACGCAGCCAGGTGTACGCAATAAAGATCCTCGTTAGCATTTAGAAGACCTTCCCTTCCACCTTAAACTCTTGGTGCAGAACGCGAAGACAAAAATAATAACAATAACATATTCGATTTATATAGCGCCTAATATAAAGTTATCTCTAGGCGCTTTACAAAAGCTCAAATAAATAACCTGATAAACTATGTAGAATTGACTGAATGATTAACACACAAGCAAGGTAATTAATGCTGTATAGTAAAAAGGTGGGTTTTCAGGGCACTTTTGTATGATTTAAACGAATGTGATGGGGGAGATTGTTCCAGAGAGTAGGTGCAGTAACGCTGAATGACCGGTTTCTGTAGTGCTGTGTGTTGAACCTTGGAATGTGAAGGAGATGTTGGTGTTGTGAGCGAAGAGAGCGGGTAGGAGTGTAGTTGTGTAGGAGATCTGAGATGTACACGGGAGCAGTGCCGTGAAGTCCCTTGAAGGTGAGCAGAGGTTACTGCGTGGGTTCCACCAGCAATTGGTGCTCGATATGGGGCAGAGGGTAACCCCCCCCCCTCCCCTACTGTGTCTTCATTGTGTGCTTGGTATCTCAGGAAGTCTTTTGAGGATTTTAGGGGGGGGGTCTATACAAGAGGAAATAGTGTGTTATAGTATGGGAACATTGGGGGGGGGACACACACCCTGTGCCCCATATCGGGCAGGCTATATCCACCAGACCCACTTTCCGTGTTACTGCAATGTGCGAGGTGAATAATATGTTGCATGTCGAGGCGATACGTGGACCCTGAAACTGGCTCAGGGGGTTTGCCACTCACATCAGAGGGGTCCAGGGGGTCCATTTCACAAAACTATTCCTTACTTAGGACTGGTCCTAGGCAATGCTAAGATATAGGACTAGAATTTAATTAAGACCAGTTACTGGTCCTATAACTTCAGATAAGACTAGTCTTATCTCTTTGTGAAAACGACCCCAGGGTCAGTTTCACAAAACTCTTCCTAACTTAGGACTGGTCCTAGGCAATGCTAAGAGATAGGACTAGTCTTAAGTTAAGACCAGTTACTGGTCCTAACTTCAGATAAGACTAGTCTTATCTCTTTGTTAAATCGGCCCCAGGTACCCATAGAGCAAGAGGTAACCAAGGTTATGTAGGTTTAATTAAATAAATCCTTGCTTGTACATAGTCGATTCATTTTAAGCCTCAGAAGTTACAGGCGAACTTATTCTTTACCGTTCGGTAGATGCGAACGTTCCCTTTCTATGGACAGGCCTCATTTAGTAAAACAAAAAAATCGATTATCCACCAAAGACAAAATCAAACTGCCAGCATAAGTACCACTCACTGCTCATCTCACATTCATTGCAGCAACCAAGTGGGTCATTCGGAAGTTATTTTACCAGCATTTATGTTAGCGATCTAGAAACAAAACAGGTCGGATCAAGTTATTGAGACAAATGAAAATAGACTGGAACTCTAAAGGAATTCGCAGACCCGCAAGGTTTTCAGTTTCACTGGGAACATGAAATCAATATCATAAAGTGAATAAATCAAGGTAGATAACAGTAAACCATAAATAAGTGATGGCGCTGTCCAATTCAGTGACACTTTATGACTGTTGACTTGAACAACATATCATTTGTTCGGAAAACTGTTGACTTTGATCGAGGAAATCATCTTCATTGTTTGTGTTTCAAGCATAACGGAGTGTTTCTCCGTGGATGAATGCTTTGAACACGGTGTGATGATGTTTTGTGTAGGTATTGGTATGTTTCAGAGGGTTTGGAATATACTTCTCTGTCAAGAATACCGGTTTCCTTTAAACCGTTTACCCTTGAAGATCGTTCAGTCAAGGTAGTTGATAGAAGTGAACTTGAGGGTCGGGTGTAGTTGGTTCACAGTGTGGATATTAGCCTCTTTAAGTTTTCAAGAGTGTTGTTACAGAGGAGAAGGGTGTCATCTCTATAGCGCCACCATGTTAGGATGTGATCAGCTGTTTCTAGGATTTGTTTTTCTAGATCGTGTAATGTAATATCACACATTTCTGGGCTTGCAGTCCGGCCCCGGGCACATCCGATGTTGTGTACATAGTAATTGTTACCGAAATGGAAGCAGTTTCTTCCTACAATCAGTTCCAAGAAGAATTTACGGAATGATGTAGTTGGAGGGTGGTTTTGTGTTTGAGTACGGGTGTTAACTTCGGTCCAAGGCATTGAGACACAGTGTATCGCCTCTGTTTGGCGGACATTTGTGTAAATAGAGACAACGTTGAAGGACATTTGGCGACAAATTAATTTCTTCTAGTTTCCGCAATATGTCCGCTGTGTCACGCACATAGTTTGGTTGGGAGACGATTTTTACAGTAGTCGACAAAATCTGATATTTTGGCCGTTGGGCTTGAACATCCACTTGGTATTGCTCTTCATACAAATGGTATGGCCGAAAGTGGTGTTATATATATATATCGGTAGAATATTAGCACTGTAGGAAAGATGATGTGCAGAAGTTTGTTTTTTCTTCTGTTTTTAGTTAGTTGTTGTTATGTTAATCGAGAAGAAGGTTATGAACCAATGTAGTGGTTGGTAGTTAATGATGTATTGGTGAACAGAGTGCTTGGATTCAAGATGTTGGTAACTCACTTTTAGGTCAGCAGTTCGGTTCAAAACGCAAGCGGTTCGGCTCAAAACGCAATAGGCCCCCTTCCTTCAACGTATGGGGTTTAATTGCGATGTCTGGTTTGTGTGTGAGCTAGAATATGGCTGAAAGCTTTTTGTTTCTTTCTTTCTGTCATGTAAGGTTTCTTATATGTCAGTCTGACACGAGCAAATTAGTATTTTGTGGCTTCCATTTCGAGTGTCGCGCAGTGTGGCGTACGAATAAGCCGAAGGGGCCGCGTTGCTGTCCGCAGTTCAGCTCCTTGAAAATGATCAACGATCTTGACATGTTTCTTGTTTCTTGACCAGCTGCTCCAATCTTGAGTCCACTCCTCCTTCTGATGTATGTACTCCTCTTGCGGGCGAGCTTGGTGAACACCAACGAAGCCTTGGTACTCTACCCATTCCAGATTTTTGTTTAATACATTCGCCAAACACATACCCCCGTCACAATGACATAGAAAGCCGAAGAGGTGTGTTGACGTCAGTATATAGTGCAGCTCCTTCAAAATGATCTACGATTTTGACTCTTGCTTGTTTATTGGCCTGCTCCAATCTTGAGTCCACTTCCCATTCCGATGTATGTATACTCCTCGAGGGTGAGCTTGGTGAACACCAACTAAGCCTTAGTTCTCTTTCCGGATTTAATCATTATATTCACCAAATAGATACCCCTCTTCACAATGACAGACATTGCGAATACAAACTGACACGGACCCCCACCCGTAAAAAAGCGTGAAAATGTATTAGAATGTATTTTATTATTAATTGTTTTCAAGTCAACAGTCATAAAGTGTCTCTGAAATGAACAGCGCCATCATTGATTCACTACAGTTTTAATTCACTTGCAGAATGTACAACGCCAAGGCTGCCTGAAATATCTCGTATTAAAACACGACCGCGTCGCAATTGTTCCTTAAAAAATTACGATGTGTAACTGTGTGCCAACATCAAGACACTGTAGCTATCTCCGCTTTAAAGAAAGGTTCCAAGGTAAAAAAAAAAAAAAAAAACTTAGTGTGACGTGATCCACTCATTATCCAATAGAGTCCTCATGGTGACGCAAAAAAAACATTATAATCTAACCTTAAAGGAACATTACAGAATTGGTTTTTGCTAACAAAACAGTTGCTGGCAGTGTAAGCACTTTATGTAATCCACCATATACATAAACTGACAAACCTGTAGTAGAAGTTTGAGATCGATCGCCCCTCTGGGTCACGAGGAAAATAGTGAAAAACCGATTACACATTTGCAAGAAATCATATAGGTTCAACAGATGAATAAAACGCTCACTGAGCGATAAACTCCAAACGGAAAATTAGTTTATTCATTTCTCATCAAATATGGCATTTCAGACAGAAATATTTCAAGGGATGTTTTCTACTATTATCATCATTAGACCGTGTGAGTTTTATGTAAATCTGTGATCAAAAGTATGTTTTACAATTACCAATTCTGTAATGTCCCTTTAACATTAAAACTGTGTAAAATGCCACTGTGTTTGATCTCCTCAAAGTGCAAATTTCGTCAAAAACGTTCAATGACGGCACGTCTCAAATTTCTCTACGAAGAAGTATCAAACAAAAAAATGGAATTTTACACCATTTTAAGGTGAGAATAGCGACTTGTTAACGACTCTCACGAGGACTCTATCGTTTGGAAAGTGAGTGCATCGCAGAAACTTAAAATTAACCCTGGAGCCCCTCCTTGAGAATCGGTCAGTTGTATGATTCTCGTACATCAAGTCCCTATAACGCCCCAGTCATCCATCCTGTTAAGCTGAGGAAAGTCACAAGCCCAAGGGCCAACGGACTTAAGTGTGACTTTTATGTCAGGCGTCTGATGTAAAGGTGTTGTAAGGAAATCATGTGGCTGGGTGGTTGAGTGGTTTATGGCCTCACTGCACTGTTTACAGTCTAAAGTTAGTAAGGGACGGTACAATGCTGATTATTGGGAAGTAAAAGTGCGTTTTCCGTTCGTCTTTAGAAAGAAACCCATTAATAAGACACGTGACGAAGTTTGTTACTAAAGCTCATTACTTTCGCTGCGTGTACAAAATACTATTTCCATTTGATAAATTGAAGAGATTCAAGGTTACTGGGAAAAACAATCACCATTTATCCCAGTCGATTTTTGAGAGTTAATTATAGCGCAGGTATTTACTCGTTGTGACGCTCCTGGCGCAAGGCAATTATTTAATTTAATATGTTTATTTTCTTTTTTCTTATTTTTTTTTTTACCAGCTTAAGATACCATGGCATATGAGCTGACCAGTGTTTACGGTGTGGCTAAGACAATGCAAACATGAATATATGTCAGCATGTGCTGACAACCTACATCTCTTCTGGGTACCATCTCAACTTCATTGGGAGTATGCCTTTAATATGTAGGGCACCAAGCTAATTCAATCTTCATATAAACCACCCCTTATACCTCACAGGTACCCATTTACTCATGTGTGGAGAGAAGAAGCTATCACAGTTAATTTACTTTCTTAGAACTAAAATGTCATGCCCGAATTCGAACCCACACTAAGATGACTTAGCCACCAGAACTTGAGTCTGATAAACTAAAATGCTCGGCAAACCCTTATTGAAAATGTCAATGGTATAACCATTGAAAATTTATCATTAAAATAGTACCATTAGATCCAATTGGTGTTTTTGGTACGTTTTTGTTTTACCATTGGCTTAATGGTAAAAACCATGAATGGTATACCATTTGGTACCATTGCACAGCCAATGGTAAACCATTCAGTACCATTAGCACAGCCAATGGTAAACCATTCGGTACCATTAGCACAGCCAATGGTACCATTCAGTACCATTAGCACAGCCAATGGTAAACCATTCGTACCATTAGCACAGACAATGGTAAACCATTCGGTACCATTAGCACAGACAATGGTAAACCATTCGGTACCATTAGCACAGCCAATGGTAAACCAGTACCATTGGCACAGCCAATGTGTAAACCATTCGGTACCATTGCACAGCCAATGGAAACCATTCATACCATTAGCACAGCAATGGTAAACCATTCGGTACCATTAGCACAGCCAATGGTAAACCATTCAGGTACCATTGCACGGCCAATGGTAAACATCAGTACCATTGCACAGCCAATGGTGTAAACATTCAGTACCATTGGCAGCCAATGGTAAACCATGTACCATTGGCACGGCCAATGGTAATACCCATTCAGTACCATTGTACAGCCAATGGTATACCATTCAAACCATTGGCATAGCCAATGGTAAACCATTCGTACTATTAGCACAGCCAATGGTAAACCATTCGGTACCATTAGCACAGCCAATGGTAAACCATTCGGTACCATTAGCACAGCCAATGGTAAACCATTCGGTACCATTAGCACAGCCAATGGTAAACCATTCGGTACCATTGGCACGGCCAATGGTAAACCAGTACCATTGGCACGGCCAATGGTGTATATCATTCAGTACCATTGTACAGCCAATTGTATACCATTCAACACCATTGGTTTAGTCAATGGTAAACCATTCGGTACCATTAGCACAGCCAAGGTAAACCATCAGTACCATTGCACAGCCAATGGATATACCATTAGTACCTTTGAGCACAGTCAATGGTAAACCATTCAGTACCATTGGCACGCGAATGGGTTAAACCAGTACCATTGGCACGGCCAATGGTGTATATCATCCAGTACCATTGTACAGCCAATTGTATACCATTCAACACCATTGGTTTAGTCAATGGTATACCATTCGGTACCATTAGCACAGCCAACGGTAAACCATCCAGTACCATTGTCACAGCCAATGATATACCATTTAGTACCATGAGCACAGTCAATGGTAAACCATTCAGTACCATTGGTTTACACTGCAGAAACTGGGGTGTTAAAATTGACACCAAGACACCATGGGTGTTGTCACATATAGATACCAAAAAAAGAATCAACATTTACACCATAGGGTGTTAAAATAACACTAATTTCTGCCAACTAACACTAATTTCTGCCAAAACAATTACATTTGAGTTGTTTTAACACCCTATAGTGTTCAAATCAATTCTCTTTTGGGTATCTATATGTGACAACACCCATGGTGTCAATTTTAACACCCCGGTTTTTACAGTGTAGTCAAAAGTATGCCATTCGTTACCATTTAATAGCACAGCCAATGGTAAACCATTCAGTACCATCATAGCACAGCCAATGGTAAACATTTCAGTACCATTGGTTTAGTCAATGGTATACCAACCGTTACCAGTATTGTTGTTTACACTACTTTGGTATAATTTAAGAAATAATTCTCTGGAAGACTGGTGCGTTTAAGTGTGAGTTTAAAAAACTAAGTTCTAGCTGCCAGGGTATGCATTGCTAAATGCTTTAACACGCAGGTCCTCGGGACCTCTGGGTATAATCTTGTTTGCAACCTCGTACACAGATGCTAAGATACAACAGATCGATTCGAATTATGTGTGTTGATTGATGTTCACTCTATCGGCGACTAAGAAAAAAACATTTAAATACAATAAAGTAAACCCTTGAAACAAGCCTATAAATGATAGGGGCAGCACATCTAACCAGCCGAAGGAGCCGGTGCGTAAACACTCATCCCAGTTGACTTTTAATTGCCTCCTTTTATGCTACGCACGTGGGAACTACGAGAAAACGTGTTATGCAGCTTGCAACGAAGCCGCTCCGCCGTGACGAAGGTCGATCACCCCGTACAGTCCCCGGCAGACACACACAAGCACGTCGTCTCGATGCGATCTTTACAGTTACCTTGGAGCTTACTGTAGGCCTTGATACGACCCTCCCCACCCCCCCCCCCCCCCCCATTCTAGTCTTCGACTTGTATTTGCTGAGTAATTCCAGAACTCAGAGGCGAACTATACACAAATTGAGGACAGTTACTTTGCCAGTGGCCGTCATCTGGGGTTCGGAACAACGCCCTGTTAAAGCGTCAGATTGCTGAACTAACATCAATGCTGTGCGTTATCAGATGACAGCATACACCCGTGGCCTCATAAACTCAGCGTCGGTTAGTGTTTGCTCTCAGACGGACTTGTTCGGGGGGTAACTCGATATATCGTGGTCTGATCATTCGATTGGAAGTTCAAGCTTCATGAGTTATTGTCGAAAGTGAACAAACGAGAGAATGAACTAGACCGAAAACGTTTAGTGTTTCCCCTTTCGGCGATCTGAATAATAATGTTTAGTGTGCAAATCCTGTTCGATGGCGGTTTATTCACATGGTTGGGAAATGATGAAATCTGGCGTAGTTTCGGCATAGAGCAGACTACAACCCATGTTACGTTGTTGATAAATATATAAGCAAAGGGTAATACCGTGCTCAATGGTGCGTATTCTGGCAAGCAGTGTAGTTAAATCATAGAGCAAGCCTCATCTGAGATTCACACTTGCATCATAGCACCACATGGGCTACATTGTAAAAGCATAGAGCAAGGGTAAAAGTAACAGCTGAAGAAGACCAACCTTTTTGTTTAAAAAATTGAAAAAAAGAAACGACGGTACAACCTCCACGATTTGTAATTTCAAACTTTGATACCACCGTTGAGCTGCTCGCAAATGGTGCCCGCAAGAATTCCAGACTCAGTGGCATACACATGCTAGGGGTAAACAGTTCTTTAAAGGTATTGTACACTTTTGGTAACAGCTCAAAATCAGTGTCCACATTTTGTGTGATTAAACATATGCATGAACAAACAAAACTGTGAAAGTTTGAGCTCAATTGGTCATCGAGGTCACGAGAAAATAGTGAAAAGAGATTTTATGTGTTTTCTGGGGGTTTTTTCAAACTATCGCGCGCGATAATTACTATTGTTTTATTCGTTTCTCAGAAACGAAAGCATTTTAGGCAGAAATATTTTAAGGAACCCTTTCTACCATTACTTACTTTAAATCATGTGAGTTATGTGAGAATCTGTGAACATTGTGTTTTTCGATCTTACCAATAGTGTACAGGGCCTTTAATGCACAAAGATCAACGTCGACGTGACATGCAATTGGTATAAAGCGTTGCTATCATTCAGCTACAATCAGTCCAAAATGAAGTAAATTTTGCTTCAGGGAGGGGAGAAATCGCCAAATGAATTGAGGGTTACAGTCCTTACCCAATTACGTATGGGATAACCTTATCAGGAGGTTTGCTCCCACGAGAAAAACGCAAGTAAATAACCTATCGTCTTCATCTTTTCTTGACAATTTCCCACGGGAATTCAGGAGCTCTTGAGCTTTCCTTAAATTACACAAAGACAGCAAATACAGTCAGTATAAATCCCCATATAGCCGACGGGAGCCCAACATTGCTAGGCGACGGTATCATTAATGTTGGCTCTGTTATCATATGTATTCATTTGCATTTGATGATCTTATTGATTTAGGATTCGAGTCAAAACTGACCCCGAATGTAAATCGATGTGTCTGTAAGTAAAGTAAATAACCAGGTAGGATTACAAAGTTCCAGGTATTGTGATGAACTTTAAGTAATCAATGAAAATGCCATTGTTTGATATTGAATTTGTGAAATTAACAGAGGCATTCCACAGGCTTTTTTATAAACTGACGTTGTTTTTTGTTTTGGCAGAGTATAGACGTACACCAGACAATTACCCAACGTTGGCTTTTGATTCTGATCACAGTATGTGTTGTACGTGTAATGTCAATAGGAAATTTCGCCCCCCCCCCCAAAAAAAAAAAAAAAAAAATGAAATGCTTCAATCTCGGCGTTTTTGAGCAAATGTCAACGCAACTCAAATTATTATGGGGTCAGCCAAAAATCTGCATTAAAGGCACTGGACACTATTGGTAAATTACTCAAAATAATTAGTAGCATAAAAACTTACTAGGTATTAAACGAGCAATGGAGAGCTGTTGATAGTATAAAACATTGTGAGAAACGGCTCCCTCTGAAGTAACGTAGTTTTTGAGAAAGAAGTAATTTATTTGAATTGATTTTGAGACATCACGCGTGAACGAAACGTGACAGAGTACGCATTTTGATAAGCACATCATAATGGGCATTGGATTTAAATTATTTTTTCCTTAGGAATAACAGTTTCAAGACTTCACTGTTCATTTTCCGGCACGAAAGTGTTGCTGCAAGGGACAGAGTGACCGGACATTTGTAGCAGAGCGACCCTATGGGCATTTCCCTTTTCTTTAATCTTTCTAGTTAAAATGTTGCAAACATCAGGATTAACCCAATATTGAAAAAAAAAAAAAAAAATGACATACAAAATATCGAAATAACAAAGATAAATAAATAACCACGGATACAACTCCTACCTTGCGAAAATCACCCCGCAATTTCTATCTTGTGGGGGATAATGCACGACGGCATCTACTAGAACTAATCATGGACTGCATTTAACCCGCGGCTGTGTCCTTCAGTAGGGAGGGAATTACAATACAATCCGCAACAATACATCCACCCGTAGTAACAAACATCTGGAAAATTAATTAAATCATTTACATGTTGTGATACAGAAGGGTAAAATATACAACTTGCATGTTCATTGTAACGCGCAGTGGGAGATGCTGCCACTTTTGTGTGTTACCTAAGGTCACAACAGACTCCATTGTGGGGACTGACTGTGGGGATACTTGGGTGGCGATGCTTGACATTGCAGTCCAACATTCTTCTGGATCTTCATGTTATTATGTTTCATATCATCATAATAATGTGATTTGAGGTGATTTGGGGGATGTTATTATTAATATTATTTATTTGTTTATTTTGCTGTTTCGTCTTCTAGTTTTTGTTTTCTTATTTATGTGGGGTTTTTTTGGTTTTTTTTATTACAGTTGTTAGATGTGTAGTATATTATTTGTCTTGGCTTCTTGTTTTACGATTTCGATTATGCAAAGAAGCCTCGAACGTGCTTTTAGGCGGGTTTCTGGCGCTCCATAAAATGTTAATTATTATTGACGATTATTAATATAATTGTCCCGTATTGTTGAAGTATAGCACATTGTTATATTTTATTAAAGTATCTATTCCATCCCACCCTCTAGTCTCTAGGGACAGCATAAAACCAAACTATGAACTGTCATCAAATTAAGTTTTCGCGTTTCACGAAAACAGCTTAAATCAGTGGCTCACGGTAGTACATCGAATATATCGATATCGTTGACAGAATAGAGGCGGCAAACAATTTCAACATACGATATAATACCAGTGGACAATAACATCAGTGGAATGAGTGGGTGATCACTAGCATAAAGATGCTATTTTGGTTACTTGATAAATAGGCGCTTGAAAAACAAAAAAATGCATACATTCTCAAGATTAACACCGTGAAACAGGGAAACCATAATGTATCTTTGCTGTAAAATTACCCACTGTTTTAAAATCACGACCGAAACTTTAGAGTCACAGATTTCTCAGCCTGTGATTGTCTTAGATACAACCTTTTTGCAACACAGTGCCGGATGGAATTTCAGCAGTGGAGTAACAACATATAATTATTTCCTGGCAATTCGGGCCATGCATCTTTCAGGTAAGTTCCTTAGAAAAGAAAATTGTCAAATAATAATTCTTCATTTCATAACGTTCTTTCAAGTTTTGTAAAAAAAAAATAATAATAATAATAATAACTCCTTATCCAAAGAGTACTCATAATTTTACAGAAATGTTAAGAGTGTAGAAAAATTGGCAATAAAACAGAATTGTGTACAAACTTGTATGTTTGTTTGCGATTCTTGGTAAACAGCTGTCGATTATTTTCCCAATAACCAGTCCTCTACTTTGCTCAGATACACTCTAGTTATTTATTTATAAATATATTTATATATTTGTACAACTATCAAGGTAAGACAAGGAAGGTTAGGTTGTAATTGTGCGTGACTGGAATTAATAATCTTAGCTCAAACTAGAGCCTCCAAGAAAATTTTGGCGTCCAGACGGCCAAAGAGCATGGTATGACATAGTTAACTAACTGCTTGCGATAGTGCTAAGCCTATGAAGACAGCCGCAGATAGAGATTTCAATATTTGTTTAGATGACTGCTCATACAGTTATAGGCATTATACTCTATCTATAGTGAATTTGTGATTTTTAGCGAGGCCGACACTAGTGTAAAAGAAAACGAAAGTGTTCAATAAATCTGAGGGACCTGTTTGGTTGCAATGTACCCGTGGTGCGTTGTCAGCACATGCTTATAAGTTTTTGCCAAAGGATAAAAATAATAGTTTGCTTCTTCTTCTTTTTTCTATACGATTTGCGTTTGTTTAAATTTGTTTTGTACATGACCAGGTAAATTGCCTTGGTTATTTTCAGCTGATATTTTTTTGCTTAATGAATTACGCCCCCCTCCCCACCAACCAAATCACTGGCCCGTGTTGATTGACACGCCCTCTAGGATGTGTGGCAGATCCTATCTTAATAAAGGATATCACGGCATGTGAGCTGACCAATGTGTACGACGGGGTTTAAGACAATGACAAAAAAATAATTTAAAAATAATGCCAGCACGCGTCTACACGGTGTTATTAGCACGTGCTGACAGCGTTCATCACTGCGGGGTTTCCAAGAAAAGGTTGCCCTACAGTTGCCCTACACATTTCAAATACAGCGTGCTGCATGTGCTAAATCAAAGTGTTTAACCATGAGTGAAACTATCCACTATGGGATATTCTGTTACCTCATTTATATCGTCAGTCCTAAATTAACACTCCTCTAACAAGACACAACATTGCGGACACCCATGAGTTTCAGGCTACGCATTTTCAATCCATCCAAGATTCTCCTCTGAGATTGCCTGGGTAATTTATGTGTACTGTCATTGCTGTTAATTACACCCAGCAAACGGAGCATAAGGTTTCGAAAAGAAAGACAAAAGGTTGACCTTTGTAGTATGCCACTGTGAACCTAACAAGTAATGCACCCACATTTTAGATCACCAACCAGTTAATTTCGTTTAACTAAATTCGTTTAATTAGTATCAATCCCAATGGGCATGTAAACATGCACATCAATGACGTGCTCTGTGGACATTTCTTTACATTTCACTCTTAACCTATCGGACTATGGTAGGTTTAAAAGTAAAGGAGAAAGTGTTCCCACTCCAAAAAAAAATAAGGTTGTATATTGTCGTCATCTAGAGACAATTTATCTCAGGAGGTCGACGTCTTACTTTCATGATGTCGACATCACAAGATAAACTATAATATGAAGACGACGTCGTCTAGTTACTGCAGGGTGCCGTCATCTCGAGGAAAATCATCTTCGGATGTCGCCATCTTACATTTATGAAGTCATCATTCTGCACTAAATTGTCTCCAGATCTCAACATGTTGGATGGCACGTCCAGAGCTCCGTACATACGTACTTGAAACTAGAGAATTGCAATCAATTTACTCTTCCAAAATACAATGATTTTACTCTCCCCTGGCAGAGGCTTCCAATTTATCTTCACTTTTTTATTACAGGTGAATTAGAAGTGGCAACTTCAGTGCGAGGCCGCTACTTTTGGGTTCCATGACGAGATAGGAATTGATCTCAGTGAATCCAGACCTTTTAAAAACCTGCTAGTGATACAGAGGTCCGTCTTTCACCATTGGTCATCGCGTGACACTGATTGAGAGTGTGTCTCCTCAGATTAGCTGAAATTCTGGTCAAAACCAATCAATTACCAATCATTATATGACCAACAATATAAAGCCCACTTATCTTGAGTTGTACATAACAAGAGTGGGTGCGGGTCAAAATGTTAATGAATTTTCCGACAGCATGTATTCATAAGGGGAGTATACATTAAGCTAAAGTTAAAGTAGTGGTCCAGGCCGATTTCCTACCTCCCGCCCAGGTAGTAGTTAATAAGCAGGACAGTTCTTTACAGAACTGAGAAGTCTCCCGAATTCCGAATAAACCTACTCCGCGGTAGTAGAATAAATAGCAGGACAAGTTCTCTAAAGAACAAATCTACACAGCAAGTAGATATTTTTTTACACATGGTGTTACCGCAAACCGAATACATACATTAAATATCGTTACTTAATCATTATTTTGTATCATTTTTATTCCCAAACGTTAAGCCAACATGAATTGCTTTGGTTGATTTAATTATTTCGATTTATAATGTAAAATTATCAATTACATCTTCTTCTTTTTTATAAGCTGGGGTTACAGGTGATGTCACTCTTTAGCAAAAAGACTGACCTCACGCAATCCAGGGCAGACCTGACATGAAAGTCACTACATTTTTGGCAAGGAAAGTTTAACATTTGTTTATTTATTTATTTATTTATTTGATTGGGTTTGTTTTTGTGTGTGTTTTTTTAAGTTACTCGTTATGCATCTCAAAACTCCGCAAAATAAACGGGGAAAAAAAACATTGCAATCTCCCGAAAAACATAAAAGCTATCATGTTTTTCTTCGATTGAGATCTTTGAATTCAAGTCAACATTTATTTCACACTACTCTTCCCAAAATACAACAAAATAATTAGCATAGACAATGGAGGGGAAATCTATGTAAATCAAAGTAAAGAGAGTATGAGGATGTTGGATTAAGCCAAAGCTTGCAGACAACAGCCTAGAAGATAAACTACAACACCAAGCCCATTGTCTCTTTTGTAAACGTACGATGCCATTAGTATCAACCATTAGAAGTGGTAGTTGCCTAAAATATTATAACTGTTTTTATGTTATGTTTAAAGCAACCCCTCACCCTCCACCAACCCAAGATCCACACACGGGAATTGTGTTTGAGCGTTAAGTAAGGACCTGGGAACAAAAAGAGGTCCACACATTATTATAGGGACTTGAAACATTGGGTAGACTTACACACGTCCACTAAGTATTTTTTTACAGTTTTGAAGATTTTCTATCTTTTCTTGAAAGCAAATTATACTTCTTCTTTTTTGGAAACGTTCGATTGAGTTAATTTGATATGTAGATAAACAACGAAACTAACCTGTTCAAACTTCATTTCAAAAGGTGGAAAGGTTAAGTCCACAGCGAGAAGAAGAATCTGTAATTGGAATTCACAATCTGAAAAACGTTTCATGCATGAAACAATCCATTATTGACAATTTGATGAATCCCTTTTCTCTAAAACTGCATTCCTTGGGAAGGAATCGTTTCTAAAAAAAATATATATATATCATCAACATGCAGCTGCATTGTTTCTAAGTTTTATGGTCACAGGTTTTTGGAGTAATTAGCAAAGGGTGTACCCTCCCTTTATGACCGAGTTCACACGAGCACCAGTAACAAAGGTCCTCGGTAATGGGTGCCGGTAGTCTGTCACTTCGTTCCATTGCGATTTCACTAGGGACCTTGGACAGTCCAAACATTGTTGTCCTTTCACACGGAGTGCAGTTTTGTAAAATTGTACAACCATGCTAAAATAAAGCGAGGGACCCCTGCTAAAATGCTCTCGTGTGAAAGGGTCATAAGATAACAGAATAAAGGAATGTCCACAGAGTGTCTGCAACATGTGTGAACAGGCAGGGCGTTAAGGTCAATTTGGGGGCATGTGCCATTTGGGGAAAGGTACATCTATTTGAACAAAACAATACAAAAAAACCAATGCATTGCTCTGTTCAAAGAATCAAGCAGTAGATTAAAGTTAATTCATGTGGAAAACCGTGTTACTGTCAAATCATTTGCAAACTGAGATCACTGACTTGTTTGAGCGTTTATTTTCACCCGAAGAGAACTTTGACTTCTGGGTTGTGAGAAATCGATGCGATGTCTTGCAGTAAAATCAACCATAAAATGCGCAAATAGCTGAAGTATTTTTTTCCACCGAGAACTTGAAGATTTACGCCCATGTTCCGGCATCGGGTTACGTAAAGCAGTAGGTGGAATCACCCAGTGCTTCGATTTGTTCCACTTAATGACGTGAAATACGGCACCAGCCTCAAGCTATCCAATGATAAACACATTAAGTCCCCATTGCTGCCATTGTGTCCCTGCAGAGTTTCTCCCCACATCAACTTTTTCTTTTCCCTCCAAATAACTAAGAGCCATTCGGAGAGGAAGCGAGTTCCGTCTCGTTTGTTTGAATAAATCCAGATGTCGATTCTAAAAGCATTCTAAAAATCATTTGACGATCCCGGGGATTTACTTTGCCCACGTCGCTGTTTTTTTGGAGAGTACGGTAGCTAAGTGCCACAGGTAGGATAAGATGGGTTGACGGGGGAGGGATACGAGGGTCGAGTTGTCCGTCATTAGTCAGTGAGATGTCACGGTTATAGCGTTGGGTAACAGGTAGACCTCGATAATCAACTTATTGGAGTATCCCTAAACTTCTGAACGAATTTCTTCTAATATTAAATATTGTTCAAGTGTGTCAAAGGGGTTGTTTGTTTCTTTATCCCTTTATTTCTTTGAAAAGTGCAAAGCGATTGGGGTGTCGGGGGAGGGGACTTCGTAACGCACTCTACGGTATGTTTCGTTCTGTGTTTTTTTATGTTTGTCTTCCTTTCTTTGGAAGTTGCTTGAGTGTAAGGGACTTTTTACATAAGGGTACTCGTCATAATATAGAGCTGCATGAATACAGGTCTTGACAAGTGAACACAATTTTGAAGAAACAAATTCCATGCATCCAAGTAAGCATGGACGCCTGTCATACTTTGCATTTACAAAGGGTACGCTATAGGGAAATGTACAGGGCTTAGACTAACGTGTTTTTTGTGGGGTTTTTTTAATAAGTGCAATCATGCATTGGCAAACTTTGTGACGGTAGGTGGCAGTAGATATCCTGATAGCATATCTACCCAGTAAGTTTGCTGCCACCTAGCGTCCATAAAACTCCCCCCATTGAACATGGAAAAGAGGCTACATGGAACAACGGAATCAAACGAGTTTGTACTCTTGTAATTATCTGCCGCTAATCATTCTCGCCCAATAATCAGCCATCCGTGGGTTTTTATGTCATCGACCGATACACAAGACTGACTTACGGTTGGTGTTTACGGTGTACCAAATCTTGAGAGGATTGTGGGGTAGTCGGTTGCACGCCCGCTGGACATAAAAGTGACCTAGACCACAATGGTACGTGCGTTGAGGACGTGTACTTGCCCTCACTGTCGATACCTCGTATACGTTATGTTCATCACGTACATTATTTGTAGTCAATTCCTGTCGAAGCTCACAGCTAGGGAATATTATGACCGGTGGTTACAGGAGCAATGCACTGTCGAACCACGGGAAAGAGTGCAGTACACAGCCTCCAACCACCCAACGAAGGTTTGACTAATCAGTGTTATTTTAATAAATTGATACTCGAGGGTGATTGAAACACACAGAGTCGCACATGGTCAATCGATTCCTGTAAACTCTCTATCCAACAGGTTTTTAAATAATTGCCTGTTAAGTACAAACCTCTCTGAATTGCTGTCCGACTTGTTCAGATCTTTGAGATAATTTTCGCAGCAACGTAAACGTAAGATGACGACACACTCTAATCATTTATCTCGGGATGACGACATCTTGAAATTAGGATGTTGTCTTCCCGAGAGGAATTTGTCTCAGGATGTCGACATCCTGAAAAGAGGGATGTCATCTTCCAAATAAGATTTACCTCGAGATGCCGACATCCCCAAAGTAGGATGTCATCTTCCAGAGATAATTTATGACGACATCCCGACAGCGGGACGTCCTCTTTCGGACTATGTTTTTCGGGATGATGGCATCCTGGAAAGTGGGACGGGGTCTTCCCGAGATATTTTTTTTAATTATCTCAGGACCACAATAAGTTGGATGGCACTGCCATAGCTCCGTATTACGATTCAGGTTCGTTATGCGCGCATTTTTTTTTTTTTTTTTTTTTTTTTGAATTATAGAGTCCTTGTGGAAGGGGGGGATTACAAGTCTCTAACTTCACAATAAAAATTGTGCACAATTGTGCCATTGTATCTGATATTCCGTTCAAAGAATCGGTGCGGAGGTCAACAAGAAGAAAATGAAACTGGCTAGAGACCGCGTCTGAGGAAAGAGAGCAATCGCCATTGCATGACCGCCCAGTGACATGGCAACCGGGGGGGGGGAGAGAAAAGTTGAAAGGCCCAAAACAAAAAGTGTTGAAGGAAATTGGTCGAAAGCCGAGAAGCAACAGATAGATGAAAACGGAAAAAGATCGTGGATGTCCTTTGTGCCAATTGGCAGGAAGAGGACAGGTTAAGTTGGGTTAGTCAAGGTGATACACATTTTATAGGTCTGTATCATTTTTGTACAGGAATTTGTTCAGTTCATTCCTGAATTTTGAAAAAAAAGGACATTAAAGTTGACATTTTGACTGGCACAAAAATTCCTCTCAGAAGTGTGCAGACCCATTTGTTAAAATATACCAGATGGCATCATTTTTTTTTATTTCGCTCTGAAAGGGTGTCAAATAAAATGACATTTAACACCAAAATGACAAAACAATTCGCAAAAACTACTATGTAAAGGGGGCCAAAGTCAAACAAACGGTTGCCATGGAAACAGCTGACCCTGATACACAGCTGACCCTGATACCATTTTATTTACAATATGATTATAGATACATGTTGAGAACAGTCAAACAGTGTGGTGATGATCGGACAGGGCGTTAAATAGTTACATGTAAACAAAAATGGTGAGGGGCACACCCCCCCCCCACCCCCCTTCGTCTCCAGGGTGAGCTTTCGTATTGAAACTAACTTGATGTATCTATCGATATTATCAATCCCCTAGAAGCTTTGTCCTTTTAATAGGTTTTATTGGCAGCATATTGCGCCATAGCACCTTGTAAACCATTACTTGCTGTAAAGGAACAGGTCTAATACTTCAAAACGTAGCTCCACATTATACCTTGCAGGAAAAATACTGAGTGCTTTGAGACGCCCATCGGACGTGATAAAGCGCTATATAAGAACTGCGTATTATTATTATTATTAATATGTTATTTGACGGATCTTCGAATGTTAAATGAGCGTTCCTAGCGCGCGGGAAGTGCACCTTTTCGGATACAACTGCCTTTCTATACCATCTTACTAAGACGAGGTAGTACATCTTGTCACGGGACTAATTCAGTGGTCACATTATAGACTCTAGAATGTAGAAAGATGTATAGTTTAGAATCCCATTCGGTATGGGTTAATGCATGTTTTTTATTATTATTATTATTTTTTGTTGTTTAACTGAGCCGAATGCCTATCAAATAGGGACTTCAATTTTGGCAAAAAACTGTTTTATATGGGTTTTAGTTCAGTTTTTCAAATAATTGTTTGTTTGTATACTATTATTGAAGAATTTTTGTAACAGAAAACAAAAGATTAAAACAGAGACACATTCCATACTAATTAATTAATCGTTGTATTTTCTGGTTTTCGCCATGTCATATTCGTTGCATTTTTGGTATAGAGGCTTCTTCCACTAGATTAACAGCGTTTAATTAGGGTATGTGAAGTCATTGTTTCGTCAACAATTTCAAAGCATTCTTGCTAATTCACTTTGGAGTTTTTTTTTCTTAAATTGTTGTATTTCCGATTTTACGCCCATAATCGGGACAGGTCGCCTGCACACAAGTGTACTCTCTCCGAGCTTAAGTCCTCAACGACGCCATCCGTAGGATTAGTCTAGCTCTTGAATTCCTCCGAGTAGATGGACTTGGAATTGTGGTTGACATCGATCAGGCATTGGCATCACGAGCCGCGAACCACTCCATCACAAGAAAAAAAAACGCATGCCGGCATATGGCCGCCCCTTGCCCCGCCCCCATTGATGACGATAAAGCAATGTAGTCGGGTTGTACACCTTTGTCATTTACATAGAGCAGCATGGGTAAAGCCTATCCGAGATTGACCTATCACTCAACAAAGCTGCCGCCAACCGAGAAAAAAAAATGAGTGCGTGGGGTTCAAGAGATAAACTCGTCGTTGTCTTTTAAATTAAGTATTAATTCCATGTGCGGAAAATCACCAGTCTGATAAATTTGACATGTAATGCGATCGCAACGTATACTTTAATTGGTCATTAAACTTTCTGTCTCAATAAGCCATTTGCAACTTTAAAAATATTGACTTGTTAATAGTTACAAGTTGCCACTTAAAGGAACATTACAGAATTGGTAAGAAAAAAAAAACTTGTAAAATATACTTTTGATCACAGATTTACACAAAACTTACACGGTCTAATGATGACGATAGTAGAAAACATCCCTCGAAATATTTCTGTCTGAAGTGCCATATTTGATGAGAAATGAATAAACTAATTTTCCGGTTGGAGTTCATCGCTCAGTGAGCGTTTTATTCATTTGTTGAATCTCTACATGATTTCATGCAAATGTGTAATCGGTTTTTCACTATTTTCTTGTGTCCCAGATGGCCGATCGATCTCAAACTTCGACAGGTTTGTCAGTTTATGTATATGGTGGATTACATAAAGTGCCCACACTGCCAGCAACTGTTTTGTTAGAAAAACCAATTCTGTAATGTTCCTTTAATGTGAGTTCCTCCGACTAATGAGACAATATTGTTACGACCTATTTGGGGTTGAACAAAGAAAAATTGACTAGACCGGGATTTGAACCAACGACCTCCGGATTAACGTGCCGATGCTCTACCATCTAAGCTATCTAGCCCTATGTTTGCGGTCTCCCTATTTTGTCAATATCTTTGTCCAGTAACAACATTGTTGTGTCACATGAATCTGGGCAAGCTTTAGCGTGTTTACAATCAGGAGACGGCAAACACCCAAACACTTAAGAAGGAATGTATGAGGCACAATGGTAACAGGATTTGCTCATCTTGCTATAAAAGCCACTCGACATAGCGTGTCTCTATAGTCTGAGGAATTCAAATGTTAAGCAATACCGTGTGACTTGGCAAGTCCTTGTACCAGACTTCAATTAAATCTAACTAGCAAACGGCTTATTATGAAATGCATGGCATGGATTTGGTTAGAGCACACACTTAAATGTACAACACGATCACTACTTACTTCCTCCCCCCGTAACAATACCTTTACTTGCAGTGTATATGAGTACAACTAGGCCAGCCCTACACAGTGCCAATACAAATCGGGGAGGGGTGGGGGTACTAATGTGCCTGTTGTCGTATTCAGCTGTGCCTAACGGTAACCTTAACCAGCATGACCTAGTTTCTCGTAGTTCAAACAATTAATAGCACAGTCTTCTAAAAAGTTTCCCTTTTACATCTTATAAGGTGATGTTTAATAAAACACAAAATTTGCATTGGGGGAATATTATTTGGGTTTCTCATTACGTTCCCGCGTGTGTTGATTGTGTTGATTACATGCCCATAGGTTATTTGGTGTGGTTATTTTAAGCCTATTCGTTTGGTCAAGTTATTCAGTCTCATAATTTCGTTTCATCTACCCATTGAAAATTGACATACCGATGTGTGTACTCGAATGATACTGGCGCGTTTTTGTCCAGCCCCTCTCTTAACCAAATCACTGACCCGTGTTGATCGACACCCAATCTACGACGGTGGCCTGGTCCAGCTTGGGATACAATGGTAGATGAGCTGACCAGTGTGTACGATGTGACTAAGACAATGCCCATAGGTTATTTGTTGTGGTTAGTTTAAAGCCTATTCGTTTGGTCGAGTTATTCAGTTTCATAAATTTGTTTCATCTATCCATTGAAAATTGACATACCGATTTGTGTTACCGGATGATACTGGCAGAGTTTTTGTCCAGCCCCTCTCTTAACCAAATCACTGACCCGTGTTGATCGACACCCAATCTACGACGGGTGGCCTGGTCCAGCTTGGGATACAATGGTAGATGAGCTGACCAGTGTGTGCGATGTGACTAAGACAATGGGAATATTAAACCAATTATGTCCGAGCAAATTCCTCACTGCAGGTTCCAAAAGCTGTGTTGGGTCGATGGTTCACGGAAATAAAATAAGTCATCTCTTTAGAAGTATTGAAGAAAAATATATTCAATATTATGTAAATGCTTCAACAGCACTCGTCTTTGTTTTGTTTTTTTATAAAACTGTAAACTTTTTTAGCATTTTAAGTACATGTCAGAAATCATGCCTACGGGACATGCGGCTTCAAAACATCGTGCGTTATACTGTTTAAATTGCCTCGTTTAAGTATCAATGGGCTGCTTTACTCGTACCTGTGGGACTTTGGTATCTCGTTAAAATATAACTACCAGTATGACCTTTACACAAAAAATATTAAAATGTCCCAAATTTCAACCAAGGGAATGTTTGCAGTGAAACATAATGACCTAAGCACCGGCATGAAGTTTTGAAAGTGCTTGAAATTGACAAAATGCCACCTCAGCGTGTCGTGCGAAATACAGATTTTTTTTCCGCCATACATTTTACCACAGAAAGAGGAAAATTACTTAGGCTAGGAATATCGCACGTTGGGATTTCCGGCCCTGTTGTAAAGCTTCAGCTTTCCGTTCCATCAACGTGATAAGACCTTCATCTTGCCTTCACGCGTTTCCTCAATACATTTGCTACTCTTTTTTACATATTACTAAAAGTTGGCATTATTTGCAAATATAGCTCAAGTGTAATTCTAAAACAGATATGCAAATACATGTTATGTTTGCACCCCCCAAAAAAAGGAATAAACAAAATATTAACTTTTATTCATAAACAAATAAACAAATTATACATAACAAAAAACAGTTGGTACAAAATAAAAACAGATTTTAAAAAGAAAAACAAAAGTAAACGTACCTAAAATAAAAATTAATAAATAAATGACTATATATAAGAAATAGATTTTGATGAATGTCTATTTGATTCAAAGTATGTAGATTTATTAATTAATATTAATTATCGGTTAGCTGTTCGTCCTACATCGTCGCGTGTCGTGGCCGAGCGGATTAGAGCACCGGACTCAAGCTCTGGTGTTTCTGATCAGCAGAGTGTGGGTTCGTGTCCCGGTCTTTACACTTGTGTCCTTGAGCAAGACACTTAAAGGTATTGTACACTTTTGGTAACAGCTCAAAATCAGTGTCTACATTTGGTGTGATTAAACATATGCATGAACAAACAAACCTGTGAAAGTTTAAACTCAATTGGTCATCGAGGTCACGAGAAAATAGTGAAAAGAGATATTATGTGTTTTCTGTTTGTTTCTTTTTTTTCAAACTATCGCGCGCGATAATTACTATTGTGTTACTCGTTTCTCAGAAACGATAGCATTTTAGGCAGACATATTTTAAGGAACCCTTTCTACCATTACTTACTTTAAATCATGTAAGTTATGTGTGAATCTGTGAACATTGTGTTTTCCGATCTTACCAATAGTGTACAGGGTCTTTAACCATTATTGCATCATCCTTCGGATGGGACGTAAAGCCGTAGGTCCCGTGTGTTGTGTAATGCACGTCAAATAACCCAGCGCACTTAGCGTAAAGGGGTTCGCCCCTGTGTTCCTGGTTTGATTGGCAGCATATTGCGCCACAGCACCTTGTAAACCATTACATGTACACGGTGCTATGTAAAGGAAAATGGTCTCACACTTCAAACATAGCTCCACATACCTTGCAGAATAAATTATAAATTAATGTTGGAGCACCATGAGCATCACTGAGTGACGGATTTAAGCGCTATTTATAAGAAGCCACTAAAATCATTATCATTACATTCAATTTACTAATTTAGTTAGACACTCAGCATTACGCAAATATTTAAATTATGTAGATTAACACATGATTAATAGACCAATTTAATATTTGACAAATGTTACTTGATTAGTCATCTGGTATATTATTGTAGTTCAAAGTGTTCATTTTTGTTGAGTATCTTTAAAATATGGAAGCGGTATAGCTTCAACAACATATAAAGCAACTGCGATTCGGAATCATTCTGGAAAGTTACAAATATATTTCGTTTACTCATGTAAATATTGATTTAAATTTTTCTAAGACGCAGTGTGATTACCATTAATAAAATTGTATCTACTTATGCGGGTTAATGTTTATGCACCCGAGTTACAAAAATTAGTTTCACAACGATTCAATCAGAACAGCTAAGTAATGTTTTGTTATTTATCTTGTGCTAAAGGTTTTCCCGGCCGATTTCAACAAATGTTTACTCAATTTAACTCAGAATTCTACATTGAAAAGGAGTAATTCAATTTCAAAAGTTTAGCAATCACTGGTCACTAAGGATCACTGTAATAAACTAGGTCGCAAAGATCATTTATTTTCGTAAAAGCCAGCAGCAAGAGGTTGGTCAACCATTCTATTTCGTCAATTTGTAAATAGGTATGTATAAATTCAACTGGAAAAAAAAATGTGAAAGTGTAGTTTTGAATGTCTATAAATGAAATATAATGAATGAAATGAACCTGACGGAGAAAAACGAAATCATATGTGCATAAAAACGGACCTGAATGCGAAACATGTTTTAGCTAAAAAAGAAACCCTTGTTAAATGAACGAGGGAAACATTCGTGAACTTGAATGCATGTTAGTAAAAGTGGAAACACTCGTGAATTTGAATGCATGTTAGTAAAAGTGGGTTGAGTTTTGCTAAAATTGACCTGGAAAAACCAATATTATTAATAATGTTTTCCTGCTTCTTGTTCTGCTTCTTCTGTGGACGATGTAGTGCAATGGTATGTGGCAGCAGCTGTTATCACAAACAAAGAGCCTGGAGCAGACGGCGCTCCAACCAATAATCATCAACTATTACCCAATGTACACACTTCCTATCACGGTCCTCTGAAGGCTTCGGTTTTGCCATCAGGATAGTTGCAGACATGAACTTCTCGAATCTGATATTGCCGAAGCAATAACTCATCAAAATTTAAAAGTAACTCGTGTTTGGAATCAATTTAAGAGTTGCATATGTTTTGCTCGATTTGGACGCCGATAAACTCTTTGGCCTCTCGAAAAACTTTCAGTTTAGGTTACATTAAATAAAACATTTTATGGAGTTGTATGACGCATTACTCGCGCGTGAATACCATTGAGACTAAAATTATACACTTAATATATTTTTACAGGAAAGAGAAGACCAAGTGTGTCAGTTTTACTTTTAAAATGTTTGCCTCCAACGTATTGCATAAACCCAGCCTCAGCACACCACCCGTCACTCCAATATTTCAACAATTATTCGGACTATGTTCATTTTGAATAGGAACTTTTCTCTAAGAGGGATACTCTATGTTATAACACACCACATTGCTGTAAACAGTCTTTGCGCTTGTGTATCCTATTTGCCTCCAACGTATTGCATAAACCCAGCCTCAGCGCACCCGTTACTCCAATATTTAACAAATATTCGGACTATGTTCATTTTGAATAGGAACATTTCTCTAAGAGGGATACCCTACGTTATAACACACCACATTGCTGTAAACAGTCTTTGCGCTTGTGTCTCCTATCCTTTAAAGGAACATTACAGAATTGGTAATTGTAAAATATACTTTTGATCACAGATTTACATAAAACTTACACAGTCTAATGATGATGATAGTAGAAAACATCCCTTGAAATATTTCTGTCTGAAATGCCATATTTGATGAGAAATAAATCAAACTAATTTCCGACTGGAGTTTATCGCTCATGAGCGTTTTATTCATGCATTGTGTAACACATGCAAATTTGTAAACGGTTTTGCACTATTTTCTCGTGACCCAGATGGCCGATCGATCTCAAACTTCTACAGGTTTGTCAGTTTATGTATATGGTGGATTATATAAAGTGCTTACAATGCCAAGAAGGGAAGCGGGTGTATCGAGATGTCAGTTCCTCCCCCACCTCTTGTTTTCTACTTCCACATTGCAGCAGAATGTGAGCCTTTGGTTTGGAGTGTTTTACGGGTGAACAACTGTGTGCCACAAACTGATCGAAACCAAAGTGTATGATATATTGCATACGTCTGGTGTGTTGGCTTAACTTAAAGAAACATTACAGATTTGGTTTTTGCTAACAAAACAGTTGCTGGCAGTGTGGGCACTTTATGTAATCCACCATATACATAAACTGACAAACCTGTCGAAGTTTGAGATCGATCGGCCATCTGGGTCACGAGAAAAAAGTGAAAAACCGATTACACATTTGCATGAAATCATATAGGTTCAACAAATGAATAAAACGCTCACTGAGCGATAAACTCCAATCGGAAAATTAGTTTATTCATTTCTCATCAAATATGGCATTTCAGACAGAAATATTTCAAGGGATGTTCTCTACTATCATCATCATTAGACCGTGTAAGTTTTATGTAAATCTGTGATCAAAAGTATATTTTACAATTACCAATTCTGTAACGTTCCTTTAACTAGTCAAACTTTTTTTTATGTTATTTTTATCTTATTATAGTTTCGACCCTTCGCGGATTAAACGCTTTGACCGCGTTTCTCACGCATTTCTCGCGTGAATACCATTGGGATTAAAATTATACGCATAACGACTGTCAGTTTTACTTTTAAAATATTTGCATCCAACGTTTTGCAAAAACCAAGCCTCAGCACACCTCCATTTACTCCAATATTTTATACAGAAGTAAACCAATTAAGTAAACAATTAAAATTAACAAATCACCGAAAATAATTACGTATAAACCACAAGGGAAACTGACTGGGTAAATATTAACTTCGGGTTGAACGAAGAAAAATTATCTCGAGCGGAATGATATTTCCGAAATTTGGAGAACGCCAACATCAGGGTCAGACTGCTCAGTTGGTAGAGTGCCAAGCACCATAATCCGGAGGCCACGGGTTCAAATCCCACTCTCGAATATTCTTTTGGTCGCTTTAAAGGGACATCGAACAAACATTTACGTGAATATTCATGATTTGTGCCCCAAATGGAAAATATTTACGTAAATAACTCTCCCAATCGCAATTATTTGTGTACATATTTCAGGGTATAATACGTAAATATTCACGATTCAGCACTGAATAATTTACCGGAAACTCTTCCCCCAGTACTACCTGATGACGTCACGGTTTGTTTACCGCGTTGCATTATGGGATCATTTTTACGAACAAAAACCAATGGCTTACACCACATGTCATGACTTCATTTTGGCAAGGGTTTTCAGCAGTGGCGAAGGGTACAAACATCGGTCATGTTCATAGTGTGTGATGACTTACGCAGGGTCGGACCTTTATTTCTTATTAACGGTATCGATTTTAGTTTGTCTTTCTTGATAGACTGGAAGCCTGTACAATCTCAATTCAGCAGAAATTACGGTATTCGCTTATGAAACACGTTGTATCATTCAGTAAAAAAAATTACAAATTCCTAAAAAATTACCCGGCTTCTCCCATAATGCAACGCAGTAAATGTGAGAACCAACGCCGGTCTTATTATATAGTAGTGCTCTACTCGGGCACGTCTAGCTGGCTACAGCCGTGGAGTTGTCTCACTCCAATACACAATAAAAACCCGTCCCCGAAGGGCATCTGAAATTAATTACAAAGATTCCAAAAACAAACTAGTTTTGTGCTCAAACTTGCACACTGACATTACAAAATGATTATTCCTTAAGACGATGCATCTGAATATATAACTTGTTAGAACTTCAAAATTGGGTTTTAAATCAAGAATGCGTGAACATTTTCATCAACTTGCTTTCAGATCCAAATTAGTTGAACACTTCCTTTTACATCTCCAAATATCTTATTCAATGATAAAGCTCATTTCATCTTGTGGCTCTCGCTCTCGTGAAGATTAGATATAGTAAAATAAACTGACTTACGGGTTTGCAGTTCAGTGGCTCGCTCTGGCCTCCAATCACCGGTCTAAAGTCACACAGGGTCGCCTCAATGCTCCACAGATTTCACTTATTCCTTTCCCTGCTGGGTTTAAATGTGTCAAAATCCCCAAAGAGATAACTCTAGAGCCAATCGTTCTAACGGCAAAACATTCAAATCTGGCGTGCATAGAGTAGAATACCACAGTCGCGATCGTAGATCAATTCTACCAAAGAGAAAGGACCACGTGGTCCTTTCTCAGGCAGCAAGTGGGTTGGATCATAAAGAAAGGTCCTTTTCTCTATGGTTGGATAAGACACCTTTACTAGCCTTCCACACTCATTCACACTTCACTACACACTCAGACAAAAGGCCACACTAAGTTCCAGACATTCTTACTCTCTGGGTTAATGTATTCGCATGACCCAAAAACTTATGAATATCCAAACTCCTATTTACATGATTATTCACATGAACCAAACAAAACTTGGGTAGGATACACATGGCCATGTACACAATTATACAACTTGAATCTGACAGTAAACAAACGGTGACGTCATAAGGAAGTACTGGGAACTTGTCGCCGGAAATATACCCAGTACTGAACATTTCTGTATACGTTACGCAAACGTGAATATTTACTTAATTTTTTACGTAATATTCGCGACACGGGCAAACTCTTGAATATTATCTAAATATTTATTTAACTATTTGCAATTTTGGGCACAATTCGTGAATATTTATGTAAATATTTGTGTAAAAATTTTAAAATTGGGGGAAAAATCCTTAAATACTCACGTAAATGTTTACATCAACAATTGCGTACCGGCCGAATTCGTGAATATTTACGTGAATATATAAATTTGATGTCACTTTAAAGCCACCATAATTGTTTTTGCTTTGTTCAACCCAATCTTAAATTTAAGTAATATGGGAAGTTAAAATTTGCATTTTCTCCTCCCCCCCCCCCTCCACCTCACCAGCACCACCCCTCCTCCTCACCCACCATCAAGTGATCGGACATCCTTATCAAAATTTCGAAATTTGACTCCTGAACATTTTGACGTTTAATGAAATACTTACCTGAGGATCACCGTGTCCCTATAACGATGTATGAACGTTACAGCGTGGTCAGGCAGACATGTTCTAAAGGAAGTACTTCAATAGAAGTCTCATTTATGTTACTGTCCATAGTGACAACTTACCTTACCGTCACCAAACAGTGCAAGCTAAGACAACCGACTCTTGAGTATGTAGATCGAACGCACTCGAAGCCCGTAAAATTACCGCCGCCACAATGTGAGCTGCGTCGATATGTGAGAAACTTAAACCCCGTATATCCACGCTACGTACACGAAATCCGAACTGACTACTTCAGGTTGAAATCAGAAGTCAAATCCATGTGACAAAATAGCGGCCCATCACCTCCTTAGAAAACGAACCTGTTTGGGCCAATCCATTGATGGCCAGGTGACAGTACGTGTCACAGAACGAATCACCACTGAGTTTACTAGAGTACTGGGCCGACCCTAGCCCCAAGCCGATGCTTGTTAAACAACGAGAATAAGATGTTTGATAAAGTAGGGAATCCAATGCCGTTAATGATAATGAACTTCACCGAACATTGTGCGGGATCCAATCTCCCGCGAATACGCAGAATCTCGCAAAGGAGGAACGCGTTTCAGTCCTCAGTTACGCTTCATTAATATGCAAATGCAATGTCAAAGGTCATCGGTTGTTTTTAACATGCTATTGGGAGAGTGATTTCTGTTCTCTGGGCACATCTTACGGTGAGTTAAGACATGCTCGATGACATATACGTATTAGCTGAGTGGAATGAACGAAGAGTACAATTGGCTCGGCTCATTGTCTGAGGTTGAAATTAACGTGTACTACAGAGAAAGGATGACGCATGACGGTGAATTAGATGGGAAAATGGCTTATTAAAATATTACGTACAGACAAAGTATAGAATCAGTCGTTATTGGGGGGAAAACTTGTGTTATATCACTCGTTGCGAAAATTCACGCAGTGCCAAATCTCGAGGGAAATCCTTCTATCTGAAAAGGTCTGTAAACACGAAACATTATAAAAGACCTCTCGAATCCAAACGACTTGTTTTCCGGAATGCTGCTTTCGAAATGAGTCCCATATGAATGCACACAAAATACCTTTAACATTTGTTTTTTATTTTTGTGCCCGTATCTTTTTTTGCCCGTACTACATTTTCTGACTTTTCTGATAGGGTTATCCAGGGTCATTATTGTTAACACATAGTTGTTATCATGGAAACCGTTTGTTTTGGGGTCTAACGGTTTTAATCTTTTTGTGATATTTTGAACAAATTTCAACTTGTTTTTCCCATGAAAGCGATAGTGATGTGTCACGTGATAGTGTTAATCTCATTGTGTGAATTCAAAATGGCACTTTATCCGGCGTCCATCTTGGATTTTGTCTTTCCCGCCCGTACTTATTGGTAAATATGGAGGGAAGGGGGAGGGCACTATGTGGCCCTTCCCGGTCCCCGTAAGTCAAAATAAAATAGAAATAAAAAAATCCTGGTCCTGACGGGGTTAATACTCAACCGACCTGTGACCATAGTGTTAGTGAAAACAGTGAAATATAAAAGTACATACAAAAATACACGCTTATTTCATTGAGGCAAATGAGATAAGCCTAAGTGATTTCGGAGATGATCAAGACAGTGTTGTTGACAGTGTTTGAGGAGAAAATATCCCCTGAGGCTTGCTCCCTTGATGAGCTGATTAATCAGTGAGTTTACAGATTTGAAAACAACCAAATGTACGTCTAGATAAACAGCCCGGAGGGGAGTGTTTCATAAAGCTCCACAATTAATCTCATCTCCAAAAAAAAAAAATCAATCTTAAACTCCTCAAATTTACAATTAATGTTATCTGGTTTCATGAAGCAACTTAAGCTTGATTTGAACCTTTACTTTACTCTTCAATCGACTTTTGTCTTACACACGTGATCCAAATCAGCCGTTGAAGCATTTTAATCAATCTTAAAGGCAGGGTTTACTTTGGTAATTACTCCACGAGTTAATGTCCATAAAAACTTACTTGGTAAAGAGCACTGGAGAGCTGTTGGTGTTAGAAAACATTGCTATAAATGAACCCCTTTGACACAATTCTATGCAACAAGGGTGTTTTTTCTGTCATTATTTTCTTGCAACTTCGATGACCAACTTAGCTCAAACTTTCGCAGGCTTGTTATGTTATACATAATGTTGGGATACACCAAGCGAGGATACAGGTTTTTGACAATCCCAAAGTTTACCGTAACTTTAAATCTGGAAGATGGTATTTCAGTTTTTTCCTATTCAATTAGCATACCTCTCCAATTACTTTTACAAGTGCAGAGCAATGTCACACTTTACGTACGAAAAACATAATAAATTATGGTCTGTGTTTTATAGACTTCCAGTTGATGAATAAAATTAAAAACGAAAACAAACAATTACAAGTATAATAGGTTTAATGAGATGCAATGGACCACCCGAAAAGATATGAACATTCACAAAATGTCTATTAAAGCCTGGGTAGTGTTCTGGCTCTTGTTTTCTAAAACAAAACAAAAACGGGTCACAACTGACCCGGATCCCGGGTCCCACATGGCCTGACCCATTTCTGGGTCACTGTAATCCAGAATATGAGTCAAAGTTACCCAGAAGTGGGTCAAACTGTCCGGGTCAACTTCGCTCGGCCCCAGCGGCCTATCCAGGACCGCTGGGATGGGCTAATCAGCTTGCACAGAATCTTGTTCAGGAAGTACGTCATGCGTGCAGGTGCTTGCAGTGTGAGTGTGATGCATGATGGGACTGAACGTTAACTAATGAGGTGCTTGATACGTTTGCCCATCCCAGCGCCTTTGGTTTTAAGGCAAGGCGCTGGGGACGAGCGAACGGGTCAACCTGCACCAGAAACGGGTTGAGCCCCTGAGACCCGGAATCCGGGTGAATTCTGACACGTTTTATTTTTAGAGTGTATACTCAGACTTTGTCAATTTTGAGTAGGATCACTTCTCTGAGGTGATATGTATGTGAAAAATACACCAAGTTATTGTAGACAGTCTTTGCATTTATGGCTCCTATCGTTTCCCCTATACATACAGACAGCAACACCAGAGACATGTAAAACCATTGTTTGCTTTTATGTTTCCGTGAGAATGGTTTGATTAGCACAGGTGCCTGCATTATCCATTCTGTTTGCTAAGGGAATGGAGAATTGGAGTTGGTAGATAACATGACTTGGGGTTGGATATAGTCGATATTTGCTAGTTGCTTATAGTTTTAACTTCCAACACCGAGGGGAGCTAATATCGACTATCCATCCGATTTAAACCATGTTATACTCGCACAATATCCTTGTTATTTGATTGGTGGAACACGCGTCACGTGTCATCCACAAAAGACAAAATTAAAAGGTGGGAAGAGGGAGAAAAAAGTAATGAATTAGTGAAAATTACAGACAAAATATGGGGGATACCTGTTTGAAAAAGGAGAAGATGAAAAGTTGTTAGTCATTTTCTTCTTGTGTTCGTAGTAGACTGTTGCTCGACGTGCGACAGTCTACAACGCATGCGTGCACGAACGCTGGCGCTCGGTAATCAGCCAGTGGGGCCAGTGGGAATGTGACTGCCTGTCATGAATATGTATGATAGCAACAACGAATGGTGCATTCCTTTTGGGCACTATTTCTTCCCTCGATGACAAATCAGTTCTGTTTGTCACCCTCTCCCCCCCCCCCTATCGCCTCCTCAGCCTCCACCGAATGCAGTGTTGTCCATTATTTATAAGGTTTTCCCGTACATTGTACACGTTCTGCAGTATTTACCCATCAGGGAATTCCCCAAGTACACATCAGCATCCCTCTTCCTCTCCTCAAACTTTCCCGAGGCCTACACGGACGAAATTCTCTGTTTTCACTTTACAACCTTTTCCCTAATTTCCTCATATAGGGCCTATGCATTATTCATGCGTATAGTTGCCTTTGCAAGAAGCGGTTAGTTCGAGCAGTTGCAAATATTTGTCCCATGCCCATTAGTGTGTATTCAAACCAATGTCTCTGTAGTGTGTAATATTCAGAAGTACACGATAGGCACAAAGCGTACACAAGTAACCTCAGGGATCTCCAATTTACAGCCTTATTTTTTAGTGGACAGACCGCTGCGTGTGCAATGATTATTCCCCACTGTAATATTTTTGTTGTTGATATGACTTGACTGGGTGTAATATAAAACTGATCTGAACCGAGACAGTAAACTTCGACAACTATCGAGAGCAAAGATGCAGTGAACGGAGCCTCTCTTACCAGTCTTGTGTTATTTCTCGTACCTCCAAACCTATTTCCTTTGCAATGTGATCCCACCGTCACTGCCGTGTTACTTTAGATGCCGTTCGTAATAAAAAGTGATTAGCAATAAAATATGAATGTCGACCTGCCCGTGATCATTTGATAGTCTAGAGGAACCCAAGATGCTAAACGTGAGGGTGCAATATTTTGACAAAGATTTCAGACGTCCACGGTTCTCAGTAGCGTGCTGTGGATCTCATTTCATAAGAACTGTAATAAGATGGTGAAGAAGCCATTTAAGACGCCAACGCAACGCTTCTTTAAAAAACACTCCTCTAAATCGCATCGGTAGACTCTGCCAATGTCAACCCATCTTAATGCTGTCCCCGTGCGCTGTATTAAATTACGCAGCTTCATCAAAGCTTGTGGAGTGAGTTTTATACAAAAGGAGCAATGTTGAGGGAAGAGAGATCGCCTGAGATACGTCATCTACTTGTAATTGGTATGCTCGACGAATGTTGACTTGATTTAGATATATATATATAGCCCCCAACGTCTCTTCTTATTTTGTTTAATGAGAAGTGTCCACAGAAAACAAGTGTCCGGGAATATCTCGTCAGCGTTCATTGTTTAGGGTAACCTCAGAACGTGAGCAACAGAATGTAGCGTGGATTACAACAAAATGGTTAAATACCGCAGGGTTAAATTTCATTGCACAGTATGATATGGTTCTGTGATATTGGGGAGTATTTTGGGTTGCCTTTGGCGGTGATTTCTGATTCCAGCCCCCACACCCCCCACACCCACTCCTCCCATCTCTCCCCCTCCAATTGCGAGTATCGGATGCCGGGGGTGACATGTTCGGCCATGTTGTCCGGCCCCTTCGCAAGCAATTAAGGTTAATGAATATTTGGGGCGATACGCAACCAGTATTGTGTGTCATCTCTTTAACTTCGTGTAAAGCAGCAAATATTTGCAGATCTAGGCCACTAGGCTAATGATCGAGGATTTTTTTTTTTCTTCTTGTTATATATATTTTTTTCACTAGGTTATTTCGTCGGCTCAGTTCTATAAGGTAAATAATTTTTTATTTTTACTATTCACAATGTACGAAAGGGCGCCAGATGAAAAAAGCGCATACATTTGAAAAAGTACGTCAAAATCCACAAATAAATATTTACCGAGAAACTGATTGTTTCTTTTGCCAAACATATACTTTGGAGACCTCTATTGATCAATAAGCTCCGTTTACCAGGAGCTCCAAAATGAAGTCCATAAAACTGCTCTAATGACCTTATAGTCTTGAGGCGACGATTTTTTGTTTTGTAAATTGTGTATACATTGTTTGGCTTCGTTTAAACTTCAGGAACGATAAACAATATGAGGCATGATTCGTGGGGAAAAGAGAACTTGGTCCAATTCTGCAGTTTACAATAAAGACACGCTACATTACACAAATATCCCTTTAAATTTGGTGGTCACGTATTCCGCGAGGCATCGAAATAGCGGTTTATCATCTTCCGGTGACTTTGTGCACGTCTTGAAACATGATTACCTCGATATGGTAAAACGAACAGAGAAGTTAATTTGGGGGAGGGGGTTTATAACTCGCATGTCGCAGTTTAAAAGACGATTTCTCAAAATAAATCTGTACTGGTATCAAGTATCAAGATTGTAACTCAATTTCACGTTTATTATTTATAGTAGTAAATAGTATAGGGGGGCTATCGGGAAGGGAGAAAAAAAAGCTCGTGAAGATGGCCAATGAGTAGAGAGCTCAACGAAGAGCACACAATATCACAAGCTGTCCAAGTCGTTGCGGCCGAAACTGACATTCTCGTATTGGGCCTCTCAGCCTTAGGTAACGATGCACAGCAACTACTGTACTTAAAGCGCAATACCCCATGGTCGTTATTTATAGTAACAGTAGTATGTCATGTTGAAACTTTACAGTTCCGTTTACTTATATAGCTGAAACGCAATTTTAAAGTCTGAAAAATGTTTCCAATAAACTAACATAACATTTTTTTTCTTTTTCGCTGCTTATTTCTCGTTATCAGTTTGGATTAATTTTCAGATGTGGTGGTGGATATAAGCTTTTTGAAGCTTTAACTGACAAAATGAACAGCCATATAAAAACACCTTGAACTTAAAGGAACATTACAGAATTGGTTTTGCTAACAAACAGTTGCTGACAGTGCAAGCACTTTATGCAATCCACCATATACATAAACTGACAAACCTGTAGAAGTTTGAGATCGATCGGCCATCTAGGTCACGAGAAAAAATAGTGAAAAACCGAGTACACATTTGCATGAAATCATATAGATTCAACAAATGAATAAAACGCTCACTGAGCGATAAACTCCAATCGCAAAATTAGTCTATCCATTTCTCATCAAAATATGGCATTTCAGACAGAAATATTTCAAGGGATGTTTTCTACTATCATCATCATTAGACCGTGTAAGTTTATGTAAATCTGTGATAAAAAAAGTATATTTTACAAGTTTTGTTCTTACCAATTCTGTAATGTTCCTTTAACTAGGCCTATGTAGTTGTTTATTCTCACCCTTCAGCAGTGCAGTTCAATAAATCATCCACAGATATATCCAGGCTCTATTTGTGTAGGACCCACCAGCTTAACCGCTGTGTGCAACAACCGATTCGGACCCGTTATGCCCTAGCCATAATGCATTTTAATCATTTTAAGTCCCACCATTACATCCACCGAACCATTAAATAGGACACATTAAGTCCGACGAACGATTAATCTAATATAGGACCTACGTCCGACGAACCAGTATAAGACATATTAAGTCCGATGAACCATTATATCGGACACAGTATGCTTTCTTTAGTTTGTTGATTTGATAAACTGATTTTATGTTCATATTATTTCAAGGCAAAGTTATACTTTCCCAATGATATACTTTACTGTTGCCAGTTGTTCTTAAACTAACTCGCAAGGCCGGTGAGGGCTACACTTGACTGATTTGGGCTGTCGACCCAAATCAACTGTCACCAGGGGCACAATGACACTTACTCCTGGGGCTGAAACAGGGTTGTCCCCTTCACAGTCCGTAAGAATGTGGGCATGGGTGTCATCCACTGGGAGCCTGGCTGGTAAAGCAGAATGCACTACCTTCCAAACGTGCTACGAAATTATGGTTGAGTTTCTTGCTCAATGGCACAAGAGTCATGACAGGGATTCGAACCCACACTCTGCTGCTGACAACAGCTTGGCCAGGACACGCCATAAACTACGTTAAAAACTAATAAATTGAAGAAACAGAATCGAGCACACGTAAAACTCAATTGTTGAGATTATTTTGGGTCCCTGAAGTGTAAACAATAAATAAATAAATAAATAAATACAAATAATAAAAAAAAACTCGAGACTTGCTCACCAAGTCTATGCTACGTAACTGTTTAATAGGTTTCCTTGCAAGGCCAATGTTACATCACCAGTACAATTTAATAAACCAGCCGTGATTTTGGGACGCTTTTCAATGCTCCATTTACGTTCCATTATTGAATTAACTGGCTACTACACGCCAGGGTCCCCGCTGATCGTTTGAACGGCCGCACGATTTGGCCGTCCCGATTTCATCCGCGTGCGTCATCGGTGACGTGAATGGTTCCAAACATTCTCAAACAAACATGGTAATAAATCAAACCTAAGAGTTTTTTTAAATGATGATTACCTTGGTTACCAGGCATTCACGTAAAATGTCCGGGTTTACTTACTGTTGCGTTTTATGAGCAATATGCAGTTAACTTAATGGGACCTACTTTCCGAACGTTTTCAGCATCTGTTGTGGATTATATTAATAGGAAATAGTACTATTTGCATAACCCACGCTGATTTAAGTTAAAGAGGTATACGAAGATGAACAAGTTATTTGCAAAGAAAAAAACAGAAGGATTCCCAGTGTATTGCTGTCTAGGAATTTGAGCTGGGATGGGTAGAGGTTGTAGGTGGTGAATTTGGTCCAAGTTTATTGGTTTTTAGTTAGAATATTGAATCATGGGTTATTGATGGATTGATTGTTGAGTTATAATCTAAAATTTAGACTCATTTGTTTAATGTTGAATACGGATTAAATTGAAAGGGTTCAAAATTGAATGCAACTCCCCTTTTTTCAGATGCAGGTTCTGCCTTATTAATTAACTGATTGAAAAACACCCACCTACTGAGTAATCTTCAGACCCAGTCGTGCGGGTAAACAATATATGGAGAATTCAACAAAACAGGTGCAAAATGTTACCATGGTAGTATACAATTTGGGTAAAAAGGACGCATGGTTAGTTTGTTATCTGGGTAAACTTATTATGCTAAACTATAATACAGGATTGTTCAATTTCAACTGTACATTCAATTTAGGGAACGCTGGAACGTATAAGATGTACGACCGTGTTTTTGATTTCGTATTCGTTCATTTTATGGACAATCTTTTTTTTCTCCTTTTTTCCAGTTTCCTTTCGTCATTGAAATGTATAATGTAACAAACTAACTTGGTTGTGTCACGAAATAAATGAGAGCAAGGGGTTAAGGAAATGTATTGCTGATTCACCAATCTCTAGACGTGATAGATACAAGGGTAATTGTGTTAGGAAACAGTTGTGCCATAGAGCACACTTATTCTCCTGTGTTAAAGGGAAGGTACACTATTCGCTCGTCCCCAGCGCCTTGCCTTAAAACCAAAGGCGCTGGGATGGGCAAACGTATCGTTAACGTTAATGCTCAGTCCCATGCTCAGCCCATCATGCATCACACTCACACTGCAAGCACTGCACGCATGACGTACTTCCTGAACAAGAATCTGTGCAAGCTGATTAGCCCATCCCAGCGGTCCTGGATAGGCCGCTGGGGCCGAGCGAAGGTATACGATTGGTAATCACTCTAAAAAAGTAATGGCAATAAAAAAAAAACTTACTTGGTTAGAAGTAAAGCAGCTTTTGATAGTATCAAGCATTTTGAGAACTATTTCAATTCAAAATACTTTGAATTATGGAAAAAGATGTCAGCTTTTATCCCCCAAAATTTGAATCTGAGAAACGTTTCTGTCAGAAACGTTTTCTTGTGTATTCCTATTAGGGATTATTCTTCATGCGTCGACACAATCGTTGCGGATTTGGGCGACATTTCAAAAACGCGACCACCTTTTGAAATGAAATTTTCACAGGTTTGTTTTATTGTATACACTTATGTAAAATTGAAACAATCAAACGGTCCCTAAAACCAAAGGTATAATTTGCCTTTAAAGGAACATTACAGAATTGGTTTTTGCTAACAAAACAGTTGCTGGCAGTGTAAGCACTTTATGTAATCCACCATATACATAAACTGACAAACCTGTAGACGTTTGAGATCGATCGGCCATCTGGGTCACGAGAAAATAGTGAAAAAACCGATTACACATTTGCATGAAATCATATAGGTTCAACAAATGAATAAAACGCTCACTGAGCGATAAACTCCAATCGGAAAATTAGTTTATTCATTTCTCATCAAATATGTCATTTCAGTCAGAAACATTTCAATTGTTGTTTTCTACTATCATCCTCATTAGACCGTGTAAGTTTTATGTAAATCTGTGATCAAAAGTATATTTTACAATTACCAATTCTGTAATGTTCCTTTAAGTTTGCTTGGGCTCCGGGTCGTCACTCGTGTCCGTCTGAAAACTTGAATAAGGATGAGAGGTTTGCATCGACAGATTGAGGACGCCATGTGCTTCTTTACACTTAAAAACAACCCAGACTCTTACAGGAATAATGGACAATTGAACATGCTGATTGAAACTAAGATGCTTGAAAAATGCAGTATTATTTTTGCCCATGAATTAGAATTAATGCAAGATCAACCCTTACATTATTGGTACTAGTGGCCGAAATGGAATGGACATTGCGATACTTTAATATGATTGCATCCTTTACAGGGAAGAATGCAGTTATAATGTTATGAAATTTAATTATTTTTGTCTTATTGTTGAATGACTATTCACTGGATCTTTCAATGGCACTCTAATTAAATGAGCCATAATTACAAACTATTTCTAGAGTCAAAATCAAAACTCACAATTTCACAAAGTCACAAAGTCAAAATTTAACTCCTCGATCCAGAATGAAAATGTCATTATAGAACTGGCCCCTCTGAACATTGGCCATCACAAGCATCGCCAATGGAGGGCGCTAGTTACCGTAGAGCAGCAATTTCCAAGACGGTGTACTTTTTTTTATGTTGCTCTGTTGTTGTGCAAGTTGTCTTTTGACAGATTATTTTGGAACGCAGTTTGATAAAACTGTATGATGGTCATCTCTCTCTCTTGGCCTGACCGAAATGCAAATTTCGTTGCTGGCGATTTTCAATAATGTGAATTATAATAAAACAATTATGTTTTATATAAAGCATTCATGGTGGATCACTGAGTAGCATTTAGTTTTCATAAGAACTCTTCTTGTTAAGTTCTGAAAGAACGTGTCCTACGGTGTGTCTACGGTTGGTGAGTACATTTGAGAAAACAGGATACTATTTCGTTTAGTCTATCGGGAGATATACCTGTATTTATCTAAGTTAGATAATTGTTGTCTCCTTTAGTCGTGTACGCAAACTGCAGTTATTTGGAACAAGAGCAGCACCTGTGCATTACTTAATTAGTGGTTAAAGCATAGCCTCAGCCAAAGTGATATTTTATAGTGAAGGTTGTGTCTGGTATTTTACACAAAAGGGTTGGCAACATGATGTCATTATACATTCAATCATTATTTCCTCCACCATTTCAAGAGGAATGTATCCACATAAACATGATATTTGTAAATAGGCCAGAGGGCGTCTTTCGCATTCTCCACAAATTCATAGTATGTTGTTGCACTATTATTATTATATTATTGGAAATCGCCTGCTAAAGAAATTGGCATTTCAATCAGGCCAAGAGAGATGACCATCATGCAGTTTTAACTAACTGCGTTTCAAAATAATCTGTTAAAAGACAACTTGCACAACAACAGAGCAACAGAAAAAGTTCATACTAGAACTAATGAAATATTTCCCCCCTGAAGTCATTTTCGAGAAAACTGTTTCTGAAAACAGCCGATTTCGGTCAGTTCAACCAAAATTAAGGACAACGTGCTTACATGCTGAACATTGTGAATGGTTTTTGCACTATTTTTTCCTGATTCACACAACGGATTAAGCCCAAATTTCACATGTTTGTTATTTCATGGTTGATCACACAAAACACGAGACTATTTTGTCGGCTCTACCAGTCCTGCATAATACCTTTAAAACTAATTAAACGAAATCGAGGCTGAAAGGAAACCCAAATAGTCTGACTCCTTTCGTTTAAATATAATTAATGGGTTTTAGTCGACAGGGTACCTAACAGCCGGTTGGTTGTGCGATGGTTGTGTTGAGTAAGCAATGGGATCATTGAGAGTTTGGGTAAGTCACAGTCTCGTAGTTCCCGCTCAAACCACGCGAGAAACTGTAAGCCACTGGAAAACGCAGCAGGTCCCACGGGAAGTCATGTGGTAATGTAATAACGTTCACATTTATCTCTCTGAGCCCGATGGTCGGGTTCCCTAATCTTCAGTCAACATTTCATTAAAATTTAATGATTGAAGTGTAAGTCGACCAAGTACGGCAGATAAAAAAAAACACGACGTAGCGATGCGAACTAAAGACAACTGGAATGAACTAAAAAGAAAGTTCACCATCGGACTACGTCAATGTATAATGAACGGGACTCGTTCATAATTCGAGATCCATTGACGTTTCAAATAACGTTTTTTTTTTTTCTGGGGTAGGATCATTGCTATGAGAAATGTACGTTTTAAACTCTCAAGGGTTTGGAAAGAGTACAAGTATTCTTAAATCTTTTCAATGAACACATCGTAGTATCAATTTACAGCCGGTCTTTAAAATGAGGTTGAAATGATTTCTAGAGACATAATTGACGTTTTCTTAGGGATTTTCGAAATGGGTTGTGCAAGTAATTTTTTTTTTTTTTTTTTTTCTTTTTTTGAAAATTGAAATAAGAGCAGGGAGATTTGGAACCATTCTCTGGCATATAGTTTTTTTTATTATACGGAATAAAATGTTGTTTTGGGTGTTTGTTTGTTTGTTTGTTTTTGTTTCGGGTTTTGTTTTCGTAATAGTCTCTACTGGTTTTCAAAACTACATCTTTGTATGTTTTTTGTCAGTTGAGGAAACAAAAGAATCAAAATAAAAATTTTAAAACTGAAGTTAATTTTTTTAACTTTGAAAACCAGTAGGCCTACACAACACAAACTGCACAACCCAGGTACTAATGTGATGGGGAAAAAGTCAACACGAGGCTAGTTACATTACTTACAATACCCGATTCAACCAGCCCTTAACGTTACAATTATTTATTTTTCTGATTGACAAGACAAATTTAAAGGAACATTACAGAATTGGTAAGAACAAATAGACTTTTTGATCACAGAATTACATAAAACTTACAGGGTCTAATGATGAATGATAGTAGAAAACATCCCTTGAAATATTTCTCTCTGAAATGCCATATTTGATGAGAAATGAATAAACTAATTTTCCGATTGGAGATTATCGCTCAGTGAGCGTTTTATTCACTTGTTGAATCTATATGATTTCATGCAAAAATGTGTAATCGGTTTTTCACTATTTTCTCGTGACCCAGATGGCCGATCGATCTCAAACTTCTACAGGTTTGTCAGTTTATGCATACGGTGGATTACATAAAGTGCTTACACTGCCAGCAACTGTTTTGTTAGCAAAAACCAATTCTGTAATGTTCCTTTAAACACAAAACAATAATCACAGAGAGCTCTAGTTAGGAAATTATCCCTCCCAAGTAATGAGATATAAAGCATGGCCAGAGCAATCACAATCTGCATGTCTTACAGTTACACAGTGCACTGTGTTGACCACTCATGCAGTGGTCAACATATTATACGGTTAGGCCTACCTTTCTTGTATAAGCCTCATACCAAAACCAGGCACATCCTAAAAAAATAAGGGTATCAATATTAATTAATTTTTTTTCAAATAGATAACAGTAGAGCTTCCAAATAACACAAAGACAGGCTTATAAAGTATTTCTCAATCTAATTTATGTTTTAAACGTCAAGTCGCATTGAAATCGTGGTTAATGTTTTGCTTGTCATAGCTTCTAAGGACAATCAGATGCGTCCAAGAAATGCTTGGCATCACAATTGCAAGACATTTGCATTTCGGTTTTTGTATACAGTGAGTAAGCCTAGAGTTTGGCAATAATGCATCGCTAACGTTAAATTGCATAAATTTGCCCTATACTGGTAAGCGTTTAATAAGAAGCTAATACATTTTGATACCTAAATGAAAGCAAATATAATTATTGTAAAATATTTTGTGCACGTTGGGCTAATCCTTACCCACGAAGATAATTATGTATATATTATACACACATATATAATGTATGCTTTTTTCATACATTTATAATTGTTTTGAAACTGACTGGCTAAGTTTTCCCGTGGCTCTAATTTATTATTTGAAACAAAAAGTCACATCAACAACAGGTTGCACTCTGCTCCCTGGCTATACGGCAGATACAGGCTGGCACCCCAAACAAAGATATTGACAAGAATAGGGAGACTGCCAACATTAGGGCTAGATAGCTAAGTTGGTAGAGCGCCGGCACGTTTAATGTGGAGGTCGCAAGTTCAAGTCTTGCTGTAGAAGCTTAGTCCAATCCCGGTCAGTTTCCCTTGTAGTTTAGGCTATTACTTGAAATCAAAGTTGATTATTTTCAATCAAAGGCTCTAAAAGGTTAACTAATTCATACCATTCTCGTATTGCAATGTTCAGAACTCGATTTGATACATTCTGTCGCCTCCATCAACTCCAATCTTTACCACAGACTCATTCAAATTTAATACTTTGTAGACTTGCTTCACAGGAGAAGACAAAAAGTTTCAGCCATTACCTGAAATGGTTTTCCAAGTCAAGAAAATGGCGTTCCAATACAACAACAGCTGTTTACATTGATTGCCACAATCGAAATAATTCGAAGCCAGATAAAAAGTCTTGAACGGACATCCTTGACAAAAGCAATCCGCTTTTAAACAGTTTATATTGTAAAGGTATCTTTACTGAAAAGTAGAGATTGTGAAGACTTCAAGATATATAATAATAGTGTAATTTCCCTTGGGACTGGGTATCTCCAAATGGAAGAACATAACTTATTCTGACGTCGGCATTGGTCGAGGTTACTATAAATCAAAGCCAGAGTCCCCCCTCCCCGACTATCCCCCCCAACCCCCCAACCCCGATTATGTAGAGAGAGAGATATCGGCTTATAGATTTAATGCAAGTGATTTATCGCGTTCTCCAGGAGTAATGTCCAAGAGTGCATCTGATGCATTCTGTCGCCGTAAACAACTTAGTGCGTGACCACAGACCCATTAAAATGAACTACTCCGTAGTCTTGTTTCTTAGCTCAAATTTTAAACCCATCATGGAAAGGAGGACATTTCGTACAATTAGGTCGAGAGGTGACGAAATGAAAAAACCCGGAGTATGTTGAGTCACACAAACAGGATTCAACGGAATTACTGGCCATTATGAAGGGAAAGATGACAGGGCGATGTCTCAGCATTCAGACTTTCTGGGTCCAAACATTTCATATCATTTACAAACGCGTGCTTCAAGACGGAGTTAACAACTTTTGCCCCAGGGTTTTCTCTGAACTCAACGGGGATTTTCCCAAAACAAAGACAATTGGGAAAGTGCAAAATTAAGTAGGAATATGTTTTTTTTTTTTTTCTTTTTTTCTTATCTCCCCCCCCCCCCCCAAAGCTCTCTCTTATGTTGTGTTTCTTCGAGTTATTTTGTCACTCGAAAGAGATTTAAGACAACCCTTGGAGATATCAATTATGGATTTTTCATTTTCAGTCCACATTTCTTCAGTTTTTAGACTGCGTGTGTGGGGGGGGGGGCTTACGGAAGGGCCCCTGTGGGGTATTTCACACAATGGAACAATGGACCCCACAAGAGAATTCTTTGTTCAACCTGGACCCACGGGGGAATTCTTTAGAAAAGGGAATAAAAGAACAACAATAGCAGGACCCCACAAACCTGCCGTTCGTTTTCTCCGCCCCCTACCTCCCCCTCTCTACATAGGGATGGAAGTGTACACCTTTAAGCAAACCGACGTTATTCCATTTTCAAGATCTCCTGTGGGACTCGGAGGACCACTTAATGCAACAAACAGACTTCTTGATAAACCCGTACCTTGGGGAAAGCTTCTCAGTCTCGCCATACCCTTAGCACCGTGCCAAAACGTACTTGCTTCTTAGAAGACCGTGAAATTAAAGTTGGTAGTTACCGTCAGTTGAGATTATCGGATGTCCGCGGGAACAAAAAGTCTGAGCCTTATCTGGGCCCCCAAAAACGAGAACTTACGGTATTTGGTTCAGATTGTGTATTTTATTGTGGGCCTTCCTTAAGGTTACGCTGTAATTATTGCGTCGAGTCTTCGAAGAAATCATCATCACCGTCACCCCCTCTCCCCCCCCCCCCCCCCTGTCATCTTTACCACACCTTCATCAGCAGATTGTTTGTTTATCCCCGTCTTCATCATCCGATCATCACCGTCACCCAGTATCCCCCACCCGAAAATCATCACCATCATCAAAATCATCCACACCACTAATCCCTGTCTCCATCAACTTCATAATTACCGTCATCTCTATCATCACCCTAATCAAAGTTACACTCTAATAAGACCTCCATGGTCAGAATTGACACGGATTCTGGGTCCCGGGCGAATTTTTGTTTAATGCAGCACACGTCGGCTATGGAGTCAACAGTTAAAGGGATAGGCTGTTCTTCCCTATCTGTTGACTCCGTAGCCAGCGTGTGCTGCAGAACATAAATTTATTGGTCAGGCTGACCCGAGTACAGGTTTTTTTTTAAGGGTTTTTAACTTGAATAATGCGTCAGTTTGACCCATTTCTGGGAATGTTGTACACAGACTTCGGGTCATACTGATGCAGAAATGGTTCAGGCTACAAGGGACCCATAAACTGGGTCAATTTTGACCCCCCTAAATTTTCAGAGTGGTCATTACAATCACCCGTAGCACCAGACGGTAACACCAGCAAACAGCACTGAAGCATTAGCAGAGTATAGCAGCAACATCAACATCAGCAGTACTATAGTAGCGACAGCACATGTTGCTACAGTGGTAGCAGAATGAGAAGTACTTGAGGCAGCAGCAGTAGCGGTAGCAACAGCAGCAGCATTGCAAGTAGCAGCAGCTCAGCACCAGTAGCATAGTGGTAGCTGCATAAACATCACTGATAGGTAGCAACAGCAACAGCAGTTCACAACAGTAGCAGTATACTTAGAGCAGCAGCAGCAGCATTACAGCGGCAGCGGCTGCACAGAATGAAGGATCGCCAGTGATAAGAGTTGCAGCAGCATGAGCACCACACTGATAGTAGCTAAAGAAGCAGCAGTCCACATCAGTAATAACAGTAGCAGTATACTTAGAGCAGCAGCAGCAGCATTACTAATAGAGGCGGCATAGGTTGAAGCAGCACCAGTAACAACAGGTGCAGCAGCATGAGCACCACACTGATAAGTAGCAACAGCAGCAGCAGCAGAAACAAAATGAGTTCAAGTGCATCAATATCATCAACATAAAGTCATTTTGTCGTCGATGTTTTCATCAACATACTTAAGTCTTCGTCACCATGTCAAGCTCTACATTGCTCCTATAAACTCATCACTAACATCACCCACATCCCAATTAACGTCATATTCATCATCACACATTCCTCCTGGTCAGTGGTATCAATATTTAAAAAAAAAAATGTTCAACATTTCTATCAACTATCTTCCACAACCAAGGAAATGGTTTCTCAATAGCTGTCCTCGCTTCCATCATCAAAATATCATTACGATTTTCATAAAACATTGTCAACATCCTTCAGAATCGTCATGACATGGCTTTTTAATATCTTGCCATAAATAATTCCCCTCATTAGAGCCATCATTTCCCAAAGGAGAGCAAGAGGCACCAAACCATAATACATAATGCATCTACTGACATCTACTTGTACTGAAACCTGGGTGTTAGTTGGGGAGAAATCTCGCACCTCACATCCAATATAAAATATACCGTGATCCCAACTGTATAATTAGCCAGAGCTCAGCCTGGAATCCATGCATAAACTACCCTGGCCCGGATGTCCCTTTCCAACACTTGACACAATCTTGAAAAGGTTTACGTAGGCTCCTCTAGCAGGTGCTGATCCAGTCCTAAGTGCTCCGAGGGTCTCTCTTCAGGCCTACCCATGAGCATTGCTTGAAAGCAATAATGGCGTGAGAACGACGACGCTCTTGAAGTCAACAACGGTAGTGGTTTAAGGGGGGGGGGGGGGTATGTAGCCCTAGAGAGGCATCCCACCACACATGATAATCAGGCTATAAAACAATTACTGACTAATTTCACACACGAGGGCATATCTTTACAAAACTAAGTTTTTGTTTTGTTTTGTTGTTGTTTTGTTTTTGTTTGTTTTTGTTTTGGGGGGTTTTTTTGGTTTGTGTTTGTTCGTTTAAGTTTTTGTTGGGGTGTTTTGTAAAATGTTTGTTTGGTATTTTTCTGGTTTTTTTTTTCCTCAAGTTTTTGTTTTAATCTGTTTTGTTTTTTTGTTGTTTGTTTGTTTGTTTTTTATTGCTGTTTAGTAATGTGATTTTTATGAGATACATGGCTCCCTCACTAAGTCGATTTCCTTAATCTCATTCACTTTCAAACCATTTACGAGCACAGTTAGCAATACAGTGTATACCATCGGAAGCACTCTTGTAGAAGTGCGCCGATTTCACCGAAAAGGCACACGTTGTGAAACACAGACTAGAGTGTGTGTGTTTGGGCAACACTGCGCCAAATGGGGTTGGGGGACTCTGCCTAACACCCCACACACACAACTGTGTGTCTGTCTGTCTGTCTGTCTGTCTACAAATTTGGGCTCAAGCACGTATCATTTATAAAACAATCTTGTTGTTCTCTGAAAAAAACAATTACGAAAAGGGTGATCACCGATAGAAAACCACGAATTCACATTTGGTGACATGACCAGGGCAACATTTTCCAAAAGAACTACGTAATTCGAAGAACTATTTCCAGAACAAAAAAATGTTAAGAAACGAAAAGTACAACTTTTAAAGAGTGTGTTACTCTTTTTAATCACAAGATGACCTTTTTTGGAAACCGAAGTTTTCTGATTCCAAACGACGGTATGCTCCGAAGGCTTTATTCATGGAAGTGCACTATACCTAAATCTTTTCTCGAGAAGAGTACAATTCGTGCAGTCGTCCCCGGGGCTCCATAAAAATATCATGAGCCTGTGAGAAAATGGTTATTCATTACTGTCTCCAACCGTTGTAGCCGTTATGTAGGCTCAACATGACCAAGCACACACAAACAACCACATACCATTTGCACGATCCATGGGAAGCATGGTTACAAGGGTATTTTGATGTTTGTCCATGCCTCGGACACCCTTTAAATCAATGTCATCTACAGACAAAAAGAGGCACCACTCTTTTGGAAAAATGTCAGTTTAAGGGACACCCGATCATGGTAAGACCATTAAACCACTCCAAGTCTTCGATGTCTGTATTTGCCTTCCCTATAATAATGGTTCATACGGGTGCATAAAAGCAGACGATATACAGGCACTTCGAACCGGTTCGTGGTTTCCCGCCGAAACTTGATCACTGCTATTAGGGTGTTATCTTGTCAACCTTTAAGCTTGGGTCGTCCCCGCTCAAGTTTTGCCATGACTGTCTGAAAGTGCATTAAAGGTAGGTTTATAGATTGGTATATACTCCAACAATTAATGGCCATGAAACTGACTTTGTGAGAAGCACTGCAGGTGTTAATTTTTGTTAACTATTTTGATAAGGGATTCACGTCACGAAGTGATTAGATTAGAGAAATTAAAGTTAAGTTACGTTTCAAGAGAAACAAGTATTTGCATTTTGTTGGCCATAGAGCCTGTAAAGTTCGTGTAAGGTTAAAGGAACATTAAAGAATTGGTAATTGTAAAATATACTTTTGATCACGGATTTACATAAAACTTACACGGTCTAATGATGATGATAGTAGAAAACATCCCTTGAAATATTTCTGTCTGAAATGCCATATTTGATGAGAAATGAATAAACTAATTTTCCGTTTGGAGTTTATCGCTCAGTTAGCGTTTTATTCATCTGTTGAACCTATATGATTTCTTGTAAATGTGTAGTCGGTTTTTCACTAATTTCTCGTGACCCAGATGGCCGACCAATCTCAAACTTCTACAGGTTTGTCAGTTTATGTATATGGTGGATTACATAAAGTGATTACACTGCCAGCAACTGTTTTGTTAGCAAAAACCAATTCTGTAATGTTCCTTTAAGTAGAATGATTTGAAGTTATGTGAAGTTGATCGTACCCACTCTGTGATTGGATGAATATAAAGTTGCTGTATTTTTTTTTTCATATTGCACCATTATTTTTTTTTAACAGATGGAAAGTCACGGGCTTCACTTTTCACCGTTTCAAACTATTTGAGTGCGGTAAAATTTTCTGAGTAGTCACTTTTGATGTGAGATTCCCAAAGAGAGGACAAGACGTCAGCCCTGGTGATTGTAGAGAGACGGGGAGCCAGTTTTAGAGAAGTCGGCCAGATTCCAGATTAAGTTCTGACGAAGTCGTAATTTTCATTTTGGGAGTACTTGAGTGCTATTAAAATGGTAAAGTACGACAATAACATTTACCGCAACTGAGCTGAGTGTTTTAAAACCAGGATCGACAGAACGACCTATGACTTTCAAACTTGATTTATTCATTTTGTGAAAGTTTTAAGCACGAACAAAACGATTTATTTAGATATCAGAACCAATTGCAATTGATGTTTGTTCTAATAGACAGCAATGGAACCGAAAGAGCATATCTGTACTGTCACCAACTGTATTCATCTGCTTAAGAGTACAAGTGTACCCGTAATCAAGAATCGTAAGCCTATCTATTATCAACATTGTTGTTTATTACTTGACATAATAACTATTTGTTGCTGTTCATTAGAGGCAAACAACGGTTCCAAGCGGATCAGCGGATAGTCGAAGCTATTTCTTCGTTTTTTCGATTTTTCTTTTTTCTAATTTGTTAAATAATGCTGCAAACTTTTCTATTGCAAAGTCACAGCCCGATGTGTTTTCCAACCAAGGTTGGAAAACTATGGGAAGCCAAAAAAATGCAAAGCAAAAACAGTTGTGTAACAATGTTACACAAATTAATATTCAAAAATAATGTCGAATTTGTTGGAAACAAAGCAACCAATCATGGGATGTATTTTTGTTTTTGCTTGTTTGATTGTTCGTAGGGTTTTTGGTTTTGGGGGGGTATTTTCAAAGATTTTTTGAGAAATGTTGAATTTGATCACAACATAATAACATGTTAAAATGATTGCATGTTTTGCTAACATTTGGCCGTCCATGCCAACCAGCGCGGTTTGTTTATCAACAATAGAGATGGCTATAACAGGCATGTGGAGTTTAATTTTTTGTTCTGGTGTTAATGTGTAGGTACATACCCTTCGTAATAAAGCATGTACAGCTCCGTTTCAAAGTGATTAGAGAGACGTAGAAAAAAAAATGAATTATGTTATATTGACCCATGTCACATGACGTCATCACCCACGATAAATCTTGGTTACGTCTTTTTGTGAGTCACATTTCCTGTATTTTCGGGCAGTGTCCGAATTAGCAATAGGCCTAAGCTGTTTCTATGCAAAATAATATAGATAGTTCCCAGTAGACGCCATCTTTACGGGCAAATTGCATTTTGGCTTGCAGGTGCGTCAAACGCTCAACTTATTAACGCAGCCGCGTTGTTCACTGACCAATCCTGCAATGAGTTTCGTGAAATGCGCGCGTGGTGCACGCCGTTCTCACACGAAACGCACGACTGTTTGTTCTAAACTGCCCGCAAAGATGGCCCATTTACGTCATACTGCAACCTATCTATAGGCTAGTTTGGCGTTGTTTCCACGAGTCACATTGCTGTAAATGGAGCGATTCAGAGCTCGTGTATTGTGTCTGGAAATCACAGCTTTGTCCGGGCGAAGCGTGTTTACTGTTTGCTCCGCTTTGCAAGAAGTCCATAGTCAACACAACGCACCAGGAAAACACCATTTTCCGGCTTGTGTAAATCACTTCATCGTCTCGCGTAACAGAATTCACACGCTACCGTGTTGACTCTGGAAAATGGCGGGGTGCCTCGAAAATTGTTTGCCCGTTGGAACGACTGATGGGACATGTTGCACGAATTGTGTAGCACTGCAAAATGTAAGCCGAGTTCAGCACGTATTGACTCAATGTACTTCACTCGAGTGTCAAAAGGTCAATCGACCTAATGAACTTTTGAGTCCAGAGTGAAAGTTCTCAACACTGATGTTCCATATAGAGGGGAAAACATCGCTCTATCGAAGATTATTAAGTTATAACGACGGTAAATCTTTTTGTTTGAATGACAAGGTTCTTTTCTTCAGTGTATAGTTCAAACTTAGCTAGTGTTACACGCTTGAGAAACTAATATTTGCAAAAGATCGAAATATTTCTCCATTGCCACCCATTCCTGAATGTTCAGAAAATATCACAGCAAGTTGATGGCGTAATAAACCGAGCTGCCGTGAGTCACTTCTGATTTACGTTGCTATTTATTAGGGTGTTGCTTCCCGAAACCCTTTTTCGGGGTATGCTGAATTGGTGGGTTCAAAACGTCAAACTGTAAATCTCAATTTCGAATTATTTTTCGAGATTTTTCGATCCGGGCAGTCCATTCAGTTATCGAGCCATTATTAAAAGTACACTCTGTACCAAAATTACAATAATTGAACGCCTTGAAATGTGGATTTTAGGTTGACCTACACACATGTATTTTGTGTTTTGTTCTGGTTAAGATTTTGTTTTCTTTTATTCACGGTTCTTTTAATTTCCTGACTCAAAAAAGGAAAACATTCGAAAACATGTAACATGAGCCAATTTCTTTAACGAATTTAACTCCTCAAAAAGTTGTAACACCGTCTTTCCCATTGTACCCGTGTTGATCAGTGTCAATACCGCTTCGGGGATGTGGGTAGTCTCGATTGGCAACGTTCATTTTGTGAGCGTAGTTGTCGATATCGCAACATTAAATACTGGAGAAGAGATGTCTGTATCACACAATCATCTGGATTTGATCCAGATTGGTAGACTTCCCCAGGCTCTCCGAGCTGGTCGCAATTTTGTGTTTGTACCACACATGTACCACACGTGTACCACATACTTACTACGGGGACAACAGTGAAGGGATACGGGGAGGCACCCATAGCCAGCGTGTGGTATGAAGAAAAAAAATTGCAAGCCGGTCGATGCTACGCCCTCTACCTGTGACTAATGCAAAAACTAGCGTCGCCAATCAAGACTAGGATGTGGGAAGTCACTTATCAACACGACGTGTGGATAAGGAGTGGCTGAAAAGTGTCTACCGTTTCTGTGATCATTGGAGTGAAAGTTCTTTGCAAAATGACTGCAAAGGAGGACAAAACGATGATTTGAAGAGGCCAAAGGTCGTGGAGAAATTGTTAAAGACAAAAACAACAACTGAAGAATAACAACTTGAAGATAATTGAGTGCATCGTGTGTGTTAACGATTGACGCTTATACATAGGGTGTTTGCTGTCATTGTAGGTGTTGCATTGACACTGTATAATGTAAAAATTATATTTTACACCCTTCCAACGTGGGGCTAGAGCCTTGAAACTTTTTCCCCAGTTTCATGAGGACTCTATTGAAAATTGAGTGCATCACAAAACTCAATTTGTTATACCCTTGGAGCCCCATCTGTATGACAAGAGGGAACTATGGGCAAGCATTATTCTGCAAGTTGTGTTTCGGTTGATTGCTGTCTGTTTACTAAACCATACTTGAGTGTGTGTTAGAGGCTAGTGGCTTTATCCCGAATGTTAATTTATCATCTAATAAAATCATGGTGGTACCCGCCTCTTAAATTGAAAATTAGGAATCGAACTTTCTCTGGCCACCGGGCGAGTTCGGTGGTCTATTGGTAAGACATCTGCTCTAAAGAGATAAAGGTCGTGGGATCCAAATCCATCCCAGCAATATGCCTGTTTTCATTTATTTGTTTATTTTTATAAATATATTTTCTCCCTCTCTCTCTCTCTTTCGCTGGACTTGGGAAAGTAGTGCATGGCCACAGTGCTTAACACACATGCGTGTCTGGGTAAAATACATTATAGCATCATTATTTATCCCTGGTGCAATTTTTAACAGAGCAGAGGCTCGTAAAGAACACCCTTGGACACACAAAGACACAAACAAAACAACAGAGGCGGGGCACACGCCAGAGAGAGAGAGAGAGAGAGATAAGCTAGATACATGTAGATCTAATGCAAACAACCTCATAACAGGAAATATTAAGCTGAAAAGCATCAGTGGAACTCACAGGGAGAGAAAGCTAAGCTACATATTTGTACAAGGCTCCTGTGAGCGAGGTTTTGAATTATTTGCCACAGACGGCTGATATTTGATTACTCTGGTAAGGGCGTTTCAAAGATGAGATCTTAACAGCGAAGATGTGCAAAGTCTATGCGGTGCGAGCACAACAATTACGCCGACCTGTTGTCTGTAAGCGCATCCACTGTGTCCAACCGTTATGTACGACTCACTGTGTCCGAAAACCATTATGTCCGACTCACTGTGTCTGACAAACAATTATGTCCGACCAACTGCGTCGAACCATTGTGTCTGACCTAAAGTGTCCAGCCATTATTTCCGACCAACTGTGTCCGACAAAACATTATGTCTGACCCACTGTGTCTGACAAACTATTATGTCGGACCCACTGTGTCCGACAAACCATTATGTCCGACCCACTGTGTCCGGAAAACCATTATGTCCGACTCACTGTGTCTGACAAACAATTATGCCCGACCCCAAGTGTCCAACCATTGCGTCTGACCGACACTATGTCCGACAAACCATTATTCCAGATTCATTGTGTCCGACCCACTGGGTCTGACCGACACTGTGTCCGACAAACCATTATTCCAATTCATTGTGTCTGACGAGTCCCTGTATTCAACCAGTTTGTTCCGCCCATTGTCTCCGGAAAAATAAATCTAGTAAAGAATATCTGTGCCTATCGCATGTGGAAACAGATTGGCACAACTCGTCAAGTCATCGCGGTATGAATGATCAAACAACTGAATGTTTACAACAGATCCAAGTACTGCAAATAATTATAAGCCGAAACACAACCGAAACACAACCGGCAGAGGCGTGGTTTCCAGTCGTCTTTTACCCTAGCTAATGTTTATTGAATTGTACAGATTGGTTTAAACACTTCCAGATTACGTAGGTGTAACTTTTCCCTTGTTAAAGAGATTGTGAAGACGAAAAAAAAAACACCTATGAATGAATTACATTATAGACATGACTTTTTTCGTATCTTGCTGACACGCGTTAATTAAAGAAAGGCGTCTGAGAGGGGGCTAAGTGTGTCAAGTCTGATGAGGCTAAATTCGTCTATCATCGGGCCCAATCATCGACAATTGCTCCTGTCTATAGGGTTCTTATACCGTGAAATTTGATGCTGTCCCATCAAACCAATAAAAGCATTCATCCCGACTGAAATTCAAGCCCCATTTGAGATTCATCCTCCCCCTACCATTTCCCCCGGTTAGAAACATGACCAGGTTTCCTGCTCTGCATAGAAGACCCCAATTGGTGGCGAGATATTAGTCAATGAATGTAAATCGACATTATCAAATAAGTGGTGCCATGACTTCATTAGCCTACCTACTGGGGGACCTACTGCGGTGCTATCTGCATAGACCGTGCAAGTCTCGCGCGTATTAATTGAACTTCTGGGACCAAGTTGTTCCTAACCACAAACTGAGTTTTACGTGACTGTGTGTTTTTTTTTTCGTTTTTTACATACTTTTACTTAACGTAGTTTGGGGCTATATGAACTAAATCATACTGTTTTGAAAGTATACTTTAGCCATGAAGTGAAAGAATTTTAACAATAATGAACAAAGAAAACCCGGAAATAAGACCTTGAACTCTGTTTTCAGTTCCTTGTAAACAATTAAGATGTTTTGCCCAACATACGTTTATGATGTCATTTTAATGACATCATAAACGTTTGTTGGGCAAAACATCAACATGTTTAAAAACATTTTGCAATGGTCGCGCAAATTCAGGCGTCATTGGCAAATGAGGTTTCGTGAAAAACAAATAAGCATCCTCGTCCCAAGTGTTAATTTTAGTTTTAATGTCAATTTAAACAATTCTGTTGTGTTATTATATAAATTGAAATTAAATTCATTCTGCACATTTTAGAACTCTTAGTAAATGGAGTTTGTTGATCATAAACGTATGTCTTGGCAAAGGGGAACGTTATTTTTATAAGAAAATGTTTTTGGTGCGGATTCAGATTTTTTTTTCTCCCTCATTTTTTTACTTAACGACCTTTTGATCATTACGGAAATGAAAATGCAATTAACGACCTTAAAGCACTGGGCTGACGATTAATAGCCTATTTCTTTTACTTCATGAATTATTTATTATGTGTATCGCTATGCATTGTCTGCGTGAATGAATCGCAATGCTTTACGGTTAACGGTTCTTTGTATATTTTTTTCCTCGCTTAATATGCATTATTTATTACCATTATGCTAATTTTGCATCGGGATAAAGACAATGATTTAGTTGTTGTCATTACACCGGTGGAAGGGCAAAAACCGAACAGTATTTTGTAATCCCCGATGCAAAATTAACATCAATTAAATATTACAGCTGGTGTTACTCACATATATTTTTTTAATTTTTATAACAGTCTCTATGCTGGGCGATCTCATAATATACACTGCATTGCTTGCAATGCTGCTGTGAGAAAACTGACATGGAGAGTACGTCTGCTTGTATATCTCCCCCATCCTATACTAATCTCTACTGGTTTCATTAATATTAAAACACACTAAAAAAAAATCATCCTCTTGACATCCATAGCACTCCACGGTCTAGCACCTCCATACCTGCAGATACTGCTTCAGCCAAGGAGTGCCATGTCAGGTCTGGGGTCATTGACCAGCAAGTACTTTTTCTCTCCCCTGCCCCCCCCCCCTGCCCCCCTCCCCCTCCTCGATTTATAATAACGGTAGGAAGACACCGCTATCTTCTAGCATTACCCCGCATCTGGATATACCATGCCCGGTATGGGACAGAGCTTATCCCCCAATGTTCCCTTACTTGATACACCATTGTCCTACTGCACAGACTAAAGTCCCCCACCCTTCAAACCCCAACCTAAAGAAAGTAATAAAATAAAATTAATAACTAAATAAGATAAACAATTTGTTTTAATAAAATTTATAAAATATAATAATAGTAATAGTTATAAAAGATATATTAAAAAAAAATAGATTACAAAAAATTCAACAAATAGTATAATGAAATCAATGAATACCCAGTTGATAAATGCTCTGAAGAAGTCCTGAGAATCAAAGCACAAAATGAAGACAACACCAAATGTATATGGATCTCTTTACATGTTTGAATATCAACTATCTCATAGAGACCGAGAACAAACCCAGGAAGGGAAAACAAAGGTCTCCGTAGGAGAATTCTAAAGACTTAGGTGCTCTTCAATTAATGTTGGGTGCAGAGTCTAGGTGAGTATGTTAACTACAGGGACAAAGGATAGAACAAAAGATGTCTCCACAGGGACGTAAAACAAATAGAAACCATGATTATCTCAGGAACACACAAACGCAAGTGTGTCATGACCTTCAATCGTTTACCTTCCTCCGTTCAACCCTTTGTCTTGACAAACGGAGACCCCATTAATTTCCTTTGTGATAGCATACGTTGTTCTATTGTCCCTTTTGCTATAAGGTTATTATTTTTATCAACATAATAATGTGAGAATTTTCTTCCCGATCCAGACCGGCACCTTCAAATGTTTTAGCATAATGGTCTTTGGGGTAATTTTAAAGGCCTATAGTATCCTTGGTTGTGAGTGGGGAGGTATTGAAGCTGGTGAATATTGTTGTTGTTGTTCTGTTGTATTACTTTTTTTAAATGGCAAAAACAGTATGTTGCTGTTCTGTGAATGTTCTTTATGTTTTGTCTCGCCAATAAAGTTATGTTTTAACGAATTTTGATAGTTAAGAGATAACGGTATGAACTTAATGGTAATATATAAAAATTACATGTAAGGAATCTTTACCACCAAATAAAAATCTTGAGAACAAAAACAATTTTTTTTTCATTGATACACTATTACTATTGAACGGAGATGTCTGTGAGTAATTCGAGAACCCAAATTTGGATTTAAATTAATTAATATATCAGGGTACGCACGATATGTTCCTGGGTCGATACTACTTCTGTAAGGAGATATGTTGCAAGTCCATGAAATATCCTCAGTGCCTATCGATCGAAGGAAATGTTAGAATTCTGAATCCCACTTAAGTGTTTAAGAAAAGGTTGTGACGGTCTTTGCTATTTCTGAAGAATGCCGGTATACTGGCTCACCGCTTAGAGTCTGTAATTACACGATAAATGTCGGCTAATTTATCGATACTTAATTGTTAACGAAAGAGCGATCTGGTAAACGCCCAATGGCTTTCAAAGTGTATCTTTAAAATAAATACAATTATCTCGAAGATTCAGCGGCACAAAAGCAACGTAGCATTTGCTCTGCTTGATTTATTTGTGTTTTGGTAATGACCTTCTATAGAAGGTTATGGTTAGGGCTTGGTGGGATAGGGATATGGTTTTTGGCCTATATTTAGGGTAATGGGATGGTTAGCTTGCTAGGGTTATATAGGATTAGGGTTAATGAACGCTGTTATTAGTTAGGAATAGAAGTTGCATTTTGTGAGTAAGTGTTCTCAAATGTGGACCTTTTTAAAGGGAGTTATCCGGCTAGTGTTACAGACTGACGACTTTCTGGTGGTGGTGGTGGTGGTGGTGTGTTTTTGTTTTTTAACAGCACCAAAGGGTCGTCGCTTAGAAAAGCTAATAACTTAAACAATGGGATAATAAAGACAAGTTATCAAGATATTGGGCGACTGTTTTCACGAGTAAAGTCGTCCGAGACCAAAGAGTAGCCCAAACCGCAGTCGGGACCTCAACGTAGCCCCGAACCCTTTACCGAATAATGTTCATAGCTACATTTAGATACAATAAATATCCTACATTTCGAGCCGGGCTAGATTTGTATGCAATGTTAAATCTACATCGAGGTCCGAGCTACACTTAGGAACCGGGCTACATTTAGGAACCGGGCTACATTTAGTAGCCTTTCCCCCTTCCCCTGGTAAACAGGGAGAGGGGGTTCCGGGAGCGGGCAGAATCGTCATCACAACGCCTCATTACAAAGTTGATGATTTATGGCACAAACAAATAGCTAATTTAAATGATATGGGCGTTTATGGCGTGTTGCCATTTTCAGATTGCAACTTAGTTTGGCATGAAACAAATAATCAACCTGTTCAAAGAAATTGCGTGTGCCAGCTGTGTTGTTTTCCTAAACACAAAAACAATTAACGGTCACATTTCAGTAATTAAACAAGCGCTGTCGTTATGTTTTACTTCTCTATTGTATAATGTGTTGTAGGCCTATATCCAGATTTGGGAAACTACAATATTATTTTACTCCACATGAGCATTTGAGCATGTGGTCACTCCCTTCAAATTAAAACCTCGAGCCAAGTATTGTATTTAATAATACGTGCAGGCGGATTTGCATTTTCCAGGTTATCTTCATGATGAATCATTGTCTTTGCAATCGAAAAAAGAAGAAAAAAAGTAGAAGACGAAATAGTAGAAGAAATCGCAAAGGCGTAAAAAAAAAAAAAAAAAAAAAAAAAAATGTTATACATTTCTTGCAAGATAGGTGTTGTAGGTTCCTTTTGTGCACACCGAACTTAGTACGGTCCCATCCGAAGGGAAAAAAACAATTATGGTAAAGTATCTGCTCAAGGACACGACCGGGACTCGAACCCACACTCTGTTGGTCAGAAACACCAGAGCTTGAGTCCGGTGCTCTGATGAACCGTTCGGCCCCGACACGCCACTGCATATTATAACATACCAATCGGTACACTCCTGTACCCGTGCCGAGAGACGAGCGCGGTGACACAAGGCCCCCGAAAAAACCTCCGTCCGTCGGGATGAAATACCCTTCGGTTACATGTACAGATCTATGGTATCAGGTCACCGTTCTCGTCGAATAAATCCAAAGACACTTGGGAGGTTTGGAACAAGTCTACTCATCCCCACCAAATAAATTATTCCGGTACTGCCGCAGGCCACAACCATTAAGGCCCAGTTATGTCAAATTAACAGAATGTCGCTTACCTTGTATCGGATTGTGCCTCAAATTAACCAAGCAACACTCCACAATGCTGTCTACGAAAACAAGACGTGCCTTCAAATATATTTGCAGCTCCGGGCACAAAGCACGCCCCGGGGAAGACGATGCACGGGTGCCACGCTTCGTTGGGCCGGGGATAATAAGCGACGACTTGCTGCTACTTGGTTCCACAATGCTGTTGCTAAAATGTCACGGATCGTGGAAAGAGGGGGGGGACCACTTTGAGAAGCGGCTGGCTGTGATTGGCTCTCCCATTACCTCGATTTCCACATAATGTTGGGGAACTAATAACCGGTTGTGTTGTTTTCCAACCAGTGCATGTTTAAAAACTTCTGGGCCAGGAATTTAATCAGTGCCCGTCGACCCAAATTGGTTGTCGGACACAAAGGTTCATGTCGGATATGGTCCGTAACATACTCATAGGCTATTAATAGGTTCGTTGCAAAGTTCATAAAATATTGAGAGTATATTAAAGGAACATTACAGAATTGGTAAGAACAAATATACTTTTTGATTACAGATTTACACAAAACTTACACGGTCTAATGATGATAGTAGTAGAAAACATCCCTTGAAATATTTCTGTCTGAAATGCCATATTTGATGAGAAATGAATAAACTAATTTGCCGATTGGAGTTTATCGCTCAGTGAGCGTTTTATTCATTTTGTTGAATCTATATGATTTCATGCAAATGTGTAATCGGTTTTTCACTATTTTCTCGTGACCCAGATGGCCGATCGACCTCAAACTTCTACAGGTTTGTCAGTTTATGTATATGATGGATTACATAAAGTGCTTACACTGCCAGCAACTGTTTTGTTAGCAAAAACCAATTCTGTAATGTTCCTTTAAATGAGCCCCTAGCAGTTTGGCACAACATTAATCATCACGGTAGGAGGCCGCTCTTTTTAAACACTCATTAGAGAAGAGTTACCATTCTCTAATACAAAAGGGGGCGGCCTCACGCATACTCCAAACCACCTTGTGCTTGTATTGCCGCAGACCTCGAACAGTCATCTTGACACCCGGCACGCTTGGGTGTTGTGGAACCCTGCAGGTCACAGTCCCTTGGGGAGCTCACCGTGCCTTTACCCGTAAAGCCAGCCGATGATTCACATACTATTCACCGTTAACTAACGAGGGTTAGGGGTATGGGGTAGGCACTGTATAAAGAGATGTGGTGATATATCATAGCATTACATGATAATACCTCCCCGCTTAGTAGTGGGAATGGCCTGCAATTATTCGATGGTTTGCCTCTTTAATTTATTTTTTTTGTGTGTAAAAAACAACCCCGATGGTAACAAGACAATTGGCATGCTGTTTGGCTAGGCTTGGCTAGATGAAGCTGGGGAACTTTGATTTATTTAGATTAAAAAAATTAAAATTGCGAGGTACTGATTGTTTAATTAAAATCCGACACTTAAAAAGTCTCTGGTGGCACCACGGAAGGTTAATCTACCGACAGGTGGCGCTTTTCAATATGGCTGCCGCTATAGTTTGCACCACACTAAATAAACCCTACCCCAACCCCAACACTAACCCTAACTCTAAACTCCTAATCCTTACACTAACCCTAACCCTAACCCTAACTCTAACCCTAACTCTAACTCATAGTATCGTAACTCTAGGCTCGACACTCTGGGGGTCAAAAGAAAGGACCTGCCCTAAACGTCGCGCGCACTCTTGCCGTGCTGAGCTCAAATATTTGAAAATTAAAAGATGGATGTTCAGCGCTAATTTTGATGCAAGTTCAACACGATAAACTCTGCTGTGCCACACAGTGGTTGCATGACCTGGTGAACAAGATTGCGCTCTTTCCGTGTCAAATCGAATTGAATTCTCAGTCGGGCGATGTTCTATTGTAATGCGCAAATCTTTTAAGAATTCAGCTTAAATCGTTGAAATTATCACAATCCTCGTATACTTATACTTTTGTGTGGGGAAATGGCTGGAACACGCACCCGTCATCCACTGCAAAGAAACGTGCAATGTCTAACAACAATTACAGACATTCTCTCTGTTTTAGTTCCGTAGCTGGGAGTTTTGTAGACTTGGTTCAAGTCGGGTCAGTAATGTATGAGCTTATTTGGAACGCGCGCCCTCTTGTATAAACTTATTGCCAATACACTGAGTTGCGGTTCACCTGGCCTGAACATCTGACGTCACACTTAGAGGCTAGTGAATAACGCCTTGCGTGCCTGTGGCAGCAATTTTTTTTGTATGCAGCACACGTCGGCTAGGAAGAACAGCCTATCCCTTAAAACTGTTGACTCCGTAGCCGACGTGTGCTGCAGAAAAAAATGCCTGGCAGGATCCTGCTAGATGTACCTTTGACCTCTCATCCAATCCGATAGGGCCCAAATCATACTAACACAAAATGGAAAGCTTACGTCACTTTATGTATATCCAATGAAAACATTAAGAGCAAGACCCCGGCGCCTGTCTTTATCCTTGCGGATACAGACATGGCTAAGTACACGGTTCACGAAACATTTCGTTAGCAGAGTTATTGGCACATTCCTAGTGAGTGAGGGCGCACAACAAAAGGCCGAAATAAAGCTGTGATAATTATGTGGAGCGCATCAGAAGAACAAGCACTCGACGAAAGTCCGACTTGGGTCGGGTTAAGTTTCTGGGATGAAGTTGAGCACAACTTTGGACTAGGACAAACAATGTTCTGAAGGAAATGGTGAGAGAAAGTAGTATGCATAAACACTACACCCATCCATTAATTATTTGTTTTATTTATTAATTCTTACTATTTTATTATTTTTTTTTATAAATCGAGACTTACACATAAAATAATAAACCGACACATTTTCTATGCTTTCTTTTTATTGCCAAACGATCCAAGTTTTCAAAAGAGAACTACAATTTAAATATCTTATCACCCCGAACGATAACTACAAATGTTCCTGTAAGCGATAAAAAAGCTACACTCAAGGAACACAAATTATAAACATTATAATGTTATGTTTAATTAGTTTCAAAATAATCCCCTCCACTTTTCAACACGGATCTACGCCACTGCACAATTACATGTAAAAGCCCTGTGTTTTATTAGTTGGATTTAACTTTAGAAAGGTTATGTTAAAGTCCTACGTTTTATTAGTTGTATTAAAGTTTAGAAAATTATGTTTCAATGAAATCTATACGATGGGTCCATTCGTTGTTGTTGTTGTTGTTGGAGATCTTGTACCTGCCGGAGACGAACTTATTGCGTCATGCAAAAGTCGTCTACTGTTTGGTCGGTTTGGCCTGGCGTGCCGGTGGTGATTTTCGAGACTTTTATCTTGTAGGTCTGATTTTTAATGACGAAGCTTCCAGACGTATATGCTGAGTTTGCATCATAATCTAAAGGTAAGATATAAAAAAGGTCTTTACCTGGCTTGTTTTTGTCTAAAAAGTAATTTGTTTGATTTACCTAATACTGATGTTTAGCACAATTACAACATTGGTATTGGTTACAGAACAGTATCCGCACTTTGTGTGACCCAGCATTATTCATGAAATAACAAACTCCGTGAAATGAAGCACAATCGGTTATTTGATTCATGTAAACAATAATGAAAATTGCCCATTACATGTATACGTTTTTACTGGTTAAAAACACCTGGTTTTGGTATTTCTCAAAAACGTTTGGATTTCAAGCAACACAATTCAAATGGACCCTTCCCATGAAATATGTAAATTGAACATCGCGCGTGCGCACTTTCCCTACTGGTTGGCAAAATGAGTGAACATCGCGTCTTTGTGCATGGGACTGATGGTGGCGTGACGCACACGCGTTTGTGCGTCTGCCTAGTGCACAACTCTATGGCGTTTGCCAACCAGTAGTGTCTGTACGCATGCGTGAATGCAATTTACATATTTCATGGGAAGGGTCTATTGTGCATATCTATTTATATATGTACACGTATATGTTTATAAATAAATATATTTAGTGTTCATCAATGTTGTGCACACTCTTTAACACTGGCAAACACAAACCGACAAGGAAACAAATTCTTCCTCCATTCTTGCAGGTAAAGGAGGAAATCGATACCAATGGTTGGCTTACCTGGAACCAATTCGTCGAAAACCTTATTGTAACGTTCATACACTCTAAACTTGGCCGCTCCCTCGTAAAAAGCGACCACGGCGATGACGTCCTCTTTGCCTACGCAAAACAAATAAAAGTATAAAATGTATTTTAGTTGTAAGTGTTAATGTACCTTTTTTCGTGAGGTCAGAGACATGGGTTCGTTTTATGTACACACTAAGTTCCATGGCACCGCTCACCAAACAGTTCTGTGCTGACCGGCACGGGTTGTGCATAACGAGTTGCTCGGAATAGTAATCTCGCTTTGCAGAAAGTGAAATTGTGGCAATTTGTTTGTATTTAGTAAAATATTATGCCGAGTAACTTCAGATGGATGTCGCAGGAACTTACGATAAAGCCTGTAATTGTTATTGATGGATTTAAGTAGACTGAGGAAAATCTATGGCGCCTTATTTTGTATTTTGTATTTTTTTATTTTTTTATTTTTTTTTGTGTGTAGGTGTGAGTCTAACGAGAAGAAGCGAGCAACTATTTCATGTGCACTTCGATGAGTTGTTTTTAAATTATATTTCATCAGTTGTAAATAGGTATTAGAAATTCAACTTAAAGGGAAGGTATACGATTGGTAATCACTCTAAACATGTATGGCAATAAAAACTTACTTGGTTAGAAGTACAACAACTTTCGATAGTATAAAGCATTTTGAGAAATATTTCAATTCAAAATATTGTGGATATGGAAAAAGAAGTCAGTTTTTATCCCAACAAATTTGAATCTGAGAAACGTTTCTCAGATTGCGTATTCCTATTAGGGATTATTCTTCATGCGTGGACATAACCGCTCCAGATTTTTGGCGATATCTCAAAAACGCTACCACCTTTTGAAATGAAACTTTCACAGGTTGGTTTTATTGTAGCCTATAATCTACATTTATATAGGATTGAAACAATCGAACGGTTCCAAAAACCAAAGGTAAACTTTGCCTTTAAAGGAACATTACAGAATTGGTAATTGTAAAATATACTTTTGATCACAGATTTACATAAAATTTACACGGTCTAATGATGATGATGGTAGAAAACATCCCTTGAAATATTTCTGTCTGAAATGCCATATTTGATGAGAAATTAATAAACTCATTTTCCGATTGCAGTTTATCGCTCAGTGAGCGTTTTATTCATTTGTTGAATCTATATGATTTCATGCAAAATGTGTAATCGGTTGTTCACTATTTTCTCGTGACCCAGATGGCCGATCGATCTCAAACTTCTACAGGTTTGTCAGTTTATGTATATGGTGGATTACATAAAGTGATTACACTGCCAGCAACTGTTTTGTTAGCAAAAACCAATTCTGTAATGTTCCTTTAAGAATGGTCAAAGTGTAGTCTTGAATGCCTATAAATGAAATCGAATGACTGAAACAAAACTGAATGAGAAAAACTGAAATCATGTGTGTACGAAACGAAATTGAATGCATTAGTACAAAGAAACCCTAGTTTGATTAAATTAGGGGGAAATGAGTGAATTTGAATGGGTGTTAATAATGACATTGAATGACTTTTTGCTGAAAACCTATAGGCCTACTTATAATACGCATGATTGGCAGCATATTGCGCCACCGCACATTGTAAACCATTACATTGTGCTATAAATGCATAGGTCTCATACTTCAAAACGTAGCTCCACATACATGGCAGGTAAAAATACTGAGCGCCTTGTATCCTTTGGCAAAAGGTGCTATATAAATACAGTTATTATTATTATTATCTGTAATGCTTTCTCAGGAGAACGGGAGGAACCCGAAGTTAAACGATTTGCGTCTGCTGTCCGATGAACAAAGGATAATAAATACAAGTGTTGTCTCATATAATTAAAACAATAACAATAAATAAAATAGAAGTTAAAAACTGCTTTAAAAACAAATAATAAACAAACAAGAGTACACAACATACGGGCATAATTATAATGATTATTTGATATTTAACCCTCTTGCTGTCTGACCATTCAATACCAATCACTGTGGTTTTGAATGATATAGATAAACTATGCCAGCCTGCAATATGATACCATGAGGGAATGCATGTACACAGTACACAGTTAGTTCTGTGCACAGTTGTGCCACCGTACACAACCTTGGCAGTCGAATGGTTTCAAATGGTTGGTCAAATCACTGGAAAATGTTGCCAAGAGTCACTGACAGTAGGAGGGTTAATCAACATAAACAAAATAATAGATGGGTGATTATACATGTATAAACTGAATGGAATGAAAACTTTTGCCTAACTATACTTACTATTGGGAATTTCAACGAGATAGTAGCTTGAACGGAATCTGCTGCCGATTATTTCCGCAGGGAGACAACCTACACGAAGAAGAAAAAACAATAATAAATACAGCATAGAAATAGATTTACATTTGTGTTGAAACAAAAACAAGGTGCTCAGTGCATATGGGAACACATTAGCAGAATCGGTGACATGCAATGAAATGGTGAAATTGTAATGAAAGTGTGACTCTAAAGATTTGAATTTTTGAAATAAGAAACTTTGATTAAGCCTCAAGCAGAATAGTGTGATTGCTCAGGTAACTTCAACCGAAAAATCGTATGAATAATTGCAGAACAAGCATTATCCCATATACGGAACCACGTTCATGTAACCCACAATTGATCAGCGACGATGATTCCGTGATGTGAACAAATTAAGTGCGAACCTGTAACTTATCCAATATGGAGGCGTAGATTTTAACAGGAGGTTTCGAGGCAAAGTGAGTATTTAAACTGGGATCTTTCTTTTTTAAGGATTGTAAATTGAAACGAATGTCAGTACATTCAGCGGCCACCATTTTGTTGCTTACTTTTCCGTATGCTAATTGGATGGTGAAAACATATGGGTGCACGGTAAGGTCGACTGCGATTAATTTCCACCCGTGGGGAAACACGTCGTCGCAAAAGTTTTGATTTTTTCTACCCTTACGACTGATGATTTTTTTTCTCTCGAAAAGCGACCGATTCCTATCGCCTTTAACATCACCGTAGTTATTCTCATGTCGCAATATGATATCATAAGAACAGCCGCCCCCCCCCCCCCCCCATAAATACAATTTAAAAATGTATGTTCTGTCTTGAACGTGCATCTGATGATCGCACAAGTTGATCCCTTCTTCTGGCTCCAAAGTTGGTAAATATTTGTGTATTTTTACCCGCAAACCTTCACCTATTTCATAATTCGAAGAAATTCATCATTAATAAAGACATTGAAAAGTATGAAAAGACCTTGAGCCGTTGCTTTTTCTTCTACTTCTTCTTCAATTTAAAAAGAAATTGGAAGAGAAAAACCAGCTCAATCTATTTCCTTTGAGCTGCTGAGAATCGTTTGAGTCGGGTTTGTGTGAAGTGGGGTTGTTCAATGTGGAGTTGCGTCAAACTCACGAGCAAATAATGATCCCAAACTAATGGGGCTGCTCACTGCGCGGAGTACTGCGCTTACGGCCACAGAATTACCTCCTTCTTCAGAATTCCGTGTTAAACAGCGCCGGGAAATGGGACCTACTTGTATTATCGAACTTAGCATCCACTTCTTCATATGCTGCCACAAAACCACCACCGGACACAGTCTCATCGGACACAAAGCGGACCAACATCGAGGGCCCGGAGCTGACGATTGCGCCAACAGGGGGTGTTTGTCCGCATAGCCGTTGGGTTAGCATCGGTGAGTTGGAGTCCACTCCGTCATAAATCTGAAGGTAGTCGAAGGCACATGATTGATGGAACTCAATATCCATGCTTGAAAACCTGAAAAACAGGAACAAAAACTTTGGCATTTAAGAACAAGTTAATCTTTCCTCTTTTTCAAACAGTTAACCTATCCCTATTCTATTTGTTGGATCCAATCAATCGGAAAGAATTCTATTAATTAATTTTCTTTGACTTATTGTTTCATCATGAATTTTTATTCATATGTTGCTTGCGGCAACCTAAATAAGCAAACTATTATTTTTGACTTTTGATCCAATACTGCTTCCATATGTTTGTAAATTGTATGAAGTTGATGATCAGTGACTTTTCAGATTGAGACTAATATATATATTAAACAATTATAATTGCCATTCCTGTAATTTGTCTAAAGTATAGGGCTGATGTGCTTCAACATTGGACAAATAAAACGTAGTCGACGTAATCAGTTTCGCAAGGGAGAGTCTCACAATGTGGACATGGTCAAGGCACGATATACCGCTGTTGCCTACGCCTGCCGAACTATGAGAACTATGTTGTGGTCATGGGTTGATGTGGCTTGCAGCCAAAAGCGCATCTACATGCCTGCTGAATGACCTATAATACTAACCGCACCCTTCGCAATTCAGCTGTAAGGATGAGTAGACTCCTAATTGTTATTATTTGTTATGATTAAATCTTACTTGAGCGATACAGATGCGTCATCACTGACTGTGATGATCCAGGTGCAGTTCTGGTCGTGTCCGTAGGAACCCTGGTAGGTCGGGGTCTGGATTACTCCGGTCCGAGCAGTGAACCTCCCACCGCATCCTTTGTCAAACGCAAACAAAACATAAACACATAAACAAATTTGCATTTTAAAGCTTGTCATGAGAGGGTGCCATTGAAGATATTACTCTAGAAAATTGGAAGGCCTAAGGATCAAACTTTATTTTATACAAAGAGACCATGTCCAAATTCCAGATCACATTGTTCCGAGCTCAAAACAAGGCCGGATTTTTATTTAATTTTGTTCATTTCATCGTCAGGTTTCGACCGGAAGACAAAGTCAAATAGGGTAACGTAAGTGCAATTTTAACGAAGTGGGTTAACCCCTTTCATAAGACGTTAAATGTAGTTCAGGAGAAATGCTTTCTTCAAAGTATAAACCTTGGAATTGATGTAAATCGGCACCTTTTGACGTCACGATGACGTCATAAAAGCGCTGTTACGTAACTGTATAAATCGAATTGCTTACCGGAATACTGGCTCTCCCTCCTCAACATCTGCATGAAAATAATATAGAAAGAAAGCAAGTAATTGTTAAATATACAGAACTACACTCGTAAATCTCCCGGGTCAGGATTGGCCTTTAGTCAAGGCGCACGCGGTAGCGGCCCCCAGATTTCACGCACGAAAAAAGACTAGCGGCTAGGGTCCAAGGGAACCGACCCAAAAGTCTGTCAGGCTGTCTCGGAAACTCGTTAAACATTTGGATTCTGACTCAGATTCTGGGTCAGCTTTACAAAGCTTCAGTTTACTTTGACACAGATCCCGCATAGCCGTTGGGTTAGCATCGGTGAGTTGGAGTCCACTCCGTCATAAATCTGAAGGTAGTCGAAGGCACATGATTGATGGAACTCAATATCCATGCTTGAAAACCTGAAAAACAGGAACAAAAACTTTGGCATTTAAGAACAAGTTAATCTTTCCTCTTTTTCAAACAGTTAACCTATCCCTATTCTATTTGTTGGATCCAATCAATCGGAAAGAATTCTATTAATTAATTTTCTTTGACTTATTGTTTCATCATGAATTTTTATTCATATGTTGCTTGCGGCAACCTAAATAAGCAAACTATTATTTTTGACTTTTGATCCAATACTGCTTCCATATGTTTGTAAATTGTATGAAGTTGATGATCAGTGACTTTTCAGATTGAGACTAATATATATATTAAACAATTATAATTGCCATTCCTGTAATTTGTCTAAAGTATAGGGCTGATGTGCTTCAACATTGGACAAATAAAACGTAGTCGACGTAATCAGTTTCGCAAGGGAGAGTCTCACAATGTGGACATGGTCAAGGCACGATATACCGCTGTTGCCTACGCCTGCCGAACTATGAGAACTATGTTGTGGTCATGGGTTGATGTGGCTTGCAGCCAAAAGCGCATCTACATGCCTGCTGAATGACCTATAATACTAACCGCACCCTTCGCAATTCAGCTGTAAGGATGAGTAGACTCCTAATTGTTATTATTTGTTATGATTAAATCTTACTTGAGCGATACAGATGCGTCATCACTGACTGTGATGATCCAGGTGCAGTTCTGGTCGTGTCCGTAGGAACCCTGGTAGGTCGGGGTCTGGATTACTCCGGTCCGAGCAGTGAACCTCCCACCGCATCCTTTGTCAAACGCAAACAAAACATAAACACATAAACAAATTTGCATTTTAAAGCTTGTCATGAGAGGGTGCCATTGAAGATATTACTCTAGAAAATTGGAAGGCCTAAGGATCAAACTTTATTTTATACAAAGAGACCATGTCCAAATTCCAGATCACATTGTTCCGAGCTCAAAACAAGGCCGGATTTTTATTTAATTTTGTTCATTTCATCGTCAGGTTTCGACCGGAAGACAAAGTCAAATAGGGTAACGTAAGTGCAATTTTAACGAAGTGGGTTAACCCCTTTCATAAGACGTTAAATGTAGTTCAGGAGAAATGCTTTCTTCAAAGTATAAACCTTGGAATTGATGTAAATCGGCACCTTTTGACGTCACGATGACGTCATAAAAGCGCTGTTACGTAACTGTATAAATCGAATTGCTTACCGGAATACTGGCTCTCCCTCCTCAACATCTGCATGAAAATAATATAGAAAGAAAGCAAGTAATTGTTAAATATACAGAACTACACTCGTAAATCTCCCGGGTCAGGATTGGCCTTTAGTCAAGGCGCACGCGGTAGCGGCCCCCAGATTTCACGCACGAAAAAAGACTAGCGGCTAGGGTCCAAGGGAACCGACCCAAAAGTCTGTCAGGCTGTCTCGGAAACTCGTTAAACATTTGGATTCTGACTCAGATTCTGGGTCAGCTTTACAAAGCTTCAGTTTACTTTGACACAGATCCCGCATAGCCGTGGGTTAGCATCGGTGAGTTGGAGTCCACTCCGTCATAAATCTGAAGGTAGTCGAAGGCACATGATTGATGGAACTCAATATCCATGCTTGAAAACCTGAAAAACAGGAACAAAAACTTTGGCATTTAAGACAGTTAATCTTTCCTCTTTTCAAACAGTAACCTATCCTATCTATTTGTTGGATCCAATCAATCGGAAAGAATTCTATTAATTAATTTCTTTGACTTATTGTTTCATCATGAATTTTTATTCATATGTGCTTGCGGCAACCTAAATAAGCAAACTATTATTTTGACTTTTGATCCAATACTGCTTCCATATTTTGTAAATTGTATGAAGTTGATGATCAGTGACTTTTCAGATTGAGACTAATATATATATTAAACAATTATAATTGCCATTCCTGTAATTTGTCTAAAGTATAGGGCTGATGTGCTTCACATTGGACAAATAAAACGTAGTCGACGTAATCAGTTTCGCAAGGAGAGTCTCACAATGTGGACATGGTCAAGGCACGATATACCGCTGTTGCCTACGCCTGCCGAACTATGAGAACTATGTTGTGGTCATGGGTTGATGTGGCTTGCAGCCAAAAGCGCATCTACATGCCTGCTGAATGACCTATAATACTAACCGCACCCTTCGCAATTCAGCTGTAAGGATGAGTAGACTCCTAATTGTTATTATTTGTTATGATTAAATCTTACTTGAGCGATACAGATGCGTCATCACTGACTGTGATGATCCAGGTGCAGTTCTGGTCGTGTCCGTAGGAACCCTGGTAGGTCGGGGTCTGGATTACTCCGGTCCGAGCAGTGAACCTCCCACCGCATCCTTTGTCAAACGCAAACAAAACATAAACACATAAACAAATTTGCATTTTAAAGCTTGTCATGAGAGGGTGCCATTGAAGATATTACTCTAGAAAATTGGAAGGCCTAAGGATCAAACTTTATTTTATACAAAGAGACCATGTCCAAATTCCAGATCACATTGTTCCGAGCTCAAAACAAGGCCGGATTTTTATTTAATTTTGTTCATTTCATCGTCAGGTTTCGACCGGAAGACAAAGTCAAATAGGGTAACGTAAGTGCAATTTTAACGAAGTGGGTTAACCCCTTTCATAAGACGTTAAATGTAGTTCAGGAGAAATGCTTTCTTCAAAGTATAAACCTTGGAATTGATGTAAATCGGCACCTTTTGACGTCACGATGACGTCATAAAAGCGCTGTTACGTAACTGTATAAATCGAATTGCTTACCGGAATACTGGCTCTCCCTCCTCAACATCTGCATGAAAATAATATAGAAAGAAAGCAAGTAATTGTTAAATATACAGAACTACACTCGTAAATCTCCCGGGTCAGGATTGGCCTTTAGTCAAGGCGCACGCGGTAGCGGCCCCCAGATTTCACGCACGAAAAAAGACTAGCGGCTAGGGTCCAAGGGAACCGACCCAAAAGTCTGTCAGGCTGTCTCGGAAACTCGTTAAACATTTGGATTCTGACTCAGATTCTGGGTCAGCTTTACAAAGCTTCAGTTTACTTTGACACAGATCCCGGGTCATCACCATACAGGGCCCAATTTCATAGAGCTGCTAAGCACAACAATTTGCTTAGCATGAAATGTCTTCATTGATAAAAACAGGATTACCAACCAAATTTCCACGCGATTTTCAGGATAAGCAAACATCAGCTGAATACCAGTAACAAGCAATATGCAACACATGGAAATTTGGTTGGTAACCCTGTTTTTATCAAGGAAGAAATTTCAAGCTAAGCAAATTGTTGTGCTTAGCAGCTCTATGAAATTGGGCCCTGATGGGTCAGGCTCCTTGTGATCCGGAATCCGGGTCAATTTGACCCGGGATTTGTTAGAGTGTTATCGGGGCGTGTGGGGATTATAGATGTTATGAGAAATGTGAAGAATTAACTCATGAGGTGGCCATCTATCTATAAACCCCGGTAATTCTTACAAGCACTTATTTCAAGCAGGTGATCCCGTGGCTGCTGCTTCCCAGGTTGTATCGTAAACTTGGGTGTGATCCCTGGCTGCACGGCAGTTAACGGTTGCATGGCTTCTGACTGGCACCCCCGAACAAAGATATTGACAAAATGGGGAGACCGCCAACATAGGGCTAGATAGCTCAGTTGGTAGAGCGCCGGCACGTTAATCCGGAGGTCGTTGGTTCCAATCCCGCTCTAGTCCATTTTTCTTTGTTCAACCCAAACCAAGCACTTATTTCATCATAGGTTATTGGACCAAGGTTTAAGAAAAGAGCACTCTGAAAACCACATGAATTGGCCGATCATATATCATAGCTTTCTCGACATCGCAAACCAAAAATCATTGACTGGTTGACAGTGAAAATTACTTTTGTATAATTTGATTATCGAAAAGTAGCAGGATACTCGCCCAAACTCTTGGTCGGTTCCCTCAAACTCACCCCTGATAGAAGTTTTTCCACCAGCTCCATCGAGCGACTTTCAAGAGTAGGGGTTTGACTTTGGACGGCTTGTACATCTTGGATAAACAAGAAGCACACCACCGCGGTGATTGTCAGAAATCGAAACATGCCTGGGTCTAGAAGTTGAAATGAAACAGGTTTCGTGCGACAGTGTATAGAGCAGGAGGGCTGTCCAGCGGTTTGAAGCAGTAACTGAAATGTCTGACAAACTGTTATACGCCCGCGTCACAATGTTCCTCACACAGCATTTTGATCAGCCGATGGTGCAGTCAAAAGACACCTGATCACTGCCTACTAAAAACCGAACAATAAGGTTTGCAATTCCCTGACCATTGGTTGGGGGTCTAGCATCGTTGAAATGTTTGAATGGGGAGCTAGCATGATCGAAAGCAACAAATAGTGGCCCGTCCCTTTATGAAAATGTCTCAGCACATGCTAATTCGAACTCAGCCATTTCTTCGTAAAGGCTTATCGGTATAGTTATGTTAATGAAACCAAGCGACTAATTCGCAGGGTTCTGAAGACCTGGGTGTGTATAGAGCATTCAGACGGTTAATACGTTTTAGAAGTGGGAGAAAAACACTGCCATAGGGAACCCATATGGACACACACCCATGCTCTGAATAACAATATAGTGAACAAAAACATTTGTGCTGTCGTATTGCCTGGGCGAGATTATCGGGGTACAAAGTTAACATTAATAGGAGAGGTATATATTATTAACAGAGATATCTTTATTTCTTTATTTAACAGAGATATATCTAATAATAATGTTATAGATATCTCTGAGCTTAATAAAGATATATATAATATTGACAATAGAGCTATCTATATTATTGATAAAATATATTGTTAATATTAAGATAATCTCTGTGAACAGTACAGATATCTACAGTAATTGATTTGCTAGAAAATCACTAATTTTTTTATATATATATATACCATCCCATTTTTCTTTGCCTCTCTTTTTTGCTATAAATGGATATGTTTTCGTTTGTTTTTGTTTATGCCTCTGACGAAGGTCCGGTTTGGATCGAAAGCTAAGGCCATCTACCCTACAAATTTTATATATATATATTTTTTTTTGGGGGGGGGTCTCAACTTGTTTTTGGTTTGCTTCATTTATTGAATTGTTCATTTAATAATTTATTGATTTGCTTATATATTTCTTCTTCCCTTTCCATTTAGTTATTTTTTGAGTCCCCATTCAGTATAGATACATGTTGCCGTCTGTTGTTTTCTCCCAGTCTGGTTGGGTGCACTCGTATTACTATACATTGTAAACTCACGGGGTTAAAGTACCAACACCGTACTAGCGCAGTGGGATAAGGTGCTGGGACTGTCTCAACACTTGGACCACGCGATCCAGGTTCGAATGCCGTCTGCACTAATAAAGGTTCAAGGCCTTTTGCTGTCTGTGGCAACAGTGTGATTGGGATCTGCCTTGCTTCCTCCCTAAGGTGTCAGGGCCCTAGTGGCTAGGCAGGGGGGACAGGGGAGGATATGCTGCTGGGTCAACCGCCACAAATAAGGGAACTATATCGTTGTCCGTAGGGGGGCGCAGAGCGCGCTATCTAACCCCTCGGGCGCGTGAACGCCTGACACTACCAGCATCGCGTAACTTTTTAATCTTTTTTAGTATAAGGTAGAGATTTTATTTATTTAATTATTTATTTTTATTTTTTTGTTTTAATTTTGTATTTGTTGATGCAACTACGCAATAAAAGTTACATGAAATACTGCAAAAACATTTTATTAAAGAAACAATTGCAAAAAAAAGAAACCCAAAACATGTATCAGAATTAGTTGCGATGATCGTAACGCTCTATACGGACGGGCTGTTTACCGGAGGGTTACGAGGTGTTGTGCACGAGATTCGACCATAAGTGCAATTTCGACCAAAGTTGACAGACTATAGTACCAGATATGCCCAATTTTTACCACTTTCGAAAATCATGAAAGAAATTCTAAGAACACGGGCTTGATCTTCAATGTCTAAGGAATCCAACCATAACACTCAAAACATAATTGAGAACATATTTTGAAGAAAAAGGGACAAAACATTACTAGAGAATGTGACCTGGGCCCAATTTCATTGAGCTGCTTAAAGTAAACAATTTGCTTAAGCACGAAAATAGCTTGCTTATTTTACAAAATTTCATGCCTTATACATTGCTTGTGACTGGTATTTAGCTGTTGTTTACTTAGCATAACAATTGATTGTATAGTCTTGGCCGGTAGTCTGATTTTTCTAAGCAATGATTTTTTTGCTTAAGCAAAAGTTTGTGCTTAAGCAGCTCCATGAAATTGGGCCCTGGGGGTTGTTAACTTTCAACTTGAGGTATTTTGGATGACATAGGCACTACAAAATAAATAGTCCTATTTGCCAATAGGTGTAGGGATATTTTTCAAGATTGATGCCCGGACGCAGGGGAAATTTCACCGGCGTTGAGGTGTTTTCACTTGGAAGGAAACAAACTAGTAAGACTAAACTAAATAAACTCCCATAGGAACCAATGCTTATGATAAATATTCAAAAATACTCACAATTCTCTCAACCTCTTGAAAACCAATCAAACATGTTTACAGACGACTGAACTTTAGAATTCTTATCATTTGTTGGCAGGTCAGCCGTTTGGAATTTTTCCTAACTACCCTAGAAGACAAAAAAAACACGCGAACAACAAAAATTTGTCTTTTCCCAAAACCGACTTGCTGCCAGTTTTCGTGAAGCACTTCTCCACTTCCCCGGTCAAATAGGGCCAACTTTAACGCCTTAATTTATCAAGTCTCCTCAAAAGTTGAAGCACAGAACCCACGGGTTGTGAACGATTCTTATATTTACGCAATCTATTAATAGCATGACCCCAAAACGTTATAATTCAAAATAGTTATACTGTTTCATTGGGTGTTTCTTAATTTTTGTTTTAATTTATATTTTTTTATTCATTTATTTTTTTATTTATTTATGTATATATTTTTTTTTGGGGGGGGGTCTCATATTATGTTCGCAAACATTGTATCGGCAATATGCAGAATTAAAAATAGCTTGAAACATGAAGATTATTTTTCAGTCTTGAGCTCATTTGAACCCAATAACTAATTCAAGAATTGCATGATCACCTTTAACTATGTTAAACTATTATTCACATTCCTCTAGTCAGACTCAAACACCCCAAAACAATAGAAATTTACCAAGGTCGCTATGGATTTCCCTCAGTCTTGTTAAATCTATCAATTATTATTTTCCTGTCCATACTTCTAGTAGGACTGTTTCCTACTAAGACACGTGTACCATCTTTTCTCATTACATTTCACGAACTCTGCCCATGTGTACATGATGTGTGTCCACAGAACACATTGTTTTTGTTTCAACCAAAACCAATAACTAGTTCTTCTTTGAACTGGTTTGTTGGATGCTTGATGAGCTGTCTTTTTCAATAATTTGCCTTTTTACGAAACCATTCCCCTGTCAGAACTATAAGTGTATCATAATAATGTCGTATTTGCTATCTGTTCATAAGCCATGCATACTAAAAAAACGTCCATCAATAATGACGTTTTGAGTGAAGGGCTTCCAATCATGTCGTTATCATAACTCCGGTGGCACAGCTCCCCAGTCTATATAGATACCAGTCCATTAACTTGGTCGTTTACTATACAATATAGTTGCCATAGCAATCTAACCATAACAGCAAACTGGCTTGATTAGCTCCCAGCCCATATTCTACATCGCTGTTGAAGAAGCCGGTTCACCTTTACTTCCCCCTGCGCAGTTCGATCGAGACTCGTTGTGAAGCACCGGCGCTGCTGAACAGACCGAGGAAACTGAAGCTGTTGTCGACGGATTATCACACCGTGAACAGTGCAACATGGACATGGAAGACTATTTTGAAATATTTTACGTAAGTAAACAAAAACAGCTATGTTCCCTCACTGTATAAAAAAAAAGATGAGTAAATGGTATTGTACAGGATTGATAGAGCAGGCAAAATAGTCGCAGACAGTGTTACTGCTTTTTGTGATTAAACATAATACATGAAATAATGAACCTGTGAAAATTTGGGCTAAATCCGTTGTATAAGTCAGGAGAAAATAGTGAAAACATGCACGATTGTCAGCATGTAAACAGATTGTCCTTAAATTTGGTTGTAACAACCGAAATCAGCTGTTGCGTTGTTTATTTTTTTTTCTTTCTTTCTTTTAGGTACAGTTTTCTCGAATATGACTTCATCATTTAATAGGGCAATGTTTCACAGGGGGGGGGATAGATATGGTTCTAGTATGAACTTCACATACCAGTAAGCTTTCAGACTAAAATTAAACACGTTTTTTATTCCTACCATTCCTGTATAAGACCTTTAAATATATTCGGGGTTTTTGCATGAACAGCAATGAAAAATTGGCAATGAAAATGATACATTATTCATGTACGTGTGTATTTTTAAAATACGACAAAAGATTGCAAACACATTTTGTTAGAATAAGCATTTTTTGTGGGTTACAACCACGCCGCCAATTCTTGGATTGTTTTCTCGAGAGATTAGACCCACACATGCGTTTTGTTTGTATTGTTATCTTCTTCTTTTTTAACTGCAAACAAAAATGTGCCCAAATGAAGTTAAAAGTGACTTTAATTTTGTTGAACATGATAAGGGTACTTTAAATATATATATATACATATATTTACTTACTATTTTTTATGTACTTTCCATATGTAATACTACAACAATGTGGGGTTTTGAAAGGTAGAAATTATCTAAACAAAATCATAACCCCTAAAAAATATATATATATTTTGTATATCCGAGTTGAAATCCCACTTTTTAACCAGTTTCCGGATCAACCTGGCCAAGATATTGGTCTGGCCCCTGGGACCGTGAATCTGAATCGCTTATCAAGCTAATTCCATCACGAGAACGCTAGAGAAACCCATTTACTCCTGTGTGAAGAGAAGCAATTATGGTTAAGTGTCTCACAGGACACATGTGTCTTTGGGTTCAAACCCAGGCCCCAATCACTTAGCCATCAGAACTGAATCCAGTTCACTAGACCGTTCAGCCATAATAGTAATAGCCTTTAAAGTGATGTGACTTTTTTATTCAAATATCAAGTACGTTTTTTAATAGACTCTATAATTAACAAGGGAAAACTTCCAGGCCATTTCATATTCAGGCTTTCCACATATTGGCAATGTATCCCATATAGTATAAACTTTACAATGTTGTGCTGCGTTTTCTGCACTGTTTATTAGAATCTAAATGTGTTGACGATTCATTGAATTCAGTAAAAAAATATTTTAAAAAACTAACACGATAAACGAGTATTATGAAAGTAAATATTACTCTCAAATGCAACTTTCCCTGGAAAATGAGTGTATGGTTGAGTATTTTAAACAACAAATTTAAGTAAATCAAAATGATCACGTCATCATAACAAAGGAATAACTTTACCCAGAGTTTCCTTGCTGTTTATGATAATAAAACTGCAGTTTTAATTTAAACAGTCTTCCTATTACTATGATATTTCCCATTGTCCTATAGCCTTGGCTTGAAAGAGGGTCATTACTTTATATAAAAATGTTTTGCTTAATATTGTAAAATTTCGCATTGTTAAAAACAAATGCATTGATCGAAGTTCACAAGAGTATTGAGTCCCTGAGGGACAGGTAAAATAAACTGAAAGGGCTAAACAAATACATAAATATAATTATTTAAGGATATTGATTTTCTAAACATCTAGCTCCTTTTAGGGGCTCCGTACAAGAGTGCTCAAAACACATGAGCAGTTTTGCCCAAACCAATCCTCTATTAGTTTGATTCAGCTTACTGTATCACAGAGTCGATTACAATACAAATAAACTGGTGCATTGCAATTACACACGAAGGGCACATAATCCATTGGCATAGTATTGATTGTTATTAATTAAGACCATGCAGGGTCGGTCGGCCACGAAAGGGTATGCCGTGCATTTAATAATAAACACGTTTTTTTCTCTCTCTCTTCTTCTTCTTCTTCTTCTTCTTTTCCCGGGTCGTTTATTCGTTATAATTTAATGACATTATTTAAAGGGTGGATACATCATTGGTAAGGTTGAATGTTCACAGATTTGGACATAACTTACATGGTATAAGATGGTCATGGTGGGAAAACTTCACTTGAAATAGTTTTGCTTGAAATGCTATAGTTTTTAGGAAACGAGTAAAACAATTAGTCTCTATCACGGTGATAAAATCCGATGTTTTTCACTATTTTATCATAACTGCGATGACCGATTGAGCTTCAACTTTCACATGTTTGTTATTTCATGTATATTAATGTTGGGTCACATACAGTACTAGAAACTGGTCTTCGACAATTTAATGTTGTACATGAGATGGTCTAAGCAGGATTGGTGAGGATAAAAAAAAACATAATAAAACAATCGTTTAATTTAGTCTGAAAGCTTACTGACTGTGATGCTCATACTAGAACCATTTTCTGTGAAACATTTCCCTCAGAAATGAAGTCATAATATTCGAGAAAACTGTATCTGAAAACCAACAAAAAACGCAACTGTTGATTTCGGTTGTTACAACCAAATTTAAGAACAATGTGTTTACATGCTGAAAATTATGTATGTTTATTTTACTATTTTCTCCTAACTCTTTCAACGGACTAAGCCCAAATTGGTTTGTTATTTTATGTGTATTGTTGATCACACAAAACATGATTACTGTCTGCGACTATTTTGGCCGGTCTATACCAATCTTCTAAAATACATTTAACTTGATTGTTAAAATTCTTAAAAATTTCAATTTGGCACAAAATTACCACAACAAAATTCAACTTTGGAATTTTAAAACCCTCTACCAGATTATGACATCAAATGGTTTGGATTGCGTTTATATCTTGATCAGTACACTGGCTAGCACGTTTCACCGTGTACCGACCACCCACATGTAAAGTTTCAAAATAATTGTCCAAGTTCGATTCAATGATATAAAACTCCCAGCAATTCGGAATGAGAAACGGCTGTTACAGCATGCACTCTGCGTGATAATACAGTGGCTTGGTTAGGAGTTCGCACCCACAACGAGTGAACCGCACGCAAATTTTTTTTCCGTACCACACTAGAGCCAATGCATACAAGCATAAGGTATGGGCGCTTTCCCGGATCCCTTCACTGTTGACCCTCTGTCTCTAGTGTGGTACGAAAAACAAATTGCGAACCGCACACACGAGAGAAACAAAATGACCTCATGTAACACCATTTAAAACTCTCAATTTTTATTCAAATTGGCCAATTATCCATTACTTCCTTTATGCATGTTCATGGGAGGTACTTTCCATAAAACTTCTCTGCGGTTTGTTAGGAAAAAAGAAAAAAAATTATGCCTTGGACTTGTCCTTTTCCGAAGGCTACTGTTTTCCAAATGTATTATTTTTATTTGCATTGTGACTTAAAATTTCTATTCAAATTGGCCAATTATCCATTACTTCCTTTATGCAATTTCGTGGGAGGTACTTTCACTAAAACTTCCCCGCGGTTTGTTAGGGAAAAAAGAAGAAATTTGTGCCTTGGTCTTGTCCTTTTTCGAAGGCTACTGTTTCCAAAATGTATTATTTGTATTTGCATTGTGACTTTATACACGGCAACGTTGACAGTGTTACTCTAACGATGACATTTTAAAATAAGTATTAACAAAATAATAATAATAAATAATTAAATGTCGAAAGTAATTAGATTTTTGATTGCCGCAGTCGGAATTATGCCTGCAAAACATTTCCACAAATATGTTTTTGCTTTGCTGTTTCTGCACTAAAGCTAGCTCGCCCACCTAACTAGATGAAGATGTTCCCATGTTTTGTTGCTTGTGGTGTGTTCATTGAAATGTAAGCGATGGAAACTCATTTAATCTTCAAAAAACAAAGATATAAACATTTTCCCTTTAAATCTACTTAAAAACCTCAACCATTTCTGGTCTCAGGCAAATTGTAGCTTTTTATTGTGTTCATAATTGACGCATGAGCCAGTGGGTCGATGTCTGCATGTGCCAAATTCTCATAAGTATACACGACCAGAATGAAATATCAAGTACACATTGATCAACGGTGATACTTATATCCAGAAATGTAACTTGGGGGAATTTCCCATGAAGGTTTGTACGGGAGCCTAGTGCCGCCACATGGATTTTAAAAAAAACGGTAGGCCTACCGCCCTTTTCGTGTACGTCCACGTAGACATATCAGTGTACGAACACGAAAGATACCGTGTACGTCACATACACGACAACTTATCGTGTACGCACGCGATGGTTTTCGTGTAGGTACACGATAATTATCATAGACTTTAACAAAGGGGATCTGTATGTTTTGACAGACTGCGTGCGTTCTCGCTTTAATTGTGAGCACTGAAAAGGGATAACAAAATTAGTCTGGACAACGAATATAATCCCTGTATTTACCGGGTCGACGTGTACTTCCTACCAGGAGGGCCCGATTTCATAGAGCTGCTCCAGCAGAAATTTCTAAAAATTGTGAGAAACAATAAGCAGTACATGTATACCAGTCAAATATGCTAGATGTAAATGGTTTTCTAGCTGGTAACCTTGTTCTGGTAAGCATAATTATTTTTGTGATTAGCTATTTGGGGGCTTATAAGCAGCTCTATAAAATAGGGCCCAGGTTTCCTTGGTTACGGTTTTATCCACATGGGGGAATTCTGCAGAAATGGGAACAACGTATATATTTATAGCAACAATGGACGGACCACGCAAACACTGAGCCGCGTGATCCGCAGGGCCGTGTGTTTGGGATTCAGTCGGAGCATTCAAGTGGAACAGTTACGTATAGTTAATTAGTGGTAGTACTTAAAGGAAAAGGGAAAAGATAATTTGTTTTCCCGGAATATCGTACAAATAATGAATATTAATTTTATGCGTGCAAGGGTAAGAATATTTTCATGAGCTGAAAGAGTGAATACGCTCTGTCATTGCTCTAACAGACAAACACAAACAAGAACAATTCAGTATTTTGAACATGCATATAGACAACATGTACGTACAAAATTGTATTCAGGCATCAACTGCGAGTACGTTTTGTACTTCTGTGTATCATGACTGCACGCACGATGTGTGGTCTAGAGGTAGTGAAGACGGATGTGGCGTACACGTTGAAAGGTACCAAAATTGCATGGTTTAAAAGACGTAGGGAATAAATGGTTTGAATTATGAGCGCCGCGTGACCTACAATCATACAATCAAATGACGATGATCTACTTATTTGAAATTGACTACGTCAACGAGAGACATTTCTCTGGGGGATTGGTGCAAGTCTCGTGCGTATCCGAAACATTTTTGGGACCATTTTTTGGTCGCACGTGAAGAAAACGTGAAGAAAACAAACTCGCGCACTTTGACGTTTCCCATTGTTCGGATACGCGCGAGACTTGAGTGTTCGTGGATGTTGTACCTCCCTCGTGATTCTAGTCGCGTCCTTCGCTCGGCCCCAGGGCCTATCCAGGACCGCTGGGATGGGCTAATCAGCTTGCACAGATTCTTGTTCAGGAAGTACGTCATGCGTTCAGTGCTTGCAGTGTGAGTGTGATGCATGATGGGACTGAGCAGAAACCAATGAGTGTGCCCTGATACGCTTGCCCATCCCAGCGCCTTTGGTTTTAAGGCAAGGCGCTGGGGACGAGCGAAGTCGCGTCCAGCTAGTTATTCCGCCAGTGCCATTGTTTGAAAGACACAATGTTAGGTTTGAACTCACTTTGGAAAGTTTGTTCTCTCTGTATTTAACCTGAGTAAGCTTGAAAAACATTGTGTTTTATTATAATAATAATACCACAAGGAGACTGTGCCTGTGTGGATGTGCTCGGTGTCAGGGCTTACATAACCATGGTGTTTCCATAATCATGTAAGTTTCCCCAGTTCTTAGATAGGCCTACTATGGGGGAACAAAATAGGAGCAGTGGTGGGTTAACTACGCTAAACAGACGCGCAGATAAAATTCCACACATGAAAGCATTTATGTTTATTTCAAAACATTCGCGTCCCGCAGAGTTTTAACAAGAGCCCTTAATGCAGCACCACTGTGGATGGGGGGGGGGGCAGGTACTACCTGGCCAATTGAACTGTAGTTTCCGTCTCCATTTCTCTGAAACAAGCCTCTTTTCAGCGCTCTTGTTATGCCATTTACTATTTATATATGATAATCTATAAAAACAAATACATTGTTAGCGTGTACATGAAAATTCGTTTTGAAAACATTAAAATTATCACATTAAAGCTTATAAAATGTGACATTTTACTCCAGACTTCAAATGGGTGACCCCCAGTGGTGCCCCTGTATATCTAGACCTCTCAAAAACAAGTTGCAACTTCCCGTGGTTTGAACTCCTAGATTGGAACAGCTTTTAATACATTTGGGGAGTGCAAGGTCATTAGATTTTCATGCTCAATTATGCTGATGGTTTTATCTCACAATGTCAGCACTAATAAACACTGATGTAACTGATACCGAAGTATACGTGCAGTACACGACCTTCAAACAAAATAATTGCGCGTACAGTTGACATCCCGGTCCCCGTGGCAACGGCTTGCGTTTTGTTACGGTTCGGTTAGGTTTTTAATTTTTTATAACAATCGACGGAATTATCTTCTTCTTATTTTTAGCAAAGAGATGCCTATAAGAAGAGTGGCACAGTTTACCTATTAAAGGGCAGTCGATTATTTAATGTTTTAAATTATTGGAATTACACATTCTAATTGCAACTGAACTCTTCCGTTCCTTATTATAATTATTAACTATGTTTTTAGGTTGTTCCCGGCCAACTTCGGCAATAGTAATTTTAGTTTCACTTTTATAACACGCTTTCAAATTCACGCATGTTTCCCTAATTCATTTTAACTGTGTGTGGTTTTTTTTAAGCTACTGTTGCATTCAATTTCATTTTCTTGCACACGTGGTTTTGTTCTCATCATTCAAGTTTGTTTCGGTCAATTATGGTGGCCCTGACCGGACATCAAACATATTATATTTACGTTAATATTTACGTAAATATTCACGATTATTTGCCCCAAATCGCAAATATCTTTGCGAGACTATACGCTTCATGAGCAAGGTTCGTTTCGACAAGAGGTTCTGGACCGACACGGGAAGACCGGGCAGACTCGGGGAAGCTACTTGTAGCTGCTCATAGTCAGTAAATTTCAAAACAAAAAGTAATGGGCGTCTGATTATGGGGGGAAAATAACTACTTGGTAAATATTTTATTATTATTATTATATATTTTTTTATTTGTATTAGTCATAGTTTGAATATCTTTGACATTTTCCGCTGTCCGACACGAATGACACGCGAAGGAACACCGATCCTTCGTGTAGCCCTTGTCGAGTCTTACCTGTGTGACCTGACCCGGATAACGTTGGGAAGCTTCTCGAAAGCACCCAATGGTGCTAATCATCATCAAAATAAAAACAAGAATAACAAATATGAACAATACAGAACTAAACAATAGTCAAATTATAACAAAATAAAAACATTGTTTCTGCGTGCACTAACATCAAACTCATTTTGGAATTTCGAACGTTGTGTACAAGTCTCACCCGCTGTCGCCTCATCCATCATGGCGGCCTCCAAGGTCTTCACATTTGGTAACTAAAAACATCCATGTAGTGTACTTACTGTGCTGGGTGAACTCACGGGAATAGACTAGAGCGCAGGAAAGGTTTTTGTGTGGCTTGGTTTTAAATTACGGACTGGTAGTCGACCTTAGTACAAACAGTAATAAATATATATTATATGAACCATTGTAATGAAAAAGAATGATCTTTAATCAGTATACTCTTGACTATGACATGCACTGTTTTGTTGCATATTTGTTAATCATTGAAGAAATTGCCACAAAAACATGCACCCAACTGTAAATTATTGTTGATGATGATTACTCGATGGGAAATTTTTACTTCAAATTTTTCCCCAGTGAGATTGTTTTTTGACATGTTAAACCTTTACGAACAAGCGTAAAGGTTTTGTCAGCTGTGAAATAATCTTCACTTTTTTGTCTTCCTTCTTTTTCTCGTCAGACGCATCCCGATGAAATGATCGGTGCGAGTCGGCAGAAGCAAAACTACGCCATGCACAGGCAGCTCAGCGACTTTGAAAGGTACATCCAACGAGCAGATAACCTCTTCTCAATCGACCGACTCTACCGGGAGCTCAAGTGTATCGTGCCCCAGAATCAGACGGTCAACTCCCTCCAGGCCCTCCGCCAGGTCGTGCACAGAGCTCCGCGGTCGACACACCGGCGAATCAGCAATATCTTCTTCAAAACCTTCTTCGAGTATGTGGGTTACCTCAGACGACTGTCCAGGGTCTTCAAGGAAAGAATACACACCGTGCTGTTCGACTTTTTCTACGATACGATGTTTATAAGACTTCAAGATATCGAAGCAATGGGCAACGGGGCGAAGAAGGGCAAGTCGTCAAAGAAGGGACCCGCTGAAGATTTGTCCCCAGAAGCTGCTGCTGAGGTTGGGGAGCTTTGCCAGCAATTGTCGTGCACCGTCGACGGTATCGAAGAAACTATCTCGTCATGGGGGAAGCTACTCGAGGATACAGAAATCGACCCAATTCTCTTTGACGCAAGCTCTGAGTACAGCATCAGCCAGTTCAAGGACTGTAAGAGATATCAGGGTATTCTCAGGCTTGTTCCAGATGTGCTAAACAAGAGCCGTATGGCTGTCATATTTGCAAGGGCCTGGTGGTATAAGGCAGAGAAGATTCGGCGAAAGCTGGGCCAGAAATCGGAATCTGGCAGTGACTGGTCATCGCCAGACACCGACTTACCTTCAGTACCTAAGACCGTTCAGAAGACCAGCAAAAGACAGGAAGAGAAAACTGCTCCTAAGGATCAGCCCATGACACAACCAGCTGTGTTCCGAAGAAAAGTTAAGAGGGTGAACAGCCTTGAAGAACTCGATGCCGAACGGAAGGAGCTTGTCAAACCGAGAAGGGGGCCCGTACGTAAACCAGCTAATCCAGACGGTCGCAGTGAAAAGGTCTTGGAGAAACCCGATGTCGGCAACCAAGGGGCAAAGCAGCAAGAAGAGCAGCCGGGAAATGCGGAGTCGTTCTCCAAAAGAACGATTCCAAAGAAGCAGTCGAAGATTCCTTCTTATCAAGCGAAATCCGATAGAAGCCTGAACAAGAAAATGGGAGGAACCAATCCGGTTTCAAATCCCGATGAGTCTGCAGGACCAGGTGCTGATGAAGAACCCAAACCTCATATTCTGAGTAAACAGCCGAGGAAAGCAAGACATAGAGAGCAACCCCCAACGAAAGGCACTCAGAGAAACAAAGTGAAGCCTTCTCCTCCTACATTGAAAGATCACGTTGATGATGACATAGATAAAAGTGATTCAGAATCGTTGGGTGAGGAACAGTTACTTGAAAGTCAGACGAATAAAGCACCTCATATTCTGAGTAAGCAGCCGAGGAAAGTAAGACCTAGAGACCAACCCCCAACGAAAGGCACTCAGCGAAACAAAGTCAAGCCTTCACCTCCTACATTGAAGGACCACGTTGATGACGACATAAATAAAAGTGACTCAGAATCGTTGGGTGAGGAACAGTCAGTTGAAAGTCAGACAAACCACGCTCGCACTGTCGCTAAAGAAAAAAAATCAAACAGATCAAAGCAGTTTCCGGAACAGGTGTCTACCGTCAGAGGCAAGAAGCAGAAACAAAATGAAAATCAAAACAGTGGAGATACAATGTTAGAGGACAACAAGAACACCAAACAGAAACCCCTCGTTTCTCACAATAGAAACAACAAGAAGGGATCGAACGAGCTGCATGGCCAAAAACAACACCCTGGGGAAGACGTCCAAGCGAAGAAGATCAACAGATCTAAAGATGGCAAAAACCAACACCCGGAGAAAAACATCCCAACGAAAAAGATCAACAAATCTAAAGATTCTTCATTTCAGGCGAGGAAGGCAAAAGGTAAAGTCAATCAACCACCTTCAACCAAGCATGAGCTCGAAGGCGAGCAATCTGATCTAGACAATCTCACTTGGCCAGAGAAGAAACTGGAAAAGCTGCGTCGAAATTTCGACGAAGCAATCGAGGGCAAGGAGATACAACATTCAGCTTTTCAACTCATGGTCGGGCAGAAAGAAAACTTGGTTCGAGATTTTGAGAAATACCAGGGTTACTACCGGCACAACCGTATACTGAAGGCAAGAGTGATCCTTCTGATAGGTAAAGCGCGGGAGTGGAAGGAAGAGACCATGTTGTTGGACTACCAGTGCAGACTTCTTAAAGAAGATCTGGAACTAGAAATGCAGTTGGATGCCTCTTTTATCAGGTAAGCCGTGAAAATTACATACATTTTGACACATTTTGTTTTGTTTTGTTTTCTGTTTTTGTGTTAGTTCTTCTTCTAGACGTATATAAGAAAACCTTTCATTTACATTATTCAAATCCAATAAACTCAGTCATTGTATACAGAAGTGAGCAATCACATACCCTATTTAAGATTCTTTTTTCATGTCTATAAATTTACAGCTCCGATGACGAGCTCCAAGACAAAATAGATGTCTTGGCCACAATGGTTGAAAACGAGCGAGTGGAACTCAAGCAGCTGGAGAGTGAGCTTAGCTTCATGAAACAAGCAACAAAACCCCGCGGAATTCCATACGACTCGGACTTTGACGACCTGTTAGAATACGGCAATCTGAAGCGGTATGGATACAGGTACCAGGCCCTCGGTGGAAGCCTCCGACCTTCGAGGAACCTACGACTGCTGCCGTGGAACGCGGACCCTTTCCTCGGGAAAACCTTACAAAGTCAATATGAGAAAAGCACATGGAGGTCGATGGACTCCCTGTCAAGTCTTGGCTTCTCTTACGGTGATGTCACCGAGGATGAGACAGGTGGGGACTCCGGGTTCACGCGGGACAGCGACGACCAAGACCTGAACTTTAACGAGAAACCAGGGGTAAGGTCCAAGCAGCAGGCAGCCGCACGAGGGAACACAGAGGAACGCTTGGAGGCGGTGGCCGATGAGCTCGACTACGAAAATGACTCATCGTCGGATTCTGACGACAACACCAAGAACTATCCTCGTATCTACGATAGGAAAAGGAATGATCCTACATTCATTCCCGTCTAGAAAATGATAAAATACAGTATCAACGAGAATTGCATACCAACTGCGCAGGTAGCAGATGAGAAACACTTAGAGGTATTATACAGGATTGGTAAGGATATAAAATACAGCATTGTTTTCAATTTTAGTTTGAAATTTTAGTTTGAAAGCTTACTGATTATGAAGTTCATACTTAGAACCTTTATTTCTGTGCGATATTTCCCTCTGAAAATGAAGTCAATTTCGTGAAAACCATATCTGAAAACCTAATTTAATTACTATTATTTTTTTTAACGCAACAGCTGATTTCGGTTGGTTTAGGCCTAGGCCCTACATGCTAAAATTTGAGCATGGGTTTTCACGATTTTCTCCTGAATCACAGAACGGAATAAGCACAAAGATCACGGGTTATATATGCCATGGTTGGTCACACACAACATTAACACCGTCTGTGACTATGATATTTTGTCAGCTCTACCAATCCCGTGTAATACTTTTAATGGCAATACAACAAATGAAAACAGAGACGCGTTCAAATTTCTCTGAGTAAATAATGTGAAATTATCATCATTTTTACTGTGGTTTCGGAAGGGGCGTTATTAATATTATGACACTCACTACTATCACGAACTGCAAGTTTAGTATTAACTGAACCACGTTTTCGTATACAGTGTACACGAAATTTGTGCAACAGTTGGGGTCACAAAAGCCACAATAATGAATAATAAAATTCCACAGACTATGGGTTCCGCAGTTGCAGAGACCTTACGTCTAGACTGGGGTGCCTCATACAGGTTGAACTTGAAGGTATTGTACACTTTTGGTAACAGCTCAAAATCAGTGTTCACATTTTGTGTGATTAAACATATGCATGAACAAACAAACCTGTGAAAGTTTGAGCTCAATTGGTCATCGAGGTCACGAGAAAATAGTGAAAAGAGATCTTATGTGTTTTCTGTTTTTTCAAATTATCGCGCGCGATAATTACTATTGTTTTACTCGTTTCTCAGAAACGATAGCATTTTAGGCAGAAATATTTTAAGGAACCCTTTCTACCATTACTTACTTTAAATCATGTAAGTTATGTGTGAATCTGTGAACATTGTGTTTTTCGATCTAACCAATAGTGTACAGGGCCTTTAATATCCGGTTTTTACTAGTGTGAAGGGTATCTGATTGATGTTTACCTAATGCAATGAGAGTTATTATCATTTATTTTAAAAAAAATAATAATAATAATAAAAAAAAAATAAAAATGATAAAAACATTGTCAGTACTTTTGCAAATTAATTACAATTCTTTAGTTTCTAACATAACATACGAGCAACCTGTGAAAATTTCGTTCGTTTTAGCACATTACTGTTGCAGTTTCTAAATTAAAAAATAATAATAAAAAACAGCATATTAAAGAAATTGTCTATAATTATAATGGAATTCATAACATCTCATTAACATTTGAAATTCTTTATTACAATTTTGTGCAAATAATATCACTCACATTATCACAATTATATTAAGTATGTTTCAAACACTGAAATAGTTTTAAATTAATATATGTATACTTTTACAGTATTAGTTTAATCTTTTGCACGGCTTCCAAATGACTTCAAAAGCACCGATTCTCTGTAACAAAAAGTTTTTTCTGATGTTTGTGTCTATTTTGAGCACTTAAAAAAAAAAAAAAAAAAAAAATTGATCCATTTTGGCTTATCTCTAATGATGATGTATACAGGTTAGATATACTACCACTTCTTATAGTTAAACGTCTTGGATTCATGTAAAATAAAGAGTATAAGATGGGAAAGGGGGGCACCTTTTTTACCTTGCTATGCCTGGCCACTCAGAGTCATCCTTGTGGTTGCACTATGCTAGCCGGCAATATCATATCAAGTGGTGATCTACATAGTAAACAGTCAACCCTGCCACTGTCTGACCAATTAATACCATCACTGGGATTTTGAAAGATAAACAATGCCAATTCCAGACATCAATTATGACATCGTGTAGTGAATGTGTACACACTGTGATGAATCTTAGTGCTTTGTGAATTCAAGATAGAGTAGATAACGAAGTCAGACCACAAGGGAAACTGACTGAGTAAATTTTAAAATAATGTTGGATTGAACCAAGACAAGTTTACCAGGCCAGGACTTGAACCTGCGACCTCCGGATTAATGTGATATCACTCCGACTGGCACCCCTGAACAAAGATATTGACAAAATAGGGAGACCCCCAACAATAGGGCTAGATAGCTCAGTTGGTAGAGGGCCAAAATGTTAATCCGGAGGTCGCAGGTTCAAGTCCCACTCTAGTCAATTTCTCTACCCAAAATGTATTGAAGATACTTTTCAATTAAAAGTTTGTAATAAGTGGTTGTTTTGATAAGTTGTTCAAATTACACATTCACTTTTGTAATTGAGGGGATGATAATGTATTATTGTAAAACACTATACTTTGATTTTAAGACGAGATGCATGGCACGATGTTCGCATAAACGAAAAACATACACAAACGTGTGCCTATGCCTTGCACACTGCACAAAATACATGTACCAGTAACATGCGTTATTGTTTCTACATGACCGATGAACTTGAGATAATGTTGGGACCTCAACGTCAAATAATTGTTAGTTTTGAATTAACTGTAACTTTTCATTGGCATATTTATTTGTGCAATACCTTAAATGAAAGCTTATAATTACCTTTCTTGAATCTATAAAAAATATGTATTTAAAATCTAAAACAAATTTGGGGGGTCAAATCCGCCAAACAAACCGGACTAAAATGAAACTGGCTTAGAAAACAGATAAATGAAGATGTCAGTGGAAAAGCGATTTTTGAAATCCATTTATTTTCACCAGTCACAAAAAACAACTAACCTCTGATACTTCCAGTACATTGGGTTCATTTAGGAATTGATGACTGAAACGCAACAGAAAGTACATGTAATCAAATATCGATTAGATGGGTATCTTGGTATATCTTTCTACAAAGTAGAAACCTGTGCATAAACCTGATACCCTTGGGGGAGGTAAGCTTTAGTTGTTTAGATGCTATTTCCACCTGTTTTATTAATAACTTTGTTATATTTTTGATGACCAGAAATAAGGAATAAGTTAATTTTTTTCAACAAATGTTATTTATTTTTGAACGTATCTTTTTAAAACTTCAAGACTATTGTGGAAAACGTATTAAAAGATTTCAGCAAATCTCATTTCTTAGTTGAATAAAATTGTCTCTCTCAAAACTTGATTTCGCTTGACCCAAGACTTTTACATGCTACTTCTTAAACAAGGTACATATGAATGTGTAATAAGATTTTACTATACCTCATACATATTCATGACCGAGAGCCAATTCCTCACTGGTCTGGTAACCATCTCGTGTCATATGCTATTTTCGTTGTTTACGAAGCACGTGCCAGTATTCATGCACAGGTTAAATACATTATGCTTTGCAAAGCGCTCATGGAACTATCACACTAGTGTAGTACACACGCGCAAACATTGCCCCAGCTACAGATGACAATCAACGTAAATGTCAATCTGCATTTTCTCGAGCTCAATGATGCCAAACTAGAGAAGTATGAGGTATTGTAGAACAAGTATAACATGTTTTTTTTTTCACGAGAATATTAGCTCCCTAGTTATTGAACCTTGACAAAGATTGGCGTCATCAACTTCCAATACCTCGGGAGCTAATATCGACTGTCCATCCTCAAACCATGTCATGTTTGTATATTTATGTGGATAAAAAGAAGCCAAAATTAGAAGCACCCCAACCTAAAAATACCTGTTCCTAAAAAAACATCTCGACTCCTTAGGAGTATGCAGCCCAAAGGCCAAATTGTTGCAGATGTTGCAATAAGTATATCCTTAGAGTATCCATTTACTCCTGGGTGATGAGAAGCAATTCTTGTTAAATCATGCTTTACTCAAAGACACAAGCTTGATGGCTGGAATTCGAACCTATACACTGTTGACTCTGTAACCACACCTCAAGTTTAGCCCCCTACACCAATCATGCATTAGCTACAGCAAGCTTTGTAATGATAGACAAAGAAACAATGTGCGTTTCTCATGGATCATTAACTAAACTGCACCTTCTATGTTGTCATACACTTTGACTACATTTGGATGGTCAGTCAACTGCGAAACAAGTTCAAAGGCATTTTGTAAATTTGTATCGTTCAATGTTGTTGTGATGTCTGGAAGATACTCTAGTGATGAGGACTCAATGGAGTAGTTTAAAGATGCTAGATTGTTGCGCACTATCCGCAGATCCCGCATATCACAGACAAACTGAATAAGGAAACAAAGAGAGAAGTTAAACTACGTTACAAAAACTGGAAAAATGTGTCAACACTTTCACCAATGAAATTAACACTTTCAGCCCCTATAGCGATTTTGGTCGACTGTGCACTATACCCTGCTTGAGCCCCAATAGTGACTCGAGTGTACCAAGTTCACACCAAAAAGCACTTAAGCCTGAGCATAAAGGATCAAAAGCTGTAGTTTTGTCCATGTTCACCCTCCATACCCAAGCTTACCATCATAATTAATTCTTTTGACATAAACAACCCCTGGTGCCCACATTGTTTGACCACCCAAGCAAGAAGCCCAAATTCTCACACAACAGAAAGCTTGGGTTCAAAGGTCAATTTTACAACTCCTTTATTATCTTGAAGATTTCATTTTAAAGCATGAAGTGGAGTGCGCCCTCATTTGAGAGTTTAGGGGTGTTAAAGGACGAATAGTGGTAACTGAAACAGGCTCATGAAGAAAACACTGGAGCATGAGACAATCATCTGACGACATCACCGTAACTTAAGTTTGATTCAAAAAAACAAAGTATAAGAAAGTACTCTTACCATGAAGAGTGCCTCGTCATCATCATTGGACGTCTCTTGAACATCTTCTGCGCCGACCTCAATGGCGACCTCTGTGGCAAGGTCAAGGGTCAGCGGAGTCTCCTGGCCTTCTAGCTGGGGGACCACCCGAACAACACCCTTTCGGTGGAAGGCATACAGGGTTGTACCAAAGTCTCCCCTACAAAAAAAAAAAACGAAGAAGCGATAAATCAAAGAAACTGTCTTTAAAATGGGAACATCCTTAACAAAAATTCCAAAGTTGTAGCACTTTTTTTAAAAGCATTATTGACTACTAGTATGTTCTTCACTTCAGGTTTGATATTTGAAACTATTACAGTATTACAAGGGCTGCAGTACCTGTATATTTACATGTGAACATCCTGGGTCTAATTTCATTTGCGAAATTTTGGGGAACGGCAGTGTTTTAAAAACACAAAATTTTGTGGAATGACAGAACATTTTTTTGTTTCTTTCTAATAAAATGCCGAGCTCTATGGATCCACCAAGAAGTTGCAAGCCTACATTTTGATCAAAGACCAGCTGAGAGAATGGTGGTTAACATTGTCAGTGTCAGTCTTTCACAAGGTTTTGGGTCCCATTGTGAAAATGAATACTTGCTAAGCAATCACAGGGCTCACCCGTAACACTGGCCCGGCGTACAATGTCTAGTGAAGACTGCTGTGGCCTAGTAAACACTACTTCTCAACTTTCCCTGTCAGCCTGTGGGCTACTAATAACTGTGCAGCCTAATGTTTAAAATGCTTGTATTTCTCCTTTACAGATTTAAATAACAAATATTTAAAAAGTGTTAATTCATTTTGAGTGTGCGAGTATAACTTCATTTGGCCATTAACCATCTTGCTGTCTGACCATTCAATACCATTCACTGTGGTTTTGAATGATAGATAAACTATGCCAGCCTGCAATATGATACCATGAGGGAATGCATGTACACAGTACACAGTTAGTTCTGTGCACAATTGAATGGTCAGACAGCAAGAGGGTTAAAGCACAAGGCCTAAATCAACTGTCCATACCCATTCTTCTGAAGCAATCTCTGGAGTTCGTATCTGGATCTGTTTGCATTATCTGTCAATACATCCACGAGAAGACAGCACTGGCCCGGCCCTCGGGCTTCCAAGAGAATTTGGATGTCTGCATCCTCTGTGCCGCCTTTCTTTGCCTAAAAATGAACAGACTATATGTTAATTTTTTTGTCAATAATTACAGGAAGCTAGCAAAGAAGAATTAGCCGAAGACAGATTCGAACCATTGACACAACCTCTCTACTGAGCTGACCAGCCCTATGTTAGCAGGTGAACCCATGTATGTCATCAAATAAATATATGTCAAGTAATAAACCACAAGAGAAACTGACTGGGTAAATTTCAAATAGTTCGGGGTTGAACAAAGAAAAATTGACTAGAGCGGGATTTGAACCAACGACCTCCGGATTAACAACTCTTTAGATACAAAATTTAGACAAGTACCCATCATCCTCATCAACTTGCTAAAGTGTTTTCACCAGTTAATGAGTTAAAAATAAAAGAAAACAGTGCTTGCGTTGATTTTTATAGTCACACAAATATTATGTGGATGACATCACTAAGCAGAGCGACCTCATACATGTATGTCATCAAGGTTGTCCATCGTCCCAATCTGAGCACCACGCGTATAAACATCCATTGTTTTTTTTATCAGCGTTTCACCTTGGCAGCAGGATTACATCCACGCATTTAGGTCTAGACCGAAATAGACCAAGTTTGAGTTGTGACGGCGAATTTGAAATCTTCCCTATGCGGTTCAGTGTAAAATTCGAGCCCTGACAGGGGTAGTAATGTTGGAGCGCCATGAGCATCAAGGTGTGACGGATCTGAGCCCTATATAATAAACCACTATTTTTTATTATTATTACATGCTAGCAACTTACAGCATTTTTAAGAACAGCTTCTATAGTTGCTTTGGGCATTGGAATTGTTTTTGCCTTCGAGACAAGACTTCCCAGCACAGAATTTAGCTCTGGATTTGATCCACCCTCTGAAAGAAACAGAAAACATTAGAAACTAATTAGCAAGAAAAAAGAGTGAGTGAGTTAAAAGGAACTGTCGTCATAATCATGGCAGGCCTACATGGTGTACATAGTTACTGCACGCTAACCTAGTTAAGTCTGCCATTTATATAAAGCCATTGCAGGAAATTTAAATTCTGCATGTGAATGGAAAGACATTGAAATGCATTGAAATATCCAAATTTAGTAAAACCAGAGTGAGTTAAAGGCAGTGGATACTTTCGGTAATTACTCCAAAAAAAACATTACCGTAAAAACTTACTTGGTAAGGAGCACCTAAGAGAGCTGCTGATAGTATACAACAATGTGAGAAATGACCCCCTCTGACATGTCTGAAGTAATGTAGTTTTTAAGAAAGAAGTTATTTCTTACTAAAATATTTGAATCTGAGAAAGGCTTCGGGCATGAAGCTTTACTCAGGCTAGGTATTAGGTATTTGAAAGCACACAATTCTATGCAACACAGGTGTTTTTCTTTCATTATTTTCTTGCTATATGTACTTCAATAACCAATTGAGCCCAAACTTTAACAGGTTAGTTATTGTATGTATGTTGGGATATATACCAAGGGGACACTGTACAGTCTTTGACAATCACCAAAAGTATTTCCTGCCTTTAAAGGGGAACTGTCGTCAAAATATAAAACGATGTCTTTGCCCCCGCTAGCCCAGCAAATGAAAATGTCTGGTTACCCTACTGGTTCAAAGAAACCAACACAAGAGTCACGACCAGGAACTGAACCCGCACTCTGACAACCCCAGAATGTGAATCCGGTTCATTAAGACCAACCAGTACAATTTTACAAATGCATTGTGCCAAATTAAAACTCTTGCATTGGACTATCACAATGCCATACTTACCTCTGACAGCAATTTTCATCTGAAGAATAATCTTGTTGATCTGGACGCTTCGTAGTTCATCCTTGGGTCCCTTAATATGCCTCACTTTGGACCACTTGTTATGCCCAGCCCATTCTCGATCACTCATATGAAAGCACCTCACTGACTGACTCCGCCCAATGCCATCACTTAACCTTAGGCAAGACGGAAACGTACCCCTACCATCCAAAATAGTACGTTTAGTTTGAACAACTGCACATTTGTGTAAATGTGAGCCACTCCGTCTAGTATCATTGTTTATTTTTAAAAATTGTCCGGATATGGTTGATTTCAAAGCAACTGTTGGATGTGACACGCAATGCGAGTGTAATGTACTGTGAGAAGGGATAACAAGGCTTCTGGGCTCTCCATGTGCTCGTCTGTAAAATGGAAGAGTTCCGCTCAACACTTGGACACTAGAGCTGGAGGAGGCGAGTTTGAGATTCCGTTGGGTGACAAAGCACCTTGTGATGCGGCAGAGCTGTAGCAGATGTGACAGTTCTTTGTGATGCGAGGAGGTCCACATGACTGCTGCCATCCTAACTGATGGGATGGATAGGGGTAAAGACTGGGCTTGTCTGCTCGTCTGCTCTAGTGGTGACTTTTCACTTCTAGCATTCCTGTTCACCTGTCAGTCAAAAATATAAACAATATTACTGTTTTCCAAAATAGCTAATACAGTACAGCCCTAACCACCCCCAACCAATCAAAATCAAACAACATTCTGTTAAGCTAAATGACTACACTGTACCATGGAGGTAGAACTACCTCCATGACTGTACATATGTAGGACAGGTATACATGTGTACATACCAGCATTATTTATTATCATAGTCCAACAGGGTTTCTGCAGTGCTCCATGTTCCAACACCCCTAATTCCGAACAACCCTTTGATGGGCCTATGTCCTGATAACCCCTCATGATTGGCACGCTGGGTTACCTTCGTCCTTAGGGAATAGGACTAAGAAAAAACTTGGGGTTTCAGAACATAGGGGTGTCAAATATCCCTTGGATTTGTGTTTTTTTTTTCTCTCTTTTTTAACATTGAACAGTAACTAACAGTAACACGGTCTGCCATTTTGAAGAAATATTTGTTTGTGTGAATCATTATATTCTACTTTTTAAACATCTTTCCTGTTTCCAACTATATTATTAATATAATAAATTTTACAACAAACGCTTTTTTTTTACTAGCTCCAAAATTTAGCACCTAATCTGAAAGCAATATTTCCCTTTTCACTTACACTCAACTCTTAGTCTTAAGAGTACCTACATCATGTACTACGACTAGAGTATTTAAGTCTTACTCTAGTCTTACTCTTCTTAGTCTTATTTATTATTTTTAATATTACCATATGATCTTACGCGCAGCCATGATATAGGATTACGTCTGCCTGGCATGCCTGGCCTTCAATTTTTCACTTTCCCAGAACAACAGTTCAACCACCACTCGAATGCTCGAACAATTTAACAAGAAAAACAATATAGTGAGCATTACCTTAAAGTTAAACTGCTGCCCAAGTCAATATTATTTGCTGAAATTTTCACAGATAGATCAGGTACAATATTGATGCACATTATAAAACTGCATTCATTATGATTCGACACAGGCACGTGAAAAAGTCAAGTTCGTAATCGTATCATTAAAACATGTTAAAACATTAAAACATGCAATCGGTCTAGTCTCGGACTTACCGTAAGCACATTAATACACGAGGCAGTAACCAGACGAGAAGAGAGAGAGGCAAAAATCCCAGATTTTTTTTACGTCACTTGGTGGCGCTGTCCGTCGTGTGCTGCCGGTTGCAAATGTTGAAAGAATGCATGACAAAAGGCATGAGTGAAGGTAAGGCCGACAAAAATGTGTTATTTCTGTTTGATAATACAATTTAAAGAACACAAATAACATAATATTAAATTATATTGATTTGGGATGAGTATACAATGTGATGATTGATTGTAAATGTAAAAAAAAATCTTCTCTGATTTCCCAAATCATCTCATGATTGTTTTATCATTCTGAATCTGATTTGTCACTCCTCAGTCTACAGTACGGGTGCATAGACATTTTACAGAATTTTTTGCTGTGATGAGATTTCTTGCAATAGTCAGACATGACTAGTTTTAGACATTCAATCTTGTTGTCATGCAGCTGACGTGCCGTAAGCAAAACATGTGCGAGCGATCTCCGAAAATACCTAAAGTCCTAAGTTACTGCCTACTGGCAGTACGGGTGCATAGACATTTTACAGGATTTTTTGCTGTGATGAGATTTCTTGCAATAGTCAGACATGACTAGTTTTAGGCATTCAATCCTGTTGTCATGCAGCTGACGTGCCGTGTGCAAAACATGTGCGAGCGATCTCCAAAAATACCTAAGTTACTGGTAATTATTATAAATCAAATCAAAGTAAAATGTACCTGAAATTTGAAAAATAAAATACTAATTTTACCTTTTGAAAACGTAAATAAAATGTTCGTATTTTCTATGGGTGTTTCAATTGAAAACAAGAAAGTAAAAAAAAAAAATTATTATCCCAACCAGAAAAAACTACCTGCCAAGATCGGTCTAGGGGGCCTTTTCACGCTGAACACAATGACGCTATTCACACCGCGCGAAACTGGATCGCTTTTGCCGAAGAGCTTGCCAAATAATTATTGTCTCAGCATTGTCAGATTTTACCACTATGAGAGGACAATAACTTCCGATCATAGTAAGAAATCCGACTATTGAAGGGCTGGTAAGAATGTCCCGTAAAAAGTCTACGCACCCGTACTGACTGGTAATTGTTATAAATCATAATTAAAAATAAGTAAAATGTTCCTGAAATTTGAAAAATAAAATACTAATTTTACCTTTTGAAAACGTAAATAAAATGTTCGTATTTTCTATGGGTGTTTCAATTGAAAACAAGAAAGTAAAAAAAAAAAGTTATTATCCCAACCAGAAAAAACTACCTGCCAAGATCGGCCTAGGGGGCCTTTTCACGCTGAACACAATGATGCTATTCACACCGCGCGAAACTGGATCGCTTTTGCCGAAGAGCTTGCCAAATAATTATTGTCTCAGCATTGTCAGATTTTACCACTATGAGAGGACAATAACTTCCGATCATAGTAAGAAATCCGACTATTGAAGGACTGGTAAGAATGTCCCGTAAAAAGTCTACGCACCCGTACTGGTCTATGACCATGCTACATGTACATCAATGTAACTAGATTAGACAGTATGAGTCCATGCTCTATATTGTTAGTCAGTCACTATCACAGTCACTATCACTATTTTTATCACCCGTGCTCAGTCCCACAACTGAGTCAGTCATGCGTGCATTCGTGGCGTGGTGCCATGGCCGAGCGGTTTAACAATCATTCAGAGTCAGACAGACGAATCAAATAGAAATACTGATTCTTAAAGATATGCTTACAACTTAACTATAAGTATAATATAAAATAAGGAGTGATTCAAATAAATGTTGGTTTCAGACAGGCGAACTTTTAGTTGCGATAATCGTAACCCTCCATCCTCCCGACGGTCGGAGACCGGAGGGTTACGAGTCATGCAGTGCAAAAAAGTGGCGAAATAAAAATTTCGACTATTTTGGTCAGACTAGTCACCAGATTTGCCCAACTTTTACCACTTTAAAAAAACATGACACACATTCTAAAAACATGGATGTGATCATCAATGTGTCATGAATCCATTCGTATTACTCAAAACATCATTGAGAAAATATTTAAAGAAAAAAAGACAAAAACTTACCAGAGACTGAGCGAAATTTTCATGATGCGTAGACAATCTCAGGTCCGGTTTTCGAACCTCGCGATTCGTGACCTAGCAACATCTCGACCAATCAGCGTAAGCAAAACTCGTCGTTGAGCGCATTTTGTTGAGTTGCACAATCACAGGATATTTATGAGGAAAAATTTACAGATTGAGCGCGCATTCTGGAAAGCTGTTCCTGCAATTAATCAGCGCAAACTGCAAATAGCGCAAATCCGTTAAATACATTAACTGCGTGCACGCACAGTCGCACACGAGACGATCGCCACGCCTACACAACGGTTTGGTTTACGCTGATTGGTTGATGTAGGGGAAGTGCGGTCCATGGACATTTCGGTCAGTTTCTGGTAAGTTTTTGTTCGTTTTTTCTTCAAATATTTTTTCATCAATGTTTAGAGTGTTATGAATGGATTCATTATACCTTGAAGATCAAATCCATGTTCTTAGAATGTGTGTCATGTTTTTTGAAAGGGGTAAAAATTGGGCAAATCTGGTGACTAGTCTGACCAAAATAGTCGAAATTTTTATTTCGCCACTTTTTTGCACTGCATGACTCGTAACCCTCCGGTCTCCGACCGTCGGGAGGATGGAGGGTTACGATTATCGCAACTAGCGAACTTTATGTACTCCTAGAATTATGAGGTTCGATCCGCCTTCGGCTCCATGAACCTCATACTAGAGGTACATGTACAAATTCCTATACAAAACTTTTTGTCATTTACGTTTCTGCACCTGCAACTGCATGGAGTTCTCATTTTAAACCGGATCTCGCCCAAAATAGGCTCTACGTGTTCCTTGAACTCTCATTGAGCCTTGCATGGGTCAAGAAAATCCACTCCGCAAATTTAAAGTTGTTAAAAAAAAGGAATAAATTCTGACCGTAATTCCGTTCCCATGTGTAGTTTGCTGGGTGGAACTAGCTATTAGACAGTATGAATAGCAGGCCTGAATTAAACAATTTAAATGAAATATTCTTTCTAAAAAGGAGACTTCCAGTTAGGTCAACAATAAAATAAACGTCACAAATATATTTTATTTCAGGTTGATTCAAGTTGAAAGGACCCCCAAATCAACCAACCCACCATGGCCAACTGTAAGACAGCAGTCAGCATTCTTCAGGAGCATTGTGCCCAATTAGGAATGACGCCCATTTACAACACCATCAGCCAAGAGGGCCTCTCCCACCAACCTAAATTCACAATTAGCTGCACTGCTGGTCCTACTGTAGGAACAGGTAGGTTGCTTTTTGTACACTGTATGTTCGCTCATGCGAGTCTCAGTCACTAGATCTGGGTTCACTTTCATTGAGCTGCTTAAAGGTAGACACTTAAAGGAACATTACGGAATTGGTAATTGTAAAATATACTTTTGATCACAGATTTACATAAAACTTACACGGTCTAATGATGATGATAGTAGAAAACATCCCTTGAAATATTTCTGTATGAAATGCCATATTTGATGAGAAATGAATAAACGAATTTTCCGATTGGAGTTTATCGCTCATTGAGCGTTTTATTCATTTGTTGAACCTGTATGATTTCATGCAAATGTGTAATTGGTTTTTCACTATTTTCTCGTGACCCAACCCAGATGGCCGATCGATCTCAAACTTCTACAGGTTTGTCAGTTTATGTATACGGTGGATTACATAAAGTGCTTACACTGCCAGCAACTGTTTTGTTAGCAAAAACCAATTCTGTAATGTTCCTTTTAAACAGTCATTTTGCTTTGTCTGTCGTCAGGTTTGGATGTAAAAAGAAGGGTCTTGCCCCAGTGTTTCTGGCATATGTGGCATCAATTTGGCCACCTCACCTCGTATCCCTTTCAAGGTGTTGTATTGTCTGATTGTGGTTGACTCGCCTCATAAAATAATTTTTAACAATTGCCATCTGATAGAATATTTCTGCACCAGGATCATTATTTATACAGCACCCATGTATTACATGTATGTATGACAGACATGGCGCAATGTAAATTTGTAAAAATTTACTATTTATTATTTACAACTTTGTGGGATCTGAGCCTTGGAGATGAACAGGTACATGTATTTAAACTCAATAGTTGTTTTTATACTCTTATTGTAGCCATTTGACAGTAATTGATCACATCATCAGTGACTAACTGCATTTTTCACTGTTGCCCTGATGAGCAGTCTCTATTTAAATTGCTAACCTGGCCAAGCAATGGCTAATTGAAACCAATTGTATTACTGGGGTAATTGTAGTTGAATCTGAGACGTATACACATGTAATTGCTCAAAACATGATGTTTGCTGAACGGTTTTCCTGACAGGCGATGGTGTAAGTAAGAAGTGTGCCAAACAAGCTGCAGCTGAAGCAGTCCTTCAACAATGGGAAGTAGAGATTCCAAAGATAGACAGTGCGAAAGCAGAATCGTAAGTACTTCATGCACTCTAAACCAAACATTTTCTGAACAATTGACAACCTGTGACTACTTGTTCATCAGGCCTGGAATTACACGGAGGCTACAGAGGCCATGGCTTCTGTTGCCGCTGGTCTTGGCCTTGGTGCCCCTTAAAAACTTTTCCAAAGACTTTAAGTTTTTCCAATGTGAGTGCCCTTTGTAAAATGAAAATGGCCTTGCCCTCTAAAAAATGAAATTCCAGGCCTGGTACATATAGCAGTACTAGCCCAGGAGTTACATAGAGTCATGTACTTGTGAGGCCTAGAATTTCATGTTTGAGAGGCCATTTTCAGGGCACTTTCATTGCAAAGTCTACGGTAAACTGTTGAACTTGATTGGTCACCAAGGCCAAGACCAGGCCAACAGAGTCCATAGCGACTGTAGCCTCTGTTTAATTCTAGGCCTGACATGTAGGCAGGCTGGAATTATACAGAGGCCATGGAAGACCACGACATCTGTTGCCCTGGTCGTGACCTTGGTGCCCTTTCAAAAATTTACCAGTCATACTTGGTAGATTTTATGATTTCCTTGATGTACCTTGTCATACCATTTGGAGATGAAATTCCAGACCTGCATCACGTAGAATATGGTACATACACACAACTTTGAACCACCCAGTCGAACCATCATAATATGTTTTAAAACTTCTCAATCAACTGGGGCCTACAGCACATGGAAATGCTTCTAAATCATAATGGAGAGAGAAAGGTGATTTCTGGGCATGGAGTCAAATTTCAAAAAATTCTCCATAGTTTTGTCTTCAATGTTTGTTTACGGTTAAACGGTTAATCGATTATACATCCCAACCCTCTTATCAACCTAGGTGTTGGTAATAATTGACTTACTGACCATAGGAACTAATGGACAGGGCTGAATATTAAACAGCACCGTATCTTGATTTTCTCTTACATCCCAGTGTAGACAATCACAACCCTGTAGGGGAGCTGCAGGAGTTAGTGACCTTCCTGGGCTGGAGGAAACCTGAATACAATGAAATCGAAGAGACAGGCCCGCCCCATGATAGAAGCTTTGTAGTAGCTGTCATTGTTGGAAAGTTCAAGGAGAAAGGTACGTACATTTGTAGGACAGTGGTAGGCTTTAAAGGCACTGGACACTAATGGTAATTACTCAAAATAATTGTTAGCATAAAAACTTACTTGGTAACGAGCAATGGCGAGCTGTTGATAGTATAAAACATTGTGAGAAACGGCTCCCTCTGAAGTAACGTAGTTTTTGAAAAAGAAGTAATTTCTCAGTAAAATATTTGAATTGATTTTGAGATCTCACGCGTGAGGTCTCGAAATCAAGCATCTGAAAGCACACAACTTCGTGTGACAAGGGTGTTTTTTCTTCCATTATTATCTCGCAACTTCGACAACCAATTGAGTTCAAATTTTCACAGGTTTGTTATTTTGTGCATATGTTGAGATACACCAAGTGAGAAGACTGGTCTTTGACAATTACCAAAGGTGTCCAGTGTCTTTAAGGGAAGGTATACGATTGGTAATCACTCTAAACATTTATAGCAAGAAAAACTTACTTGGTTAGAAGTGCAGCAACTTTCAATCATGTGTCAATAGTATAAAGCATTTTGAAAAATATTTCAATTCAAAATAATGTGGATATGGAAAAAGATGTCAGTTTTTATCCCCAAAAACTTGAATCTGAGAAACATAGAAACATTTCTCAGATTGTGTATTCCTATTAGGGATTATTCTTCATGAGTGGACATAACCGCTCTAGATTTTTGGCGATATCTCAAAAACGCTACCACCTTTTGAAATGGCTGCCTTTGCCCTGGTCTTTGCCCCGATGCCCCTTTAAAAGTTGCCCATAGACTTGAACATTTTCCAATGGAAGTGCACTTTGCAAAATGAAAATGGCCTTGCCCTCTCAAAGATGAAATTCCAGGCCTGTGTTTGACTAATAAACTGAACCCAGTTGAGTCAAGAAGGACTAGTTGGATGCAGGATAGGATTGGTTGTCTTGAGAAAACCCAGACAGCTCCAGCACATTGACATCCATTCTACTGTATGTTTTTTTCAGTTAATTAAAGGCCCTGTACACTATTGGTAAGATTGAAAAACACAATGTTCACAGATTCACACATAACTTACATGGTTTCAAGTAAGTAATGGTAGAGAAGGGTTCCTTAAAATATTTCTGCCTAAAATGCTATCGTTTCTGAGAAACGAGTAAAACAATAGTAATTATCGCACGCGATAATTTAAAAACAGAAAACACATAAGATCTCTTCTCACTATTTTCTCGTGACCTCGATGACCAATTGAGCTCAAACTTTCACAGGTTTGTTTGTTCATGCATATGTTTAATCACACAAAATGTGGATACTGATTTTGAGCTGTTACCAAAAGTGTACAATACCTTTAAAGGCACGGTATTAGCTTGGCAATTGTCAAAGACCAGTATTTTCACTTGGTGTATCACATAATATGCATAAAATAACACACTTGTGCAAGTTTGGGCTCAATTGGTCATCCAACTTCATAGAAAATCATGAAAGAAAAAACACCCTTGTTGCATAGAGTTGTGTGCTTTCACATGCCTCAGAAAAGCTTCATGCCTGAAGCCTTTCTCAGACCCAAAGGTTTGGGTGAAAATTTACCTTCTTTCTCAAAAAAACTACATTACTTCAAAGGGGGTTGTTTCTAACAATTTATGTTTTTTAATATCAGCAGCTCCATCTCTTTCCCAAGTAAGTTTTATTGTTCATTATCTGGTGGAGTAATTACCAAAAGTACACCCTGCCTTCAAGCCTTACTCAATTCAATTCAAATAATCTTTGCTCTGTCCTAAAGAGTGTAACTTCAGCTATCAGACTAACAACACTATTTTGTAGTATTGATTACAATGACAGTCTGAGTCAAGTCATACCACAAATTCAAAGCTGACTTCCTTAATGTTATTTTGGTCACAACTTGAACTGTTCCAAGGTCACATCAAGTTCATGGTGTGTTGTAACCAATACAAAGGCCTTAGAAACTGGCACCGCTGCCAAAACACAGTCTAGATGTTAGGCCAATTTAATGGTCCTGGGACACCAGTAGCATGAAACATTTGACATCATACACATAGCTAGATACACATAAGAAACAACTCTCTTTATGTATTTCAATCATGCTCTGTTTAACAGGGACAGACAAAAGCAAGCGTCTTGCCAAACGTTCAGCAGCCAGGGCCATGCTGGAAACCATAAAAGCCCTCCCGCCTGACACAGACCCAGGAATCGAACCAGGAACCTCAAAACCAAAGGTAAAGTTGTGCTTAGTACACTCTATGGCCTTTTTCGAATCCACGGCTTCGGCTCCGGATTGGGCTTCAGGCCCAGTTTTCTGTTGTCTGAAGCCCTGACCGCAAAGCATGCGTAAGTTAAAATAATTGAGGGAGCCTAGCTAGCCTGAGCCGATTTTGGAGCCGAAGCCGTGAATTCGAAAAGGGCCGATGTACAATTACATTTTGAATAGTAATGAATGGTTGATCCCCACATGTATATCCCTTGGTCTAACTATATCCGTGGCTGATGTGGTAAGAGAGATTGTAATCAGTGGTGTTCGCAATTGAAGCAAATTTCATTTCATTTCATTTCATTCATTTCATTTATTATTTCACAGGGTACGAACAAAGCATTTACAAAACAAACAGAAATTAACAATGATAAAGTTAAAGAGTAGTACAAAAATAGAAATTTTGATAAAAATACATGTTATGCAAACTCAATGCTGCTGACAGTGGATGCTGGCTCCAACATTTCCCAGGTAATACCATATGTTTCCACCTACATGTATCATGCCTAGATACATTAATTTAATTCTTGACACGCAAACAAAAAGCAAATGAAAAGAAATACCTCATTATGAAAAAAGAAAAAGCCTTTCCACCAAATGCAAATCTTCGAGGCAAGGCTAGACTGCTTAGCCATGTCTGCCACAATCCACTGGGTGAAAGTAAGTCGTGCTACCCCTCTTACCCCACTTCCTGTATCTACTCACAGTTGATAAATAGCAGTACAGTTCCGCCATAGCTAAGCAGGATGCTTTCTTATGAAGAACTAAATCAATTCTACGAACCGAAACAAAAGACCATGTTAAAAGTGAAATCACAAGTTAACAGAGGAGCCACAAAGCCTGCACTTCCTGCAGGCACAATTTTACATGTATGTGAGTGAGCTCAGTGGAAGAAAATATAAGATCAAACAGTTTATGTTGATTGCACATGTATACTAGTTTTAACAGTTCTGTTGTATGAAGGGGGGGGGGGGGTAGGTACAGTACTTTTCAAAACTTGTTCAGCTGTTATCTATACGATCGTTATTATCAAATGTAAAATATCATACAGGGCTCACCCTTAACACTAGCCCGGCGTACATTGTCCAGTAAAAAATGCTATGGGCTAGTAAACACCACTTCTCAACTTGCCCTGTGGGCTACTAAAAACTGTGCAACCTACTTGTTTAAAATGCTCATTTCTTCCTCTTCAGATGTGAATAATTAATGTATAAAATGTGTTAATCGTTATTGAGTGTGTGAATATTTAACTTCATTTGATCATTAAACTGGTTGTGATCGTTAACATTAACACATCAGAACATTACATTGATGGCAATTCCTGTTTAAAATCTGGGCTACTAAAACTTCCTGGGGGCAAGTAAAATGCACAGTTTACTGGCCCGCGGGCTACTTTACAAAAAGCTTAAGCGCAAGGCCTGTCATAACACTAGGGTGCAAGACGTCCTTTTCGGGTATTTCGCTGTCCAATTGGTTTCTGTAGGCTAAATGTACTGTACACTGCATTATAAATACTGCACACTGTAGAGTGATTCCCCAGTACCAGGCACTTTACGGGTCTAAAACCTCATGCAGTTATACCTGTACAGTTGGGAAGGTTCATTGATCAGAGAGTGCTGCATGTGTGCAAATGCCTCAATGTTTATATTATCAATCTCTATTAAAATCCTGCAAAATGAAGCAAACTGTTTCTTATTTATTGTAGAAGAAGGCAGCACCAGCATCCTCCAAAACAACAGCTTGTACACTGCAGAACGCCAAAGGAGATAACATCACTAAACTCTGCTCTCACGCACTGGACTTCCAAGGTGGGTAGATTTTCTACTTTTGACAGTCTTCAAACTTCGCCTTTTTTATTTTTTTATTTATTGCCTTCATAAAACAATTTTGCTGCAAAGCTGCAAAGCCTGGTACCGCGAAGTTCTTCTTTTTCTTTTTCTTTGGTGACGGTTGGGGAGGCCATGTTACAATCATACTTTATTTTTTCATGATTGCAATAATTGCTAACACATGTAGCTTCAGTAATGAGAGATATAGGTTATATCCATAAAGATAACCTGCCTCAACCACCCCTTAATTTCCACCGATTTTTGTAAAAGTAAGAACAGCAAACCGACTATGCTCTACATCCATGATGCACTTGTACACATTTGGTTTTTACCCAAATATACAGAGCGCTAACCCCCTGCTAAACAAGCACAAGTTTTTTAAAGCCTCCTGGAAGCAGTGATTCACAACCGAACGATTTTAATTTGAAGAGACACTTTGAAAGCAAGAGGTTTTGAATTAGGCATGCACGCCTAGTTCATGTTATCACCCACAATCAATTTTATTTGCGACATTTTATTTGGGATCCAGCAGATTCATTGAGTGCGCATTACTTAGTACACTGTGCAATGAGGATCTAATAAAGCGATCAAAATTATGCAATGTCGTGCTTTTTATAAAACAAGTTTATTTGTGATTAGAGATGCTTCTAATTATCAGGCATTTGTAGAGCGCCGTCACTCTAGTTGCCTATTCCGAGGCGTTTAGCAAAGTGAAGTATTTTCCTGCAAGGTATTGTGGAGCTATGTTTGTGTAGTATGAGACCTATTCCTTTACATAGCACCATGTACTGGTAATGGTTTACATGGGGCTGTGGCGCAATATGCAGCCAATCAAACCAGGAACACCGGGGCAAACCCCTTCTCTTTTCGATAAGTGCACTGGGTTCTTTTACGTGCATTACACAACACACGGGACCTACGGCTTTACGTCCCATCCGAAGGATGCAACAATAATGGTTCAGTGTCTTGCTTAAGGACACAAGTGTCACGACCGGGACTCGAACCCACTCTCTGCTGAACAGAAACACCAGAGCTTGAGTCCGGTGCTCTTATCCGCTCAGCCACGACACGTCACCAAAAATGTCAAGGCTTCTCTAAATGTCAAGGTGTCTTGTTGAAAACTAGAGCTTGAGAGTAAGAGTAAAATGTACATAAATTGAGTACACACGTAGCTAAGTTTTACTTGTATTTTTTAAATGCAATGAACACAAAACCAGCTAAAAGTACCTATTGCGACCCTCTTCAGATTGTTTCGATTTATATACCCATTTGAAATAGTCCTCTCCGGAAATGCCCACAAACGTGACAAAGATAAGCCTGATTCATGAAGTATTACACCTACATGTACACAACGTGTGACATCACATGACCACCCGTGGTACAAAGTGTAAAGAAATGGCAGCAATAAAAATCAGACATTTTGGTTACATTTCTTGTTCCACCAAGGATGTCATGTCCTGAGCACACTCCTGTGTCTGTGGATACATAGTACATACCTTTCACTATGTCTGTATGTACATGTACCCCCAGAAGCAAATCATAATTGTTATAACGGGTATTTCTAATAAAGCACTTTATCACACCCCAATGGGCATCTCAAAGTGCTCAGTATTTTTTTGTCCTGCACGATATGCAGAGCTACGTTTTGAACTATGTGACCTTTAATAATAATTGTTTAGTTAATCATTTGTAAAGGAACAGGCTATTCCTTTACATAGCATCAAGTATAATTTGTCATGCTCATTACTGTCAGTAAATTTTCATTACTTTTCCATGCGCTTTTGGTGGCAAGAGGATTTTTACACTGCAGCAAACGCTAACTCCCTAACCTGCTCTAAAATCATTGGTGTGGCACCAGTCAGATACTCAAACTTCCTTCAACTAAACCATTCCATAAGATCTTTTCATCACCAGGAAATGGCCTTTATTTATTTGGCTAAAAGACATTAAAGTTGGTTTCCTCACTCCTTTTTTCTTTCTTTGTTTGTATTCATTGTTCAATGTTCCCTATTTTGTGCTGAAGATCATCCTAGCATACTAATCTAATTATGTTGTTTCACTGTCTCATTTTAAAGCAGCACAACCAGATTTATTGGTGCTATTCTGTAGATGTACATTTCCTGCTTTCTTATGGTGGCTATACATGTGCATGTGTCTTAAATTACATGCATTCAGTTATAACTGTGCAACCTACACACATGTACATGCACATGCACATGCATGTGTAGCTAATGTTTTTGTTTTGATATAGTGATTTTTAGAATCTACCTGTATCATCTTTGGAAATTCACATTGATTTTCCATTGTGTTTTGTCCATGTTTTTGTTTGCTACTTGTACATGTACAAATGTATGTGATACTCAACCTTTTTTTCTGTAAAAATCTGTCCTTTTGCCGGTTCTTGATGGAGCCATCACTTCGCCTCAGAGTAGCTTTTGATGTGGTTGTGAGCTACTGCTTTTGTGCTTTGCTTTGCTTTTATTATTATTTTCCAACACCATCTGTCATGCTGTTATTTTAACTTGCATATAGTTCCTTTACAATGTATTGTAAAATATGTGTATCTTATTGTTGTACCGTGTTCCTTTCCACACCTTTACCCTTTTTCTATCAAGAAAAAGAAGTGAGGAGCCAACTTTAAGGTATTTTTGACTTGATTCCTTTTCCCACCATTCCCTCCAGACTCCCAAAGCTGTCACATTCTGCAACTAGTAGCAGACGAGCAACACTTTGGGCTCACATACATTGAGCTGATGGAGCCCAGCCTCAAGAACCTGCGCCAATGTCTAGTGGAATTGAAAACATCCCCCATCGCTGTGTGTCATGGTACCGGTCAGGCGCCGGAAGAGGCTCGTGCCAATGCGGCCCGTAATGCTTTGTATTACATAAAGACGATGGCATGCAAGCAAAATAACCATGGTACTACTCAATCTTGATTTTTTATAATTGTAATTTTTTTAGTCCCAAGGGCTGCAATCAATTTACAAATTTTTGTATGATACGAAGTTATCAGGGTTTGTGTAATAAGTCACAAATTCAAGTTTAAAGCGATGACTTATGACTTGGCAAGTCATTGTACCAGACATTATTGAAATCTATCTCGCAAATGACTTATTGGCAAGGAACAGTTTTTGATGCCTGAAATCTATTGAGATGTCATTCAACTACATTTAATTGGATTACAATGGATGAAAAGGACCCAACTGAATTGGTGAAACTTTGAACTCATTGGTGTATACCCATTGTAAACATTGCGTTTATTGAAGAAGAACAAAATCAACTAAGTTCAACCCTTTTCAGCCAGCAATATCGAGTACATTGTTCTATTTTATTTTTTATTTTGTTATTATTAGTAGTATTTTTATTTATTTTTTAATGTTTTAGTTCTCAATGAATGAAAATATTAGTGAAAATTTGTAAATGATTATATGGATTGTGAAATCCTTTCTAGCTAGTGACTTAGTATCTGCAGTCAAGATGTTTTGAAGTTGGTTGGGGGGGCAGAGAGGACATTCCTTAGGACATACATGTACTCATAAAGCCAGTTTCCAGAAAGTACTATAAATTAAGGCTTTGATATGCCAGGGAATGAACACAGGTTTGCAAACATCATGCTGTAAAGATGCTTTCTCGTTGCACACGCCCCCACACACCTACATTTTCATACAGCGATCTGTTTTCAGTTTTCCTAAATGAAAAAAATAATAATTGCTTTTACATAATTTACATGTTTTTATTCAGGGTTTGATATACGTACACAAGTAATAATAATAATTGGTAGGGCTTTTTAAACCAGTCTTTTTTTTCTTTCTTTTTTAAGGAAACTGGTTTTGAAAGTACAAGGTTTTTAAAATGTGAATTTTTAGTGCCATTTTTACTAGAGACAAAAAAAACAAAAAGTTGTTCCTTATGGACTAAAAGACTAGATATTTATATACAGTTAATGTTTGTTTTTTTATCAAGAACAGATTGTTCTGAAAAATGAATGCATCTTAAAGTGGCATATGTAGGAAGATTTATCATACAATTTCTTAAATATAGAAAATGAAATTGACATTCCCATCTAGAACCCATCCACTGAGTGCACCCTAAAAATAAAAATTAGCATAATGAGTGACAAATAAAATACTTTTATGTCTGTTGTATTTAGAAAAAGTGTACATTCTATGAAATAATCTGCTTGCAGTGACATACATGTAGGCCTTTGCTTTATATCTTAGACGTAATTATCTTGGACTTTTTGGGATGCAAAATCAACCTATAATTTATTAACACTTCAACCTTTAAAATCATGTTTTGGAAACTGTTTAGGTAAACTGTAAATTTATCAAAATAGTTATAAATGAATCAAATTCACCAGAATGACATGAATGAGTCTTTAAAATGTTTTTGTTTGTTTCTAAAAGACTATTTTTCTCTTAAACTGGACAGTTATGCCGTAATGGCAGATACAGGATTGGTATTTTATCTAGGAAAGAAAAGATTGATTGGTTTCAATCCAACAGCATAATGGTTATAAAGTTCATTTCAGTATCAATCCTCAAGCATCCATAGAAATATTTCCATCTGAAAAAATTGTAGTTATCTAGAAAATAGCACTAAAGACCCCCAAATTGCCATGCTTATTTTGATAAGCAAAATAGATAAGCACATATGAACGTGCACAAAATAACTGACTGAACATCTGTTGCTTTTTGTAGTGTCCACTGAAACAGATCCCAATGTTGATGCATTTTCCACAAGTTAGTTGTATTATGTTTAGTCCAAAATCAAATTATGTTTGTTAAATTGGCAACCACATACCCCCCCCCCACACACACACTCATTTGTTGACCACATAAATCAAGAACTTGTCTTTGTTGTCCCATTGTTATGACCTCGATAGCGACAACCCCAACCATGGAGCTATAAGAAAGTACAAGTATGTGTACATGTATGGCTGTATGTGTGTACATGTACACCTGAAAAATCAGCTTGTGTATCTTCAAATTTATTGTATTTTGATTATGCAGTTGACAAACTTTAATACGCAGTTCTTAAAAGCGATTTATCACGACCGAGGGCATCTGAAATCGCTCATTATTTTTGTCAACAAGTTTTGTGGAGAGATGTTTGAAATATGAGACCCATTTATTTGCTTAGCACAATCTGCAGCCGACAATATCAGAAAACACCAGGGCAAACCCCTTCTCTTAACGATAAGTGTACTAGGTTCTTTTACGTTCATTACACAACACACATGACCAACAACTTACGCCTCACCCGAAGGACGAAGCAACAATGGTTTAGTGTCTTGCTTAAGGACACAAGTGTCATGACCGGGACTCGAACCCACACTCTTCTGATCAGTAAAGAATTATCATTGCCAGTAAAAACACATTACACTATTTAGTTTGTCATCAAAATCATGGTCAACTCTATAGGATTTATCAGGTATACTAGGCAAATAGTGATGACATTGTTGGAAGAATGCAACAAAGGTTATGGATTTCTCTCCTGTTTCGAGTTTTTATACTTTGATAACTTTTACGTGCAGTTCCTTATAATTGTTCAATTATGTTTAGATCCTACAGAAATTAGAGATGATTTTGAACCGCCCTCTCACAAGAACCCTGTCCAGATGCTGAACGAGATGAACATCTCTCCCTTGGCATTCGTTGTTGACAGCCGAGAAGGACCTCCACATGACCCAGTCTACCAGTTAAGTGTGATTGTTGAAGGAAAGAATTTCACAGCACGAAGTAAGAAGAAACAAACTGCAAAGGAAGAGCTGGCCAGAAAGGCTCTTCTGGATGTCTTTGGCATTGTTTCGACCAGTAATGGTCTGCCATCGATCGCTTTGAAGCCAACACCAAGTGGTTCTTATTCAACCTGGCGCGGGAAAGAGTACACTTGGGCAGACCATATCCAGAACATTATAGAACAGAAGCTTCGAGAAGTCACCTTCCATGCTGGCCAGATGAGATATGTCAAATACAAGGTCCTGTCAGGTATTGTGCAGTCCTCAGGAACTATTGAAAGTTCAAAGGTTGTTTGTATAGCAACAGGGTCAAAGTGTCCCTTGGCTAATGATCCTGATACAAAGGGCCAGGTTTTGTATGATTGCCATGCAGAAGTTATAGCACATCGTTGCCTGAAGAGGTACCTTTTAGACCAGCTGAAGAAGCATCAAATTGATCCCACATCCTCTGTTTTTGTTGGTGGCAGCAGTGGGATGCTACAGCTTAAGGAAGGTGTTCAGTTCCACCTATATATCAGTTGTCCACCCTGCGGAGATGCTGCAAGCTTCATAAAAGACGTGAGCAAAAAGAGAATCGGTGACACCCATCCACACCGAGGAGCAAGAGGCATCCTCCGCGCAAAAATCAAACAGGGCGAAAGTACAATTCCATTAACGGGGAAAGCAGTGACAGCCCCAGAGCGCCTCTTTGCAATGACCTGCAGTGACAAGGTTGCAAGTTGGAATGTCTTGGGTGTACAAGGCGCACTGTTGAGCAAGATCATTGCACCAGTGTACTTCTCCAGTGTTGTTCTTGGCATGGAGTGCCATTATGATCACCTCCCAAGGGCCCTCTACGGGCGTCTCACAGATCTCCCAACATTGCCGAGAGGCTTCATCCTAAACAAGCCTCTTATGGTTGGTACCACTAAACCAAGTCTGTACCTATTTGGCATTTCTCCATCCTCAAAATCCCCAAACTTTGGAATCAACTGGATAGAGGGTAACAATGACATTGAAGTGATCACAACGGAGACAGGGTTGACTAAGGATGGCTTTGCGTCCTGTGTATCTAAAAAGCAAATCTTTAATACTTTCATGAGCATCATGGAGAACTCTCATACGAAGCAGCTCGCCAACGATTCACCTGCAAAGGACCTAAAGAGGGGCAGTGGATCACGAAAAGGTAGACAAGGTAAAAAGAATACAGTTCCTCAACCTGACCCTAAGGGATCGAGAACGTACAAGGAGGAGAAGAAAACAGCCGATGCTTATCAACAGTGTAAGATTATCATGAAAGATACATTTCTATCTGAAGGGCTGGGTCGTTGGCTTGTCAAACCAACAACCTGTGATGAGTTCTTCTGTGACTCTAATTAGCAGTGCTGTAGGCAAGTACTTTCAGTTGGCCAAGTATCAAGTACTGCTGAGAACCAGGGTGGCCGAATATAGTACTTGAGTACAAATACTTGGGCCAATGAGTACGAGTACAAGTATCCTAGTACCAAGTATTCTGTTATCCCAGCACCAAGTCCAACAGCAGAGTACCAAGTACTTGGATCTCTGAGTGCGAGTACCAGTGGGCCTGCTAAAGAAATAAGTCAAACAGCTGGGTACCAAGTACTTGGATCTCTGAGTGCGAGTACCAGTGGGCCTGCTAAAGAAATAAGTCCAACAGCCGGGTACCAAGTACTTGGATCTCTGAGTGCGAGTACCAGTGGGCCTGCTAAAGAAATAAGTCCAACAGCCGGGTACCTGGTACTTGGATCTCTGAGTGCGAGTACCAGTGGGCCTGCTAAAGAAATAAGTCCAACAGCTGGGTACCAAGTACTTGGATCTCTGAGTGCGAGTACCAGTGGGCCTGCTAAAGAAATAAGTCCAACAGCTGGGTACCAAGTACTTGGATCTCTGAGTGCGAGTACCAGTGGGCCTGCTAAAGAAATAAGTCCAACAGCTGGGTACCAAGTACTTGGATCTCTGAGTGCGAGTACCAGTGGGCCTGCTAAAGAAATAAGTCCAACAGCCGGGTACCAAGTACTTGGATCTCTGAGTGCGAGTACCAGTGGGCCTGCTAAAGAAATAAGTCCAACAGCTAGGTACCAAGTACTTGGATCTCTGAGTGCGAGTACCAGTGGGCCTGCTAAAGAAACAAGTCCAACAGCTGGGTACCAAGTACTTGATCTCTGAGTATTAGTACGAGTAGGCCTATGCCTACTAAAGATCTAAACTGCAAAATGATGTACAGTATTGCAGTATATTTCTTTTTTAACATAATATTGGCAGTGACTAATTTCCGGGTGATAATGTGTGCTTAGTAGAGTAGAGTAGAATTTTACTGAGATCTTTAGTAGGCATAGGTCTACTCGTACTAATACTCAGAGATCAAGTACTTGGTACCCAGCCCTTTCTACCATTTTGTTCACTCTAACTTTTGCAGTGAACTTCAAAGTTTCCATTGTCTACACACGCACGTAAACGAGCGAGCTCTATAAGTTAATGTACTCTTGTACGAGTTAAACAGTGCGCGTCTTTGCAAACCCCGAGGGACTCTGAGTGACCAGAAAAGGGTCATATCGATGTTGAAGGCCGATGGAAATAGGACCCTCTTTTAGGACCGTCTCGATAGATGTGCACCGGTGACTGATTTATGCCGGTCCATATGTGTTTTTAACACACCGGAGTCCAAAAAAATCAACCAATCATTCAATCAAATGAAAAACAAAGGGAAAATTAGAGTTGATTTTTCGTACTTGTTTTTTTTTTTAGTTGAACTGTTTTATTTCAACAGACAACTCATGAGCAATTCAACAAGTGAAGGAACACTATTAAATTCCTTACATGTAAATTTAGTTTTGTAGTTTTGTGCTCTGAGTGACCAGAAAAAGGGTCATGAGAGGGCGCTGTAACCAGTCAAACTGTCGAACTTTTTGGAGAGTATTGCCCGGTTTGGGAACTATTTCCTGCAAAGTACTTTACCCTCGTCTAGTTCACGGTGGCGCAAATGTCATGCACAGCCTCTAAATCATTACTGGACTCCACGTGACCGTGTTTCAGCCAACCAGAAAACAGAACCAGCAAGAGGTTTGTCTGTAATGTTGTCACTGTGGTCATTGCAGTGATAGTCTTCTAATACTCTTCTTATAATTTGTATGCGTGTTATATTAGAAGTAGTCTAGGCCAGGAGTCTTTACAGATAAATCATAAAAACAAAAACGTTTGAATGGTATAAACATATATAAGTGTGTATTGCATTGTCACCATTGACCACCTGTTTTAGTATTCGTTATAGCCTATGTAGGCCTACTGGTCAAATATTGTTCAAATATTATCATCCGTCTTTTGTATGATTTTTTATCTTTTATTAGTTTTAGATTATGAGGTGGATGACCGTTGAGATCCCACCCCAATTGCAGTTGTACCCCCATCCTTTGTGTTGTCAATAACTATTTTAAATTAAAATGCAATGCTTTTAATTTGTAATAAATGGGTAAACCGAAACTTTGCAATGTGGAATAAATTTTGGTTTTTCCCCCTCCGTGTCTCTCTACCGCTCTCCTTTCTCTCCCCCCCCCCCTTTTTCTGGGGCCTTACGAAGGACTTGGAAATATCAGTGTTGACATTGTTGATGACAAAATGCCGGTCTGAAAGTGGACTTTACACTGGGTTGTGTGGAAATGCGTACACAATGCCGCCTATGGCCCAATTTCATTTCTCTGCTGTCCCGATCCCCGACATTCTTCTCTCAAGGATATGCCATTATCCGCATATTTTGCTTTGCGCAAAGGTATTTTTTGTTTGCTTCTTCTTCATTATCTTCTTATTATTGTTTTCTTATATTTTATTGTATAAGATAGACGTATAGGCCCCTTCATGTACATGTGCATTACATAAACGTAGTTTGTAATTATAATTTTGGGGGGGATGTGAAATAATTACGACTAAGAACAATCTTGCCGGATCGTATGTAGGCTATTTTATTTTAAATATTACACGGATGATTTGATTAAACATTTTAAAGCGTAAATATAATGTTTGTGAGAGTAAATATAAATGCAATATCTTGTACACAAACGATATAAATCAAACTGACCTAGTTATCAACATTGAATCACATCTCAATTAAACCTGTTTATATTATTAATTAGCTTTGTTTTAAATTCATTGGTCAAAGGGCTATTATTGAAGACAACGTATGAGGTGCGATTATCGAAAACGAGCAAAATAAGTCAATCTGAAAACTCATTGATTATCAAGTACAATCCAATACCAATCCACCGGAGGAATGTTCTCGTATAAAATACTGGTAACGTCTAGGAAATGGCATTTGAATTATTAAACCCTACAAATCGTCGACCTCTGTTTTCAAATCAGATGCTCTCTTAAAGGTGATCGGTAAGGACCGTCATTGTATAATAGTCTTAAAGCTTACTGATTATGAAGTTCACTGAGTGAACTAGATCTTGTTTTTGTCTGTGAAATTATCCCTCGGAAATAAAGTTATATTGATCGGTGTGCCGTGTGAAAACCTATTTGAAAAACAACTCTACAGCTGATTTCGGTTGTTACAACCAAAATTAAGGACAATGTGTTTACATGCTTAAAACACTGCATGTTTGGTTTCACTATTTTCTTCTGACTCCCACAACGGAGTAAGCCGAAAGTTTCACCACTTTATTACTGTATGTATGTTATGGTTGATCACACAAAACATGAACACTGTCTGGAACTATTTTGTCAGCTCTACCCGATCCTGTATAATACCTTAAATGTTAATAATGACTGGTGAGTACCGTCCATCCCACCCTGAAATCTTAGTTTTTTGCAATATTTGTATTGTCTTTTTTTTATAAAATGAAGAAATTAAGTAAATGTGTCTCATTTTATTGATATATCTTAGGTAAATTGTTGAGTCTTTCGAGGATAAAACATATTGTGCTGTCTCTTAATTTGCTATTGTAGACGTATTAGTGTATTAACTGTATTTTATGTAGGCCTACTGTGTAGTTCATGCAGTGTATATTTCAAGTAATTTCTTAATCTTTGTTTACAATCTTTGTTTCTAAATTCATTGTAACTTTCAAGGTTAAAACCTTTGGTATTAATTGTTCCACCCCCATAGTCCCACCTCTATGGTAATCATTTGACCATTACGCCACAATGACATCACTTGGAACACATAATGTATGAAATGAACCAGAATAGATAGTGTCAATTCAGTTTTAGTATTTGGTTTCAGGTTTTCCATAATTGTGCCAATGTAATATTATTTCTTGTAATATGGATATCACTGGTATTAAAAATAAGAATTACCATAATGTACAACGTTGTGTTGATTCATTAATTAAATCAAATGCACGCAACACGCAAGGTCATTTGGCTTACACAATAGACCCTTCCCATGAAATATGCAAATTAAACATCGCGCGTGCGCACTCTCCCTACTGGTTGGCAAAATGAGTGAACATCACGCCTTTTTGCATGGGACTGATGGTGGCGTGACGCACACGCGTTTGTGTGTCTGCCTTGTGCACAACTCTATGGCGTTTGCCAACCAGCAGCGTCTGTACGCATGCGTAAATGTAATTAACATATTTCATGGGAAGGGTCTATTATCTTTGGGCAGACGGTAGCAATTCCAGCAGCAAACTCATTATCTGGCCCAAAACATCTCGCCCCTCACTGGTTCAGATAATATGTTCATGAATGCTTACTCTCATTTAAAAATGTTAGAAAGCTTTCTATACACACAGTATTAACCAATCAGCAGAGCCAAAGTATGGAGCGCCAAATTAGGTAAATTACTAAAACTATTACGGTAATGATCAGTCTGCCGTCGGAATATAAATCCAAAGTTTGAAAATCTGTGTCGGTTGGTCAGTCACAACCGGTGTCCTTCAGATCCTGGTTCTCATCGGCTGGAATGATGGGCAATGATGTGTTAATCGCTATCGTGTCGTCTGGTTCGTGTACGTCTTCTGTATGTTTGTCTGCGCGGTAACGGAAGAGAGCAGGGGAACCAGGCCTATCTAGTTCAGATGCTTGAATTTGCTTGATTGGACTTGATGGCACGGGATCAGAAAAATCGAAATGTTCCTGGATTGGTTTCGTAACTTCTACGGATGTTGCTCGCTTCCTGTGGTCGTCAACGCCGATGTGAGTTTCATCGGGGGAGATAAGCTCTGTGTTTGCAGCAGGTTGTGTTTCTGTACCTGTATCGTCACCAGCAATGTCCTCGTCGGATACCTCACCCTCACTTTGCTCAGGTGAAATATCATCAATGACACCATTGAGTCGTGTCTCCTGCTCGATGGTTATGACCTCAACACTGCTTTCCGCCAGGGAAAAATCACCACCCTCGTTTGAATCGCTTTCAACGTTTTGCAACTCAGACATTTCGATTTCTTCTGGTTCGTAAACTTCAACTTGTTCAGCTTCAGTGTCAGCTTCCATCGGCTCGCCCAGGACTCCCTCTGGGGATTCGACGACGATCACCGGTGGTCCCGTTGCGCCTTTCCGTAACACAGTCACCTCCTCTTCAGTCAGTTCGGCATCGAACGACTTATACCCTCGGCAAGTTGCCTCGATCAGTTCTTGGTCCTCTGGAAGTATGCCCGGTAGTTTGGCGAGGGCTTTTTCTGAGCGGTAGAAGTCTGAATCTTCTAGGCTGCCGTCTCGACGTAGGGTTGGCAGGCCGTGTTCGGTCAGTAAGGGGGACTGGGGCTCGTCGTCCTCCGTGGAGGTTGAATACGAAGAGGTCTGGCGCTGCACTTCATCAACTCCTCCCGATGCGACGGGATTAGAGATGGATGTATGAATCGAGTTTTCGTTATTGTCGAGGTTCCTGTCGCCCACTGGAATAAATAAAAAAATAATACAATGATGAGTGGAATTTGAAAAGTTGAATAGCACTCAGACTATATTTGTTTTACCAGAAGACGAGCAGAACGTGCCAGTCGACTGTCGCTGTTACAATATCAGAACCACAACTTGAAGATGATGTTTTCGCAAGCCTTGGTTTCTAGAATAAACTTCCAATTGAAGACGTTTTACAAATGTTATCGTTTACACATCCCCTTTTGTGACATTCATATTTTTGTCATGGACATTGTGATCATCAACACCATTGTCACTACTATACAATCATCCACATTTTCACTGTCTCCATTGATCATCATCGTCATCATACAAGTGATTGCTTCGTCGATGTACGAAAGGTAGGCTCATTTAATTATTTTCTTCTTCTTCTTCTTTTCCCCCAACGTAATGCTGATTTACAGAATAAATTATGAAGACAAATTATGAAAGACACATGTGAAAGGTTCTACTTGCTAAGAAAACACAAACAAAACCTGTCGCGGTGTTTTCACAAGAACGTCGAATCCATCCACGTTTAGCCGAGGTGACAGCGGGTACCAACTGCATCTCTGGCCGCAACATTCGCGAACGGACACCTACCATTAGAAATCTTCGAACTGATTCATGCAGGAGTCGTTTCTCAGATTCAAATGTGTTCGGGTGAAAAATATGCCGAAAAATATTACTTCAAAGAGAATCCTTTCTCAAACTAGTTTATACCAACAGCTGCAGTGCTTCTCACCAAGTAATTTTTTATGTTTATTAATTTTTGGAGTGTTTACAACCTTATGACCCTACCTTTAATTTCAACTGTCGAGTAATGAACCACACACTTTGACTTTTACCTACTATTTACAAATCTCTTTTAGACCATATAAGATGCAAAAAAGGTTTAGTTTAAAAAAAATACTAAATGACACTATGTGTCATTTAGGTTTTTTTTAAACTAAACATTTTTTATCATCCTCGTTCATCTCCGTCACACACTCAAAAATTTACCCTTTTCCAAGTTGTCGTCCTCCTCTTCGTCCTGATCACTCTCTCTATCGGGTTCGATCTGATCACTTTCAGCCCCAACCCCTGAACTTCTCTCTTGTAGGGTCGGAGCTACATCCAAGTGTTGCCGTCTGCTGTGGTGAATATCCTCCGAGATCATCTCCAGGTTCCGCAGTGCCTCCCGGTACCGCTTCTTGCTCTTGGCCAGCATCTTCTGAAGTTTGTCCACCGAGTCCTTCAGGTTTTCTAGGCGGGAGTAGAAGGCGTCTCTCAGATCATAGTATAATCTGGAAAAAGGAGATCAGAATGATTTAATCCCATTGTGACAATTTTGCTGAAACTGATCGTTGCACAGTAACGGCTTTTGCGTCATTTTAGCGGGCTTGCATCCTGTAGGCGAGGGCAGTTCCCTGGGGTAGCCCCTGACAGTTTACCGTTCCACGCAACTGATCACCTAGTATGTAAAAAATATCTAACCAAATTTATGATAATAATTTAGGTGCAAATTACTTAATTTTAAGACCTGGCTGGATGGCCCTTGATTATATTTTTGTGACAACCCCTACCGTGCAGTCAATCATGTTTGCTCTAATGTGAGTTTCATGTTTTTTAATAAACTTCTGATGAACCTATAGTTTGAAAACTACCATGGACGCATCGTAAATCCGACATAGGCCAACTGTCATAAAACTTGTGAAGCGTTGATTGGACTGGCAATAAGGTACTCAGGATACTGGGGTTTGCTGGGATATCGTTAACACTTTTACCCAAGGACACATCGTGGATCACTGCAATCGCAACTCCCCTCCATTTTATAGTAGCGTAAGACTGTAATCAAGAAACTATAAATACTTTGTCACCCTGACTTTAGGTTGTTTTTGGAATCATTAAGAGTTTGCGTACTGAAGGCTAACGTGCTGTCGATGGTTTGTCATTTTTGTTTAAGGCAGTGGACACTATTGGTAATTACTCAAAATAATTATTAGCATAAAACCTTACTTGGTAACGAGTAATGGGGAGAGGTTGACAGTATAAAACACTGTGATAAACGGCTCCCTCTGAAGTGACATAGTTTTCGAGAAAGAAGTAATTTTCCACGAATTTGATTTCGAGACCTCAGAATTAGAATTTGAGGTCTCGAAATCAACCATCTGAAAGCACACAACTTCGCGTGACAAGGGGGTTTTTTCTTTCATAGTTGTCTCGCAACTTCGACGACCAATTGAGCTCAAGTTTTACAGGTTTGTTATTTTATCCATAGTTGAGATACACCAAGTGAGAAGACTGGTCTTTGACAATTAAACGACTGCTAGTTGTTGTTTAAGCAACATGACCATGAACCCTTGTGTGACATCTTTAATATCAAGCTTTAACCTAATCTTGGCTTTCATGCCACGTCTTTTGTGACGTGATGTGAAGACCGTGATCAACATATTGGCTTCAGAACCACGCGGATTTGGTTTGTTAATGATAAGCGTAACAAAAATATTTTTCCGGATGTTGCTGATATCATACTTACGCGGACTTTCCGATGCTCTTGTGCAGTTTCTTACCGAGCTGATCAACCTTGACCTGTGCTTTTTCGTATGCCTTCGACAGCTGCGCATGTTCCTTCTCTCCTCGAAGCTTCTCATGCTCGGCGAGTTGAGCTGGTACACAACACAAAACATAGTACTAGTTCGATTAACTGTGTAAAACGCGTAATTTGAACCGGACCAAATTATTAACAGCCATTTACTGTTTAAAAAAACCTAGTTTCAGAAACCACAATCATTTTAATGTTATGGCGGGTCGTGGCAGAACGGTTTAGCGGTTTAGCGCATCTGACTCAAGTTCAGGGCCCGATTACACGGCTCTGCTGACCGCAGAATTCTGCTATCGATATGTCTTTAGACTGGGGGAAATCGATGCTCGTCCTGAATGGCTGAGCTATCGCTTTGAAAAAAGGAAAAATTCTTCGACAAGTATATGAGCCCTTAGAAACAGGTCCTTTCTTGTCTTCGGAATGTGCTCCCTGGACCACAACCCACCTTCAGTGTGGCATGGTTCAGCATCTCCTGCAGAGCCGAGTCGAACTCTCGCTTCTTCCGTCCCTGCATTGAGGTCTCCTCGGCGATCGTAATCGTCTCTTTAGCTGCTTGGAACATCCCGACGGCTCTTTGGTACGTGTGTGCTGCCTCTTGCACCTTCTCTTGCGCCTTCATCATTACAATGTAAAAACATGAGGTCTCTTTAGAAATAGTAGTTGCCTTTATGATTTTTCACGAAATAGTAATGTGTTGAAAATGGAAATACACCTTTTACAGCCCAAACCGCGTACCGGTATTCTAGAGTGAGTTCGTGGCACCTGACTCATATTTAGGCAAGAATATAAAATGTTGCCGTTTAGTTGCCACTTCATACTCACGTTGTCTTTGAAAATCTTTGCAATATTTTGTTATAGATCTGATGCATGGACGTCATCAAGCCGCCATCTTAGAGGTTAAACGATGATGAAAGAATGGAAAACGCACCTCTTATTGATTGGTACTGGTGTTAACTTTTTTTATCAGTGAGTTTTCAGATTGAACTTACTTTTAAAAATCAAATCATGTGCTTATAAATATGACAATGGAACAAAATAGGGGTACAGTACTGTGAATCTTTGTTAAGTTACAGCCTGTCGAAATGTATCACTGGAAATCCTGCAGTTGATTGACATGTTTACTATACCATCCCTACCTTGTGTGCTTTTATTCGAGCTTCATGGTACGCCTTGGCTTTCTTTACAGCCTTGCCACATCGCTTGGCTGCTTCGTTCAGCTTGTAAGACGACTCGGTCAAAGTTACCCGAAACTGCTGTCTGGCATCCTGTATAATTGATATTCAATCAAATAAGTGAAAAACATGTAGGAAAAAAGGCGACAAAACTAAGAACATCGACGGGTAAACATTTTGTTCAAGGTTTATGTAGTGGTGGATCGACATGTTCAGTTTACCGCACACGGTGTCTCCTAAGGAAGTTCAATACAGTTGAAACGTTGAGTACTTACGATTCATGTAGGAACCATATCCGATAACAGTTCGTGTACACAACCATTTTGATAAATCTCACATAGAGAGAGTAATCAAGATTTGAACCGGAAGCCATAAAGGAAATCCGGGAAGATAGAATAATAATATAGCGCATCGTCTAAATAGAAAAGACAGTGTAGAAACCTCCAGAATCTAAGTCAATACCGTAGGCCCTAATAGGTAAAGATCAGCCACACACGATGTGAATATGGGAGACAACGGAAGGCCCATTGCAGTGGTTCTAAGATCGATGACACAATCATTGTCTTCTCAAGGTATCATTTATTTACCGTGCAGTATTTCCTTGGGCGAGTCAACTTAAAGTTTTCTTTGGAAACACGAATGTTAATTTTGTTCGATTTACACTGTATGTTTTCAAGGTATTTTCAGCAAATAAACGGCAAATTTGAACATCGTGTTATTTTCCACGGCTAAAATCGCCGAACAAGTTTAATTGAATAGGCCTCCATTGCTAAAATTCGAAAAGCTTAAAGTGAAATTAAATTATGGTTTCATCTGCAGGGGCAAAATCGCTTTACTACGAATGCATGAGAGTGAAATAGGGTGCTTCTTTGCCCAAAATAACCAGGAAAACCTATTATTATTAGGCCTTAAAATTATTTAAGATTTGCTGTGTTTCCGTTCCGGTACTTATAAACACTTACATCTAGTTCCTTCTCCAGACTGTTGATTTCTTCCGATGTGTTGTTCAGTTTATCTAGTTCACCCTGAACACAAACATAAAACCATAAATGTTAAGTGATGTTTGAAGCTTAGCATGTTGGCGTGGAAATCAGAAATAACTTATCAGTAAACTTGCAGGATATACAACCATGAGACAACACTCCCCCAAAAAGAGATTTTTAAACATGTACTCGCAAGTTTATAATAGTCACTTCTTATGAGTAATTAGTGTTGTAATATTATGACTGCCACAGTGTTTGTTCTTCCAGGGACATGCCAGCAAGCCAGAAGAACTAAGTATAATGTTGTTTCACTTGCCCAGCTTCAAAATAGTTGTAATTGACCCAATTTTACCCGACGTCATTACTAATTAAAATAAGATGAATCTCCGTAGCGCCATTTTGGGAGTCAGTTTCCCCTAATTGTGTTAACTGTGAAACATGCATTTCAGTGACGCGTGCACACGAATTAGTAAGCATATCAATGGAGACCAATGCATTGGGTATATTTTATACGACGGGCACCATAAAACACGTGACCCCCAAAATGGAAGAACACGACTGAGCGAAGTCGCGTGTGACGTCATAGTGCAATGGGTCTATATTATAGCCTTCTTCTATTGCTCCTAAATGAGTCTTTGATTAGTGTTTTTGATTTTTATGTTAGGTGGCAACCAAAAGTTCCGTTCGATTTTAGGCTCCCCCTTTTACCCTCATACTCGCGGTTAAAGGGTGGAGTAGGCTACCACCAGGAGAGAAACCGCTTTATTAATGCAGGGTCATGATTATGTCATGGCTCTGCTCACCGCGGAACTATAGTGCGGTTGCGGCCCATAGAATCCCGCACTTGACAGGGCGCCATAAAGTGCAGAATCCTATGGTATATGCCGTCATGAAATTGGGCCCTAAGGTCCTGTGGTCCTTGGGCCCAATTTCACAAACCTGCTTCATCAAACGAGGTTACCAGCCAAAATACCATGTCACATGTACAGTCATAGGCCCTATAGTCTAACTCGTATCCTGCTTATTTTTGCTAAGCAGCCACATGGAAAGCAGTTTAAGCAGCTCTATGAAACTGGTCCCTGGCGATACAATACAAATACATTTACGGGACAACAGTTCCCGAATGGTTTATTTTGTTTGAATTATTGGTATACAAAAAATAGGTTGTCCAAATTGAAAACAGCGTGCAAAAAACACCCAACTGATATCTCTCTGACTGACACATATCCCCTGCATGGCGGACAGGATCGAAGCAGGCGTCTAGTTAGTGTTGCCAATGCCCTACGCCAATATACCCACTGCCACTTTGTGTAGAGTTTGGCCTCGGTCTGACAGTCAAAGTCGGAATTTCCTGTCTAGATTATTGCTATCAATTCCAAAACAATGGTATTTTATGAGATAGGCTAGAGGTCAATCACTCACACCACAAGTTTCGATTGTCAAAAATGAACATTACTCAAATTAAGGCATAATTGACAATTCGATACTTTCAGTGTTTTGTTTTGTTCTTCAAAACGAGAAGCATAGCAAATTATACCACTTGTACTGAAAAAGATGACCACTGGCGAAAGGGTGTACTTTAAAAACAACAACATTATGCATTGTTTATTAATTGGAGTTTAGCTACAATTTCCATCAAACCAATTGGAACAATGCTGCATTGTAGGTAATTTCAGCGTATTTTTAGTCAACTTCGAAAAGAAGCAAATTTTCAAAACTAGTTCAGCTTTTATTTAACCATCTAATTATTTTCATGTAGTTATTACGAATTACGATCCAAAACTAATGTAAACGATTCTCTTATGATCACACTTTAAAAACTCCCGAGGATCGATCGGCTACTCGTTTAAACTTAATAAGCTTTCAAATCATTACTTGTATTGTACATGTTTGGAAATATATTTACAACCCTAAACTTTGTACATACATCAATGTGAGCCAACAGCAGACCTCTGAAATTATAGTGGGAATTATATGTTTCCGCTGTGTGAACCATGACCCCCAAATATACTTTGAGTACAATAATATGGCTGAGCAGGATATGACGACACGCGACACCTAAATATTGATCATGCGTCTTGTTACCGTGTCAACAGGATTTATTGGCCTACTATTAATGTTGTTCCAAAAATGTTCACTGGTCGGAGTATTTCAAAATAAAACAGGCATGGAAATGACTTGCCAAAATGCAGACTAAAATTTGTATTGGTGTAATCGTTCAGTCCAAAACCTATAATTAGCTACATTTCTGCACTTATAAAACCAACAGGCCTATAAAAGCTATTGGCATTAAAAGGTCAATTTGTTTATGGTTCATTTTTACAATACAAGCCTTGGACTTTCACCCCCTTTGTTTTCCCCTTCCCTTTTCTTCTTATTTTCTTATTTATTTGTTGTTTTATTTCACCACCCCTACCTTTCCCTCCCCCTCTCTCCCTCGTTGTCCCCCCTCCCCTCATAATTGTCCCTACAACCAAAGACGTAGGGCTTATACATAATTTATCCCGAATCTTAATCGCATAGAATAAAAACGCTTTCATACAGTCATTGATAAACATCACTCAGAATTACATCCGGTAAAAACGTCACAGAAAATGCTTCCTTCCATCCCCTCTAAAAAAATAGTTCGCAGCCGCCCAGCAAGTCTGTGGACGTTTTACAGGTAATGGCAAGTGTCAGTTAAAACAAGTATCTTTAGGAACACACACTATTAGAGTATCAATTTGTGTGCTTTGATTTCAGCGAGTGGGCCCCTTGCTGTAACAGTAATTAAACACGTGCATCTGTTTTAACAATCTAAATAAACCAACCTTTATTCGTGGATCTAACCGGGCACTTTGTTGCTCTGGCTCGTCCATGCTCTACCCATTAGTCGCTCCTCGTATGGTGGGGGGGTTGGAGTTCACTCTTCTGACCTTATTATAGTGTTCTGATTGGGAGCAATAATCAGTGTACAGCGAAACATTACACCTAGACACTCGACCTTCAAGTGGACTGATATGATCGTTGTGCCTGTACTTGTGATTGATACAACAACCGGGCCAACAAGCTTGGCACTTGTTGTAACTTCGCTTGTGTAAATTTTTCCAAATGGATGTTACAGGTTTGTATAGGCCCACTTCATCGCAGCGCTACACTTGTCAATGTTATAAGGTATACTTTGGCTCACAGAACATTGGCGTTACTACAATGTAAAGTAAATCATGGTGAACTTGCTCTGAGGTGTTATCGTACAGGAAAGGAACACGTTCGGTAATAATGTAAACAACAACCACGGCTGGCCGGTTTAAGAGGCACAAAGGTCAACCACAATTGGGGGCGTGTGTGCGTACTCATACCCGACTCGGATTGGTATAAGGCTAAAAGAAAAACATGTTTAACGTCCTGCCTTTTGGGGGAAAAAGGAGGAGGCAGGCTTTTTTTTCTGACAACCGGCCGGGCTATTTGTTAAGATGGTTGCCAGTTTTTTTTCTGTGTGTTTTTTCGGTGTGCTAAAGTCAACAAATACGATGTTATTTATTTTAGGATAGATTTTTCGTCAGAGATCGTAAAAATTTATCCTTAAAAAAAAAATCAAAAAAAAAAAATTAATAAATAAAAAAGGAGGCAGCCTCTTCAAAGGAAGCGTGCAGGGACACTAAACATGTTTTTGTTTTTGTTTGTTGTTTTGCCTTACAAGGGCCGTGAATGATATGGTTTCAATCATGCAGAAAAGGAATTGAAATGATGAAGCCACAAACAATTTTTTATTCTTCTCCAGCGGAAACGCCCCCTAGAATCTCTCCCGAATTCGGGGTCAGGGTCACAGTTTGAATTAAAATACACGCGCTCTCTAATGAATGTCACCTTGGTCGAACAAACCATGGAATTGCTAATTTCTGTACAATTTTGTCATCCGTCTGTCTCCAGAGTGAGGCCAACATATTACACTAAAAATGGCCGCAATTAAAAATGACTGAAATGGGGAACTGAGGCCCTTTTCGAATCCACGGCTTCGGCTCCGGATTGGGCCTCGGGCCCAGTTTTCTTGTCTGAAGCCGTGACCGCAAAGCATGCGTGAGTTAAAATAATTGAGGGAGCCTATAGCTAGCCTGAGCCGATTTTGGAGCCGAACCCGTGAATTCGAAAGGGCCTTGAGAGGTGGTAGCAGACCTGATGATGTGTATCTTTCTTTCTTTTTCAGAAAGAAAAAATCACCTGTAAGGCATCCAGGCGAGGGAGCCACAGGTAATCTGCTTGGAACGTTTGGCTCCAAGACAACCCAGAACACAACAAGCTGTACTCAACTTACTTTTTTTTTTCTCTCTCATTGAAGTAACAAGAAATTATCGCTCAAGTTCTCTGTAAATGCAAGAGTGATTACGGTCTCAACATGTGGCATATTTCTATGCCCGGGCATCCGAACGCAAAAATAAAACTATGTAGTCATTGCAAAGAGTACAATTATGATTCACTCGATGCGATTATGTGCTCTTTATTTAATCATTTGACCATAAAATGATAAAACAGCAACAATTATATAGTTTTCTTTTCCCGACTACCCAAAATTTTATGAATATATTTTTTTTAAGCCAATTAAATAACAAATAAGCCTATCATAGGTAATAATTAATAAATCACTCCGTTTAGAAGACATTGAAAATCAAAATGTCATTGTTAGTCCATAATCTTATGTTTTGTTTATTTCTTCTTTTTTTAACCCTGGGGAAAATCAGGGTAGTTGACAGCTTAGCAGAAAGCTTAAAAAATAATGTCTAGTCCTTCTGGACTAGACTCGTGCGCTCTCGGTTTGAAGTGCGCCCTCTTTCTCTTAAAATAGTCCATGTGAAATCATTTCCTCTTCCGGCAGACGTGGGGAGTGGTGCGGCGAACAGGTCCTGGGAAAGATTCTCTCAACAGACGGAACAATTGTTTCATCTACATTTTGACTACTCTGTCAGGGAAACCTCGTCGCAGAACCAAAGATGATTCTACTGGAAATAAAGAACAGAATACTAGAGGAAACATTACTAACCAAATTTGAGAATGCAAAGGCCGGGTAAGGTGTTTTAAATTGTGACTGTTGCACTAAATACGTGATAAAACTTGAACTGAACTAAATATAATTTATTTTCAATCATTACTATAATCATGCTATAATTGACTTGTTAATGTTACATTTAAGTACTGCATTCGAAATACTTTGTAATCCTATCTATGGGTTAGCTTTGGATGATTACCAGATTGATTTTAAATTCATTTACACTGTGTGTGACTGACTGTAATTGTGAATGAATAGTGTGTACCTAAACATAGTTTTTTTGTACTACCTACAGATCTACGTACTATACTCAGTCAGTTTGCATTATATACTTCAAATTGTTAAGTTACTGGTATAATTTGTTTGTGATTCCCCAAATGACAGTGCACACAGGCTTACTGAGTGTACTGTTACTGTGTTACTGTTTAGTGTTATAATTACTTAGGCATAGAAAATATAATAAGGAAATGTATTTGCAAAACCTTTGTCTTGGACTTGGAGTTTAGACCTCACCGAGACTAGTGTTGTTAGAATAGTACATAGTAACTCACTAGAAGTACGTAGCAGCCTCCATTCTCAAATCAACATGCCTCATTACACTAGCAAAAAACTTTTAGCCGTCAAGTTACATAGAACGTATTTTGAAAACTTTAATACGATCTATACATAGTACGTACTGTAATAAAATAATTTAGAGTGGTGCTCGGCCCATGGAGTCTGGACAGAATAATGGATGAGCTTCTTTCACCATCACCAGTGTTCACCATGTCCAAGTTGGTCCCTAATTTTGGTTCTTCTTTGAAATAAATAGAATTGAATGTAAAAAACCACTAACTGGCGGTACTGGTTTTAAAGTTCAATGCCATGACAGTAAATGAATTTAAACAATTTACACCGGTTTATTATGATGTGCAAACATTAATAATTGCCATGAAGGAAATGTGTTTAAACAAAAGTGATTTATAATGTTCAGGGTTCTGCCCAGGATTTCTTGAGTGGTGGAAAAATGTTTCCCTGGAAACCATTGCGAGATGGATCAGTTTACCGGTAGATCAATAGACTCAAATAAAAAAAGTACTCGAAATTCATGACTTCGGATACCATTTTTACTGGTAAATACCCAATTTGACATTTCGTTGAAAACTTTTGAAAGGAAATTGCATGTGTCATTTAAAAATTTGGAAAATCGTGTGATGGTCGAAAACAGAGAAAATTCTGCCAGTGGTGGTTGGGGAATCCTGAGTGTGATGACGGGTTTTCCGGCACCAACCACTGTGGGCAGAACCCTGAATGTTGACTCAATCCAAATTTGATTTTGTGCAGTGCATGTTTTTGTGTGCCATGTGTGCTGCATGAATTTTTTTTAATCACAGAACAGTTTTACTCTCACCAGTCTTGCTTTAAAAAGTTCACTCAGCATACAATAAACAGGTACTGAATATTGGTACATGTATGAAAATTAATTGTGTGGTAAAAGGTGCTGAATCTGAATGCCCCTTTAAAAAAAAATATTTCCCAAAACATTATCATAAAATTGTTATTAAGACCTAATGTTGGTTGTAATTCAATGGAAACGGTGCATTCGGTTAGGGAGTTTTTGCTAATGATATTTTTCGGAGAATGCTATATAAATCAATTGAAGTTTATATAAAAACATGTTTTATGAATTAAATTTGTTGTCTTTGATCTTTCTACACAGGGGTAAAGCAGACAGCTGTGATATCATAATGGCAGGTAAGTGTGAATGATTTTATGCAATGTTTTACAGATGTGTTTTGTATTTGGAGCCTTCATGTCAGGGATGAGAAATTTCAGACTTTTGTTTTTGTGGGTTTGATGTGGTCAAATATTGTAAAATGGGAGGGGGGGGTGAATTTGAGTTTTTAAAAAGATCATTAGTTGCTACTATTTGGACATTGTTACGTGTGATGACCCCATGGATGCACTATGCAGAATGAACTTACTGCACAATGTGTCTACAATGTACCATTTCAACCATTTTCCCAAAATGGTGGACAGGATAGGCGCGTGTCTGTACTGCACAATGCGCAACTGGCATGACGGGGGTCAATTTGAGACAATCACTGTTTATTTGACAGTTATAACAGATAATTCTCTCATTCATGGTGTTGCTTTGGTTTGACATGTCAGTTTGCTGTTCTACATGTTACTCAAAAGAGATTTGAACATGGTGTTACCGCAAACCTCTCTTAGTTATACTCCCACCATGCAAAGCTTCAAATCCTACTTAGTTCTACATGTACATTGTTAAACTGAGCAATTGTTTGTTATTATACCATGCATCGGTATGTTTACTTCTTTTTTCACACTTACTCAGGGTACATGCATTACAGTGTATCACATGTTCAACTGGTTTTTATTAGGGACCAAGTTTACACTACGACTGTTTGTACATTGTACTGTATACATGTACACAAATGTACATGTATCGTACATTGTGCATACATGTACATGCTAGGGCTTGAATTTGGGGAAAAATCCACAAGACTTCAGGGGCTTGTAGCTCAAAATCTTTTTACCGGACCAGAAAAATTTGTTACAAGACCGGAAGTCAAAAGAGCAGAAAACTACAGTTTACATTTGAGCTGTTTTTTGAATTCACATAAGAAAAGTTTTATGCATAGTATTTCTTATGGGTAATACTCAATACTCATGGCATTTAAAGACATTTGTACTCGTTTAAATTAAAAATGCAGTGAGGTGTTATTATTCAAAAACACAAGACCGCCGGACTTGTATGGTCATAAGTTTACTGGCCCGACGCTAAAATCACTGGCCTCGGGCCTGTGGTCCAGTGTTAATTTTAAGCCCTGTACATGGACTACTGTACTGTACATGTACACTTACAGAGTGTAGGTTTTGTAAAAACAATGTACATACATTGTCAGAACAAAAGATGACTATTAGTTCAAATTGAAAGATCACTTTTTTTACAGACCTTTTTAAAAGTTCATACTAGTACCATTCCTCTTGAGTTTTCTGAAATACCATGAGTACTTTTGAATGAAAGAAATCAGCATTTGAAGACCCACACAAATCACCATTGCTTACGTTGAGTGCCGCAATCAAAATAAGCTTGGCATGAGCTTGCACATAATTCCTGAATCCTGGCAATGTTTTTTTATTATGCATCAGATTATGATGGAGTAACATACCACATATCAAATCTTGATGGGCAGAAGACCAAGTTGAGGATCAGCATTTCTCTGAAGTTCTTCCAGGACCTTCAAAAGCATGGAGCAGATGAGGTAAGCAGATTGGTAATACACCTCCTAGACTAGACTGAAAAACAACGGTGATTGGTTCCCAAAAGTGACTGATTTGCACGCACACTTTTTAAAAAGAATTTGAGTGCTTGTAGGACGCTTACATGTAGTACATGTTCTAGTGCGTGTCAAAATACAAGTATTTTTATACAATTTAATTTCAAACGAATCATGGTTTTACACGGTCACCCTGAACTACGTACAGTTAAACATCTATTACAAAATCAAAGAAGAATGACACTGACAGGGGACCAGTTACTCTACATTATGTATGATTTGGTTCCTCTTTTTGCGAGTTACCATACTTGAGGGCACGTATAGAGTGGATTGCCATATACATGTGCCATATACATGTACTGGCACATTTTAATAACTAATACCACCAGGCATGCCAGAGGTTATAAGCTAGAAGCTTGTCCTGGGAAAACAAATGGCGCGGCGAGATCAGTCACTCCTTTGGGACGAGGTTGGGACTTATCCTCCAACAGGAAAACTGTGAATAGAATTGAAGTGTAGAAGATATCTAGAAAATGTACACTTCTCTAGTGCTGAAGATACTGTTCCTAGAGGCTCCTTGAAATTTGTAAATATCCAGGAGCTACCAAAAGGTGGAAATACCAAGTACCTCTGTCAAATGTTAATCCTACTCCTAGTGTCCGACCTTTTTGCCAGCAATTATTCTCCGATGCGGCATAAAATTGTGGCAATGTGAGAATAACAGGTCCCAATTACATGACTTGCTTATCACAGAATTTTGCGCTGACAGCAGCCACATGTGTGTAGAAAAGCATGTGATTCTCTGAGCTGTTGCAGAGCCATAAAATTGGGCCCAGATGAACCTTGCCTGCCTGAGTGGGGGTAGATTTGATTTGTTTCTTAGAGGCTTGTGGAATGACTTTGTACGGTGTCGTTTATTTTTTTTTATAATTTGACATTCCATTTTTTAAGTTTCAGTTTTTGTTTGAAAACTTGATTTGTACTAGGGCTGACAAATAGCTGAAGAGACGAAGACATTGTTCTTGTTTTGTGTGATCAACCATTATACATGAAATAACAAAGTATGAATATTTTGGCTTTAATTGTTTGTGTCAGTCAGGAGAAAATAGTGAAAAACCTTGCACAATTTCCAGCATGTAAACACATTGTCCATAATTTCTGTTGTAAGAACCCTAATCAGCTGTCAAACAGATTGCGTTTTTTTTGGCATTCAGACAGTTTTCTTGAATATGACTCTATTTAAGAGAGAAATATTTCACAGAAAAGAGGGCTTTAAATGCACATTCTTCACTGTAAAATAAACTTTTTCATAATATGCAAAAATTGTTGACAATTTGGGACGGCTTCCTCACATATCCTTTTCTCTTGAAACAGTTGCTCCAGAGAGAGTACAAAGGCCTGATCATTGACACAGAGGACGGCTACAATGTCTCCCTTCTCTATGACCTGGATAGTCTCCCTGACGATGTTGCTGCTTTCGCTGCAAAGGGGGCGCTGTTGAAGCGCAACTGCTTCGCTTCGGTCTTCGAGAAGTACTTTGACTTCCAGGAGAAGGAATTGGCTGGCCAAGAGAGGGCAGTGATCAAGTACCGCGACGACGAGACCATGTAAGTTTATCAAAATTTATCTCTTTTTCCTTTTTTTCAGTTTTCTCTCTCTTTTTCCAGAAAAGTACTCATTACATACCCTGTTTTAACGCTATCACTTGTCTTATTCATTTGATTTATTTTCAGGTATGTTTCTGCTGAGATGGATCGTGTCACGGTCGTGTTCAGCACAGTCTTTAAGGACGATGATGATGTTGTTTTTGGCAAAGTCTTTATGCAGGTAAAATGACAACAAACTGCACTGTTTACTCTAACAGTTCAAATACTAGGTCATGTAGGTAGTGCAGTTCATTATGTTCAGTTTCAGCAGCTGTCAGGCCCAACCAACTTGTTAAAAATTTCGAACAGTTTTGCTAAGTGAAAATAGAATTAGGTGATTACAAACTGCTTACCAACCAAAAGGACCTAACTTACCTAAACTAACTTGTAACCAGCAATGGAGAGCCTGCTGATAGTATAAAACATTGCGAGAAACGAGTCCCTCTGAAGTAATGTAGTTTTTGGAAAAAGAGGTTACTCATGTATTTCTCACTGAAATATTTGAATCTGAGATAAGGCTTTAGTCATGAAGCCCTTTTTAGGCATTTGAAAGCACACGTTCTATGCAACAAGGGTGTTTTTTCTTTCATTATTCTTGCAACTTCGATGACCAATTTGAGCCCAAAAATTTTACAGGTTTGTTATTTTATGCATATGTTGGGATACACCAAGTGAGGATACTAGTCTTTGACATTTACCAAAAGTACATCCTGCCCCTTCAATGACCACATACCAACAGGATAATCACCTTGTACTTACTTATCCACAAATCTTTTGTATAAGTGGCTTGTTCTGTCTCAATGAACCCTTCCTAGGAGTTCAAGGAGGGTCGAAGAGGTAGCCAGAATGCCCCTCAGGTTCTCTTCAGCCACAAGGAGCCTCCTCAGGAGCTCGCAGGTACAGATGCAGCAACTGGAGATAACATCGGATACATCACATTTGGTAAGTGTTGCCAAACTTTCCTCGTTCTGGGGTCTCAATACACTCATTGCTGCTTGATACAAGTAGCTCGTCAGGGGGAAAGTATTTACTGTGTTGTAGAAGCATTTCATTTTCCTTCACCATCATTGATCAGTCAAGACGACAGTCCAGTTTAATGGCATTGCTTTACCACAAAAGAAGGGCCCATACAATTTTGAAATCTGGCTTTTCCATTTCGTTTCGGATTTTCCTCATGAAATAAATTGGTCCAGAATTCACCTTGTGATTATACTCTGCAACAAACACTCACAATGCATTCAATATTTGTGTATGATATTAATCATTCTCATGTTTGTTTTATTTGTAGTTTTGGAGCCACGTCATACCAACCGTAATACCCGTGATAACACTATTAACTTGATCCATCTGTTCCGAGACTACCTGCACTATCACATCAAGTGTTCCAAGGTAAGCTACATGTGGGCTCACAAAATGTACTTAAACATGTGTTTAAAGGAGCAAGACAACCTATCTTGAAGGGAGGGTATACCTTTGGTAAATTCTCAAAAAATTAATGGCCATGAAAATTTAATCGGTAAGAAGCACTGCAGCTGTTGATAGTGTATAACCTGTTAGTGTTGACAGCAGTCATTGTTTGTAGAGCAATATCTGTTACAGGGCACTGCTAGGGTGAATAATAATTGGTTTTTGTATAGCGCAGATATCCTAGTAGCTAGATCAATAGCTAGTAGCTATTATCCCTGTTCATCGGGCATACTTTTAGACCATTCCTCACTGTTCCTCTAACTTTCTCAACTCCCTGGGGAGCATACAACCCCCAAGCTGCTTAAATTAGCGCTAAAGGGTTAATCGAACACAATACTGTCCAAGCCCTCCTTAAGAATCCCATTGATACACCTTGGGTAAGAGAAGCAATTATGGTGAAGTGCCTTTCTCTGGGACACAAGTGTCATGACCAGGAATCCAACCCACACTCTGATGATTTAACCATCAGAACTTGAGTCAGATGCAGCGGACCGCTCGGCCATGACACACCACGTTAAAAAACCGTTGTCGAATTTTGTTGATGATCACCAACCATGTCTTTTCACTTCACTGTTCCTTTTCCTGTGTCAGGCCTACATCCACACTCGTATGCGAGCACGCACCTCAGAGTTCCTGAAAGTCCTCAACAGGGCCCGGCCAGAGAACTCATCCAAAGAAAAGAAAACAATGAGGTAAGCTTTGTTGTCCTTAAAGGTATTGTACACTTTTGGTAACAGCTCAAAATCAGTGTCCACATTTTGTGTGATTAAACATATGCATGAACAAACAAACCTGTGAAAGTTTTCTGTTTTCTGTTTTTTCAAATTATCGCGCGCGATACTTACTATTTTTTTACTCGTTTCTCAGAAACGATAGCATTTTAGGCAGAAATATTTTAAGGAACCCTTTCTATCATTACTTACTTTAAATCATGTAAGTTATTTGTGAATCTGTGAACATTGTGTTTTTCGATCTTACCAATAGTGTACAGGGCCTTTAAACAATACATTCAGTGAAATCGACACTGCAAAACTAAGAGTCAGTAAGAACGCTTGTGCCTTAATAAATATATTACATTTGGGGTTGAACAAAGATAAATTGACTTTTGGGATTTGAACCAACAACCTCTGGATTAACGTGCCAGTGCTCTGCTTGCTGAGCTATCTAGTTTTATTTGGCGGTCTCCGTTTTTTTTGTCAATACAGCAATTGTGTCCTTGAGCAAGATACTCTACCACAACTGCTTTGTCCTTTGGATAGAACATTAAGCTGTAGGTCAAGTGTACTAGGAAAAGTAAACGCCTACGTAAAAGAACCCAGAACACTTTCATTACCAGAAATATATGGTAATAATAACAAGCATGTGTATTTGCAACCGAGATTGATTGTGGTAATGACGTCACGTGAATTGGTTCAATAGACATTTGTACACACTTATGCTAAGCTTGTAATGATACTCTTGAGACAAAATATTTCGCAACCTAAGTATTCTATAAATTTAATGACAAATAATTATTTGAATTGTTTTTCTTTCTTTTTTTTCTTTTCACCAGCGGGAAGACGTTTGTCCGGAACTAAAAACCTGCATCAGTAATAAGCAAGAATTGCAGAACATTTTCGCTTTCTCGGAGTAGGGAGAACTTTTTTTATTATTATTATCACATTAAAACAAGAAGGTATAGCATTCGTCCATTGCATTCATTCCTCTTAGACCTTGTCACCTGTAACACCATTTGTTTACAAAAGAGATACACAGCCTGGACTTCATGCAGGTACAGTTTGCACACAGCTCAAGTAGTACATTTTATGGAAATTGCATCATACAATTTTTGTCAGTTTTATCACTTGAAGAAAGGGGGCAGATCTTAAATAGTGGTTAAGCTGTTATTTTTAACATTCTTCGGTTTTATTTGGTCATGTGTTACAAAATGTCAAATTTATTATGACTGAAGTATCTTGTCCCGGAATGTACAGGGCATCATCATGACACGAGTCTATTGACTTTGTACACCTGGGGCCAGGCTCATAGAGCTTTGTAGCAATCAAATTAAGCTCACCAATTTTGTGCTATACAAAATCAGGTTACTGTTCAAATTGCTTATATATGCATGTACTTTATTGTGACTGGTTCCCTGCAAATTTCTGCTCCGCAATATTTTTCAAGGAATATTTTTGCTTAGCAGCTCTATGAAATGAACCCAGACTTTTTATTGGTGCCTCTTGAAAACTTTCAACCAATGTTGACCTTTAAGTGTTATTTGAAGCTTACAAGAAGGAACTGTTACTGTTAAGTGAACTTGCGGGTACAACCTTTTGGGAGGAATGTTGGCTCTGAAAAGAGCTAGAGCCAATACTCCCCAAAAGATATTTACACATGGTTGTACCCGCAAGTTTACCAGTTATAGTTACTTCCTAAAGTTTACTTGATCCACATAGAAGTTAGGGGTAAAGGCCGATTTAAGTACCTTTTAACCAGAGACAGGCAAAATAAGTCACAGTTTGGATTAGTGGAAATGGTAAGCTCTGCAATCGTTGCAAAATAAATTTGCAAGCAGATTTTGTTCAGATGAATTTATCTTGACATACTGCTGTTTTGAAATAATTATGCTTTATTAAAACGTTTAGGCTGATTATTTTTCCATTTAACCAAAACTACTAGAAAGTGAATCACAGATATATTACTGTAAAGTTCATAAGTATATAAATAAAGACATAGTAGTTGATTAAGATTATGAACACGGTGAAGATGCATATTTTTGTTGATGCAATTTGAGACCTCTGGGAACTTTAGGTGGCAGCAGACTTACTGGGTAAACACATTGGCTTTTGACTGGCACCCGAACAAAGATATTGACAAGATATGAAGTTCGCCAATATCAAGAGCGCCGGAACGTTAATCAAGAGGTTGCAGGTTCAAGCCCGCTCTAGCAAATTTGTCTTTGTTCAACCCAGACTTAAAATTCATCGCTTTTTAGAAATGTGCCCATTCTCAGAACTACGTCAATAGCGGAAGTTTACATGATGAGTTTGCTGCCACCTAGCGTTCCAGAGTCTACATTGTTGGAAAATACTTGTTGGCCGTTTACTTATAATTTAGAAGTTAACAGACACGCCCGTGCTCTTGTGTAGTTCATTGCATTTCCATAATTAGTATTGTGCACACTTTAAGTTTGAATGAATGTCATCAACAGTTTTGCCAGTAGATGGGGGGACAGTTTTGCCAGTTGATAACTTTTTGAGGTAACTTCTTTTAAGATGTTGCTTGGCTTTTCTTCATGTTTTTTTTTCAAGGAATATATCTACAGGATAGTCTTACTTAACATGCAGTAAGACAAGTGACGTGTTTAGAATCATTTGTTTGATGACTGTTTAACTCCATAATTTCGTTGTGTTTTCGTCTATTATACTTTCTTTGAAAGTTGTTTACGAGCTGCTTGAAAGATTGTTTATTTATGTACACCCAAACGTTTGCCCCAAATTGACCAACATTTGTATTGCTTTTAATTTCTCTTTCACATAATTGGTGTAAATGCATTTTTAAAACGATTTTTTTTCCCCCTTGACAGTCTCGTTAGGTCAAATATGTAAAAAATTGCGGGGTCATTTATTTTTTGAATTAGCCCGGCAGCAATAAATGACATAATTATAAACATACTGGGCTTTCTCTGTCACCTTTGTATACAATTATTTGTCTTGAGTAAACAGTATGTTGTCCTGCAGGAAACAATAATCCAAGATTAGAACTGCCAAGGCTGTTGGGGATTTTTAGTCTGTACGTTCTTGACTAAAGAGTTGCACCACACGTTTTACCTTGGAACTGATTTGTCTGAAAATAATGAAGTAAATGTCGGGAAACTAGAAACCATTGCAGTGATCACAGATGACATGTATAGGCCGACAGCTTGTTGGTTTTGTACACGGTAAACAGTTTAATCACTATTTTTTAGAGAAATTAATTAAGACTTGTAGGCCTACTAAGGCATCATTATGAGATGTAGGTCATACATAATAATGACTTTCTTTTTATTTCCCCTCTCAAACGTCTCTTTTATACGCTTCCGTAAGAATGTGTAATAATGCTAATTATACATTAAGGAAACGCCCGATTTTGGCATAAACTACATGAAATATCAAAAGGAATGACCTCAACCACTGACACTTTTTTTATCCACATCCTAAACACCTCAACCCCTTCTCTCATTATACCCTTAAACTTAAAAAATTTACCCCAATTATCCCTTAAATTTTAACCCCTACCGTAACCCTTAAAACTTATCTCTCAAATTGTAATCCTCTATATCCCTAACACTGATCAATTAAGTGCGAGGGGTAAGAGAAGGGGGGTTAAGGGTCGATTAAAGGGTTAAACAAAGGTTAAACGGTTGGAGTTATGAGGGGTTATGGATTAGGGTTAAGGGTAAGGGTAAGTCGTTAAAATAATTACTTCACAAAAACAAATCACAATTTATATCGATTGGAACTTTATTCTGATTTCTGTTAAGAAATCACAGAATGATGGTGTAACAAGGGAATATTTGGGTGTTGCAGGGTTTGGCCGATAGATGTAGACAGAAAGAAGATAACGGAAACGTTCTTGAGTTGGCTGTATGTTAATACAGGTGATAATTTATTAAATCTTGGGCTGGTTACTCAGATAGAAGGAGAATAGAGAGAGAGCCAGACATTTAGAAACTATGGACTTGTATAGGGGATAGGTAAGGCTTGGTCACTGACCGGATAATAGTGGCAGTCAGACAAGTCCATGGGGGTATCAGGTGGGCCTACTACATGGGTGATTTATAATAATAATAGTGGCTTCTTATAATAGCGCTCATATCCGTCACTCAGTGACGCTCAAGGCGCTTCAACGGTCAGTATTTTCCTGCAAGGTATATATGTGGAGCTACTTTTTTGAAGTTTGAGACCTTTTCCTTTACAAAGCACAATGTAATGGTTTACAAGGTGCTGTGGCGCAATATGCTGCCAATAAAACCAGAAACATCGGGGCGAACCCCTTCTCTTTTCGATAAGTGCACTGGGTTCTTTTACGTGCATTACACAACACAAAGGACCAACAGCTTTATGTCCCATCCGAAGGACGAAGCAATAATGGTTAAGTGTCTTGCTTTAGGACACAAGTGTCACTCTGCTGAACAGAAACTTCAGAGCTTGAGTCCGGTGCTCTTATCCGCTCGGCCACGACACGCCACAGGCTTGAGTGCATGGTCAAGGAAGTGGACGGCTGCTTGCTAATGCGCCGTATTTTTGACCGCGTGAGGGCGCTCTCAAAAACATTTTTATCACTTCCGGGGGTATAACTTATCGTCTGCTCAGCTATCTGTGTACAGTTTAGCATCGAGACGGCCTTTTACAAACGCTGAAGCAGTTCAGTTTACACTTAGTTCAATTACTTGAAAATTAAATTAAAGCTGTCTAAAATTTTAGAGATGATCTACGTCGAAGAGACAAACTACGTTACGAACTGCTCTGAGTTTGACTACAACTCCTGAACTGAGCATGCTAGAGAGATGCAGTTTGAACATGAATCTGGCTTTCATAGTCCTGCATCCGGGCAGAAATCAAACTTTTATGGCTACAACTCCTGAACTGAGCATGCTAGAGAGATGCAGTTTGAACATGAATCTGGCTTTCATAGTCCTGCATCCGGACAGAAATCAAACTTTTATATGGCTACAACTCCTGAACTGAGCATGCTATAGAGAGATGCAGTTTGAACATGAATCTGGCTTTCATAGTCCTGCATCCGGAAAGAAATCAAACTTTTATGGCCACTAAAGCATGTTTCACAAAAGCATGAACCCACATCATGTGTGTGTTAAATAAATATTTGGGAAAGGTATATCACCAATGAAATGTATATATTCTTGGCGCTTCCCAACATGGAAAACTGTTTGTATAAAATTGATTCAAACTATAATAAAAGACTTTATTTATTGAGACTGAACCGGCAATCGGGTATATGGATTCAACAAAACAGTGGACACGTGCATGACAAAGGAGTGGAGTAAGCCGCGAGTTAATTAATGTGTCGGTAAAAGCAACTCACGGTGCCACCCTGTGCCCAACTTCATAGAGCTGCTTTTAGTGCTTATTGGCCGATTTTGTGCTTACTGTGCGAGTTTCATTTCATAGCGATCGGCTAACCGTAAGCGAACGAAAAGGCATGCTAACCTTCCAGTGCTTATTGTATGAAAATGAATGACGTAACAATGCAAATTCATGATGAATGTGCAGGCTGGTCGCCCAATTGCCTTGCTTACCTGTGAAATTCGCTTACGCTTGAGCAAATTTGTCTGCTACAATTAAGCACGAAAATGTGCTGACCGTTAAGCAGCGCTATGAAATTGGCCCTTAATGGTTAATGCAGAACCGATAAAAAAGCTCGTAATTATTTTCAGCGTGTAAACCGTTTTACCATTGGGTTAATCTAAAACTAGTTCTTTTAGTTACTTTGTCGGTTACCAGTTTGAATATAATCGTTGTAAGTCACAATATTTAAGCATGTTGTTCAAGCCATTCATATTGAAAGACTCCAGGCAAATTATGCAAATTAATCGCCAATGTTCACACTCCACCAAACAAGTAGTCATCATCTCACTACAAAAAAAACACCATTGGGATGATGAGTGATAATTAATTGCAACCTGTCACTGTGTTTCATATTTCACCCTCATCTTGATTCGCATAAGTGTCATCCCCTGCTCAAGCCTGAATAATCACCAACTCTGTCTTGTGCCACTGATTAGCACAACAGAAATAAATCCCCCTGCCTTTTCGAAATCCATTGTGATTCCCCTAAGGCGTTGGGGCTCTCGCGGCTTGCGTTAATTGAAGGCGGTCTTTAAAGGTAGGGTCATACTTCGGTAATGTCAGAAAGCCTACTTGTTAAAAATGACGATCATGATAGTGACAATCCTGCAAAATTGTTTCCTCTGAAATTCCCCCGTTGATCAGAAATCAATAAAAGTATGTCGACAAATTTGAATCTCCAAAGATCGCCTAACGACTTTTGAAGATTCCACTTTCTGTTTGTGTCCGTTTGTGAATGCTGCAGCTAGAGATTCGGCAGGGACCCGCTGTCTACCGTGACAGTTTTGTCCTGTATTCAACTGAAACTTTTAAAAGTGAATTTAATTGTGTTTTTCTTTAAAATTTTGCTTATAAATCAGCATTACGTTGACACACACCAAACGATGATCCTACCTTTAATGGAATGATACATAGTTGGTTTTGGGACTGTTCATTCATTCCAATTCTCTGTACAGTTTTCAATAAACATAATATAAACCAACAGGAAAAAAATAATCAAATCAATCTGGCAGTCATCAAGTCAAACTGATTTTGAAAGAGTTCATTAATTCAAATCCTCTGAACACCCTGAACAACCACCTCGTTTTTATTTAATGGAACTATAACGTAATCATTACCAATTAGGTATTTACTACACCCGGCAAAATGGTTGGTGATGGTTACCGCTTTTTACAACTGTTCATACCATGAGAAAATAATGTTTCGAAATTGTAGCTGTTATTCAGTACATAAAGCCATGCAGGTGTCTTTTTGCCGTGATCGTATCTATTTAAAACGTGGTGTGATTTTGTGTTAATTTTTGGGGGAACATCGCACTCCTTTAACCGAAACCCGTCTTTAAGTACATATCTCTGATTCTTATTATGAAGTTACTATAATGTTGCGAATCCTAGCGTGCTTGGGTAAGCACCAGTAATTGCTGCAGTGCCGTGTGTAGAACGGGCAATTACATACACAGTATTGTATTAAATTACCATCTTCCATCTCAAGACCCGCACTCATTGACATAGAAAGTGCCGCATTAATCCAACTGGCCAATTTGGAGTCATGTGACGATGTCATGTGACTCAGGGAGGCGTGTGCGGCTGAATGCATGCACGAGCCGCAATGTAAGTGTTTTATATGCGGCTTTCAAAGGGAGCGAAGCTGACAGCACGCCAGAGTGCCTACGGAGCTGTCTACGGTAGAAAGCAAGCTCGAGCTCGCGCTGTGAAAGACCCATTCATACATTAAATATCGCCTGTGCAGGTTGCTTGGTCGGGGAACATCTGGTGCGTTGAATAAGCCTACGCCTGGTCGAGCTTTGTATCTGCAACCAGTGGGATTAACCCTTGGATATAATACAGGTAAGAAATTTCGTTGCAACCAACAACCAAAGGTTTACAATATCTCATGGAAATATCATCAGTCAAGGTACCGTAATATGCACGTACCTGTACATACGATCCTTCCTTGTTTATTTACATATTTAACGTGCGTTTAATACTTGTGTGTTTAATATACATGTACTAGAAAGCCGGCTCAATTATGCCACCTGCTGGTATTGCTCAGTGCACAAATCTGGATGTGCATATCAACCAAACATGTGTCACTTAAAACATTGACTGATAATGTAATCGAGAGGTTACATCTAAACCTCGTACAACTTACAAGAATATGTGTTTACAATGCATCCAATCTGTAGTAGTGCATGTACATGTAGTAAATATAGATGTAGTATATTAAACTGCGTGTTTAGAAAGCTTTATCCAGCGTTTTCATGCAGTATAAATTTTCTGAAGATTCTGAAAATTGAAGAGACTATTCCATGCGTGAACGGATCCCATACAAGAAATCAACGTGCATTTTGTGTGCAACCAGTGGCGAATAGCGAATAGTACAATAGCCGAAGCACTTAAAAATACATCCAGTTGTCCTTGTACTACACTGAATAATTATGCATCCATTTTTGTCCACTCTCATTGAATCAACCGTGAACCAACTACGTGTGTGAAAGCCTATGTTTACGGGTTAGAAACAGTAATGAATACAGCGCTGTGCAATGTGCTAGTTAGGATTATTAAGGAATAGAACAATCTATAGCTGTATATTTATGTCTGTTTAATTAATTATGTCCGTAAGCAGTGCTATATATGCAGATAAAGGACATACATGAATATGTTAAAATTGATTGCCACATGCTTCTTGTGCCCGTTGTGGAAAGGCTAAAGGTAAATGGTATTCGGACTAATTTATGTGGGTTTTTTTTCTTCATTTCCGCGCGATGTATTGTGATGCAGATATAAGACCTATTAAGGCCAAGTAATTGAAGCAAACCTGAATTAACTATTAGGGAGTTCCTGGGGGCAGTGACTTACCTTAATCTAATTGACATAGGCCTTAATGGTACAGACCTTTGTCGTACTGCCTTCATGCTGATGGTTTTATTCCCTGTATGCATTAACACTAATGAGTACCAATTCACATTAAACCCAAAAGGGGCCAGACTATTCTGCTCTGCAAGACTTGGTCTGTTTACCATGCCAGATATTGGGCAGTGGGTACCCCCCGCGATGTTGCAATACTTTAACACACTAATTTCCTCTTGTACATAAGTAACCCCCCCCCCCACCTCCGTTTAGTAAATCTTCTATAAAGACTTTCTGAGATTCCAAGCACACATTGAAGACACAGTAGGGTTACACCATGCCCCAGTTGGTTTGGTTTAAGGCCCTCCTCGAAGCCAAGGCTCCGGCTTATAGGCTCCGGCTTGGGCTACGTCGATCATTTTGAAAACGCACACTCTTTGGTACGGGACTTTAAGCAGGCAGACTGTGCTCATCAAGCCGAAGCCCAAGCCATTGTTTCGAAAATGGCAATACTAAGAGTTGAATGTTAGAAAAACAAGATGGTCCCATATGACAAAGGTCAATTGAAGGGGGATTCATTGTACAGTCAACTTGTTTCTCTCCAGTTCTAATCGAAGGTACAGAGTGAAGTTCGTGTGTTTAAAACATATATTTTTTTTAACTCAAAATTTGAACGATTCCTCAATTTGACTACGGACATAATATAGACCATCCACCAAGCATTTATTTTATTCTGCTTTCTAACACAAAACAGTGCTTTTGCAATATTAATTACATACAATGCAGGAAGCCAGTCACAAGTTACATTTCATATTACTGTGTTTTGACTGGTAGCCTGTTTACACAGCAAGTACGTTCATGCTCATAGAAAAATAGCTTTCAAAAAAGACTCTGCCATGGTCGAAATTGAAGCCACTAACTAATTTGTTTTAACTAAAAGGTTTTTTTTGTTAATAAGCAGTTTGCAACAGCTAATTCTATTTTCTCCAAAATCCAATGTGTCCATACAATGATTCATTCGTATCTAAATGTAATTAATATTATTATAGTGCAATATTCCGTAAGCTATAATCGCCAACGCTAGTACAAACCATAATAGTTTTTTTGTCAAACAAAAAATATTAATACTGCAAAACAAAATGGTGGGCATCACCAATCAACTCATACGTGCGTAATGACGGGTGACGCGATTGCATACAGAAAGCAATGGTGACTGTAGATGTCTCACAAAGACACGGTGAGTCACGAGAAGATTGCAATCGGCTTATAAAAGATACAAATAGAAAGGATACAATTATTTTTCATGTTTTCATTTTCCTTTCCGGTTTTCGATGGGTGGGGAGATCCCCCTGGTGTTGAAGGACAGACCCCCTGGGTTGGGGAGTAGACGACCAATCGAATCATTGAACTGATTATGTAGTATTAGTCATAGTCTAATTGTGTTTGTCAACGCCACATTAATGTTGATAAAGTTAAGTCTGGTACACGACCCTCAAATTCTTGTAAATTACATTATATTGGAACCATAAAAGCATGCCCAGAGTGCCAAACCGCATGTGATTTGGGAGACATGAATAAGTTAAATTTAGAAGGGAAACAAATGATTCACATAACGTTGAGCTGGTTGCACCAGCATTGGCAAAGGGGTTCGCCCCGGTGTTCCTGGTTTGATCGGCAGCATATTGCGCCACAGCACCTTGTAAACCATTACATTGTGCTATAAATGCATAGGTCTCATACTTCAAAAACGTAGCTCCACATACATGGCAGGTAAAAATACTGAGCGCTTTGTATCCTTTGGCAAAAGGCGCTATATAAATACAGTTATTATTATTATTATTATCCCAAGCAGTACACATGAAATGATAATGTGGCCGCTAGTCCTTTTCAGGTAAACAATTAAGCTACATTTCTTTATTCAAAGGTGTGCTTGAGCAGCGCTGTGGAATCGGTTATTAACAATACATAAAGATATATACGTCACTTCGTTTCACACGCGGACTTAATTGCAAAAAAACAAAAATGTCCATTGTTCGAAAATTCACCATGCGATACCTTAATGAGGACCGCGGCCCCCATCAGAAAACCTAACCTCGTGTACACCAAATTGATGTAGAGGCATTTTATGATTGGATCCCAATGAGGCTTGACCGGACGTGCATTAATTTGAACGAACAACACTCCTGCATCCGTGCATCGTGACCATACGTGTGTTTTACAACCATTATAGCAAGGACAGAGACTTACAAGTCTGTTGTTTGTTAATTTGAAAATGACAATGTGTTGTTGCATTTGTAACAACCACTGTCTATTTTTAAATCTAACCGTCCACAACCCCTCAGAATCCAACAACATGTTTTTTCTTTTTCTCTGTTGGATTGATACCAATAAAATTGATTGTACTTTACAATGCGGTGATTTTTGTCAGGTTTCCTGTACCCAAGACGGCCATTTTTCATTAAACAATTTGCACCAGACTAATTGTCTTTCTAAGCCTCGGTTTGGGTATGCCTACAAGATTGGTACTATAGCCTACTAACAGTTTTCTCCATAACGATGAAAATGTATCAGTGGGTCAGATACCCTTTTTTACCGTAAAAATACATTTTACTTGTTTATTTGTACTTTTATAATATAAATTAGTATTCATAAATTATATCAACTGCAGCGTATACTCCATAAAAAGAAATTATATCACATGGCGAAACGATAACACTGTATACTTTGGAATAATAGGCATATGTACTTTTACTCAAGTGATTTATTTTTTAGTAACTGGGGGAAAAAATCATTTCTGCAAATAATGCAAACTACCTTTAAAGGAACATTACAGAATTGGTTTTTCTAACAAAACAGTTGCTGGCAGTGTAAGCACTTTATGTAATCCACCATATACATAAACTGACAAACCTGTAGAAGTTTGAGATCGATCGGCCATCTGGGTCGAGAAAATAGTGAAAAACCGATTACACATTTGCATGAAATCATATAGATTCAACACATGAATAAAACGCTCACTGAGCGATAAACTCCAATCGGAAAATTAGTTTATTCATTTCTCATCAAATATGGCATTTCAGACAGAAATGTTTCAAGGGATGTTTTCTACTATCATCATCATTAGACCGTGTAAGTTTTATGTAAATCTGTGATCAAAAAGTTTTTTCTTCTTACCAATTCTGTAATGTTCCTTTAAAGGGGCTGTGACGTCATGATCAAAGCAGGCCTGTGGCTGCACATGGAATTATGAACTCTCGCCCATTTACTGCACGCTCGCGCCCTCCCTCCGTATCATTATTATCTACGGAGAGAGCGCGCACGCATGCTGTAACTGGGTGAGAGTTCATAATGCCATGTACAGCCGCAGGCCTGCTTTAATCGTGACGTCACAGCCCCTTTAAGTGCATTTTCAGACGTGCTAACAGTTGATAAGGCCGCGTTATTACATCATTATGTAAGGTCACATAAACCATACTGATTAACTTCATTTCAAAACCTTCCCATTCTGGCAAGCATGAATGTTAACAGCGTTATCCTAAAATCGAATTGCAAAGCTGGAGTGTTCTGGCATGAACTTAAAGGTATCATCCTGAATATGTGATCTTGGCACAACTGCTGCTCCTGTCATGTGCAGTGTTTAGGTAAAACAAAGGCCATTGTTTCCGTTGCCCTAGCTTTCGCCCTCATCCACGGCCTTACGATTTTACAACTGCTGATCATAAATGTATGTCCAGACTTTGAAAACAAAACAGTAGCAATTATTTCATTGCCCCACTTGTTGGGCTTTGCTGTGTACAATTTTAATAAGAGCCATTTCATCTATTGTTGCTTAGTGTTGCATCTGATTCTCCTATACTAGTACTAATGCAATTCCAATCTTGAGAACAAAATAACCAGAGCCACTGCTTTTGTTGCCCACGTTTTGGTATTGGGGCTATCAATTTTGCAACTGCTGATTCTAGTAATGTACACATTGAGATCACGAAGCAAAATATGGTGCATCCATAGACTTTGCCATGTGGTGCGCTCATCCCATGTGGTGCACTCGTATATTTCCAATGTGGTGCCAATACATTTTGCCATGTGGTGCCCCATACATTTTGCCATGTGGTGCATGCACCCGTGTTTTTCCCATGTGGTGTCCATACATCTTCCCATGTGTTGCTCCCATTGCTGTGTGATGCACTCATACATTTTGACATACACCCATTGTCAGGTAGTGTACCGCTACATTTCGCCATGTGGTTGCACCCCTACATTTCGCCATTTGATGCGCCCATACTTTTGGCCATTGAACATTTTTTTTTAATGGCATACAACAAAGGTGCATGACAGATAACGGCACCTTTAAGTGGCACTGACATATTATACCCAGCCACAGAATCCAATAACCGGGCAATTTACTCCATGATTCAATTTGTCAGTAGCTTTGAGAGGCGATCAAGGAGGCAGTCACGGTCAGGTGGTGATAAAGTAGACTGACCACTGTCGGAAACATCACCTCCCAAATTGACCTCAAGGCTAATGGTTGGAAGATATGATAGCCTGCAATTTCAATGCCAATTTACACAGTAGACTCTGCCAATAATGGTTTTTGACTTAATTGCTCTGCTTCTACTTCTTTGAGTGATCTGTAATTTGTTTTATTTTTTCTAATAAGTTTCACTGTTTTACCTGAATATACTATTTCGACCCTTTGGAGGCCATACTTGTTTTTTAACAAACATGTAATTCAAAAAGGGAAAACAGGATTTTAATAGGATTTTTAAGGTTTAATTCAGACATGGTGTGTACGAACATTGTCTCTCCTCCATTCAGATCAGTACTACCAAACCTAGAATGTGAACCTTTTCTACAAATCAAAATTAAGTTTTAATGCAAATGTCATACTGCATTACCCCCATACTTTCCGTGCGTACACAACCACGGGAAAATAATTGAATTCTAGCCCCATGCCACTGTAGGCAATACAAAACAGTGTTTACTATCTTCGATTCCAATGAGACAGCTGCAGTTAAGTGCCCTGTTTGAAACAGCGATCTTTTATAATTTTCAAATTGGAGAAACTCAATTACAAGTGCAGCACTTGGTAAGTTTGTTGACCTTTTAGTAGAACCCTTGTCCACTTCAAATGGCATGCCGCTCTCTAATTCTCTTACACGGATCGTTGGCCATTTTCCTCCCGTGTTACACACTTGTTAATGTACGATTGTTTGCTGAAGGACACTTGAAGAAACGCAGTTTTTCCCAACACAATTAAAGATCATTAGCCTTCAGTAGACACATTACACTGCCGCCTTCTTTGTCGTGTTCCCAAACTGCGTGCAACAGCAACTTCCCGGGTACTTATTTGTATTACTTCAAAGGAAGGACCAGACTATTATTTCATTCATGCATTGACTTGCTTATAGGTATAGAGGCATTTTGCTATGGTTCTGGCTTGCAATTTTTTCCGTACCACACTAGAGCCAATGCATACACGCATAAGGTATGGGCGCTTTCCCGGATCCCTTCACTGTTGACCCCCTGTCTTAAGTGTGGTACGAAAACAAGTGCTTCCGGCTTGGGCGCTGTCATCAATTTTGGAGCAGTTTGCAATTTTCAAAATAAAATCGGATAGCCCGGAGCCGCAGACTAGGCCAAGGTTTTGAAAAAGCCCTGCACTCTATTGAAAAAAAGGGGGTGTGGTTTGGCTGTGGCACGGTTAAAGTCTATGTGTGGGTGACTGTGCCTCTAAAGCGAGCAGCGCTTGAAATTGAGAAAATCAGGCGCAGTACATACCCTCTAGAAGACCGGGTCCCGTGGGGCCTGAGTTTCTGACCCATTTCTGAGCCATTATGACTCAGAATCCGAGTAAAATCCCTCCCTTTTTAACCTCTTTTTTGGGTCAGCTTGACCCAGAAATGGGTCAGGGCCCCTGTGACCCGGACTCCGGTTCATTTTTGACCCAGAAGCTTCTAGAGAGTAAACGTACAGTTACGGTGTAGAATAGTACATGTACATATACATTTAACCCATTAGGCAGCAGCCATTTTTGTCAGGTGCCTAATATTCACATTGACCACTTTGGTCCCACTTTTCATTTTATATCATATAGGTACCAGACCATTCTATCTTTCAGCCTAACGAGATGGATTGCGGAATAATTTTTTTGTAATACCTCACCCTAAAATAATGTTAAATTAACGTTTATTCTTATTTCCTCTTCATCCATCGCATGTGCAGGGCCAAATTTCATGGCCCTGCACATGCGATGGATGAGAACTCTTCGTTTACGGGCCCCTTTAAAGCTTTAGGCATAATTGTTTGGGCCGTAATCTCGGAATTCTGCTGTAAGAATGGCAGCTGTAAAAAGCCAAGATGGGTGTATTCATCAACTATGTGTTATCTTTGTCGAGGCTTTGCGTTTGTCCTGAGCTAATTTTACCTCAAGTTATTTCGGTTTGATTTAATCGAAAAAGGCAACACAGAGCTTGGATTTAACATTCAGCATCGTGGTTTCTCATGAGATTTCATGACCTCGGGATTCTCTCAAAATCTCCGTGAGCCTTTTGAATTTTCTTGAAAGAAGTAAAGCAGACACCGAAGGGAGAAAGAAATAGTCCACATTGTGTCCAAGCCTGTAGTTTTGTGATGCACAGAGTCTGCACACCTTGAAAGGGGAACTCGGGCCATCAAACCATTTGCATGAATTTTCACTTTCATCAAATGTCATCCCTCATTAGTATTCTCCCATGCGTCGTTTGACTTGTAATGCCACCTTTGTCCGCCAGCCGACGCTAAGCAGTCCACCCTTGGCACTGACCATAGAAGATGTTGATGAAATATCTGGAAATGTTAATATTTAACTTGTGTTTTTTATGTTATTACTTAAGCTCTTAATGAACAGCTGTTACTCCGGTAACTGCATCCTTTCTAGCCACTTTACCCAGACAACCCACGTTGCATATTGACAGAACGTATGGATATAATGGTCCGCGCGACGGTGGGAAATAAACCGTGTCTTGAATGCCATTAGGGTTGTCATGGAAACGGAGCAGTTGGCCTAGGATGTCTGGAATGCGGTATATCACAACGGGCCGAGCTCGTTTGGCTGCGCAGTGTACCTGCATACATTACACACTCTTGATTTCCCTGGATGCAAACCAAAATAACATTAGCTCGAGAAAATTAACGAACCCGAGATGATCGAGCAATGAATAGACATCTATCATTGTCCACTGATCACGTGACTTTCCCGTTCGAGTTAATTTTTTCTAGAGGCTGGAGGCGGGAACGAGAATAGCTCGGCCATATTTTGGGTTAATGGTGTACATGAATTTATATATTCATAGATGAAATGGCCGTTTTTGAGCATTCGGGTGCCAATTGGTGGTTTGAGGGAAACGTCATTATGTACGCACATTGTACACGGCCAACCATAATATTAGTAATAGATGTTAACATTTGCATTGGGGAAAAAACGAAAATTGTTTGGTTATACTCGATACACTGATGTGTGTTAGACACTGTGTACTCGGTACTTTCCCGAGACCTGTGAAAGAGATTCACAGGCATATTACTCGGGTGGGATTCGAACCCACGACCTTTGCCATTCTAGAGCGTAATATTATTGCCTGAAGTTAAAACTGAATTGTGCATTTCTGTTGATTTTGTTTGGTATTTCTTATTGAAATTGTTTATTAATGATATTTATTCCAGAAATCCTTCACTAACAGTTGTGCCAGTATGCTATGCTGTAAAAATCAAAGATTAAAAAAAGATTTAATTACATTAATTCAGATACATTTATTTCCATTTCACTGGTTTACAAAAATGACTGAACAAATTAAGTGTACACATTTTTATTTAAGAAGACCATTGCGACGACAAGATCTATACTGCCACCATAATACTACCTGCGTCATGTTCCCCGTGTGCCCATAATCGCCAACACACAGCTCCAAAGCAGTTACCGGGGTAATTTTCCTTTCAACCTCAGTTTTGGGTAGAATAGAAATTGAAAGTACAATAATTGTCTACTGCAGCAAAAACTAGGTCGGAGTAATCGAAATGGAAACCTTTCAATGTTTGAAAGGTCGTCTGTTTCTTTGCCCATTTGAGTTTTCCTCGATCCATACATATAAACTTGCTTCAAAGGAGGCCCTTCAAAGGAGGTCCATAAAAAAAAATGTGTTAACAATAGATTTCTCTCATCAAGGGCAGTGCTTTTATTTTATTCAATATTCAATTCGACGCGCAGGAATTATTATGGTTAAAAAAAAAAGTGGATATAATCAATAATTTTTCTTGCTCCCGTTCTGTCGTCATGAAATGTCATGAATTATTTAGATATGTCTGCAATTTTTTTATTTTTTTTTAAAGTTCTTTGCACTTTTACTATAATCTATAATACATTTTTAAAATGTGAGTATGGCAAAATTTTGCATTAAGGCTGTTGGAAACAAAAGGCTATAAAACACAGACCTTGAAAAAATAAATTTCAACCGAATTGTATTTGTTGTATATACTGATTTATTACATGGCTAAATTCAGCCAGTTTTGAAATTAATATGTTACAGGACTCAGCCCATAATCGGCATTGAATGGAAGAGGGGGGAGGAAGAAAACAACATCGAATTTTGGAAATTAGACTGCACTCACGTTTAGAATTGTTATAGATCCTACTCTGTGTACAACTGATCAAAGTGTATGCAAGAGAAATATTGTATCGAAATACAGTAATTCCATGCAAGGCATATATCGGTTGACTGTAACCGAGTACTGCGTGCCTTTTGTTGTATTGAAATAGTTGAAAAATAGCCGAGTTTTTGACAATTAAACCCTAGGGAGGAAAATCTAAATAATACATTGACGCCAAAATATCAAACAGTGTAGACGTGACTCAGGTCTGATATAAATTATTGTCGAACTGCATCACGTTGTATAGGCGTATACCCTCAGTAGCTTTTATAGTCATAAGCTACTGGATATGCGTTCACATTATGCGTGGGACCTGTAATATTATGGTACCATATGGTGGCATAACTCTGTTGAAATTCATACCGTAATAAAACATTCCTTCAGATAGACGGTAAATATTGCAAGCTGGAATGTATGTGAGGGTAATTGTGCCATCAAGTGATAGATTTACTGGCTACGTCAAAAATTGGTAATATAACAAATCGTAGTGGATTAATGCAGTGATCCAAGGTAATTATAATTTGTATCGCGTATTTTTATGCTATTACGCATTCACGAAGAACTGTGTTTGAATATTTTGAACGCTTTCGGCAGTGCGATTATGTTTGATTTCCCCCCTAAAGGGGGGGGGGGGGCAGTGTCCGTTTTGTTTTGAGAGTTGTGTTTAAATGCTTGCAGTCAGCTAACATATTGTCATTGATATAATGTCTCTTATGACGAATCTTATGGAGTCACCACCTTACCTAGAAGTTAGAATTTCTCAAGATGAAACTCTCACATAGGTGCAACTAAACATTGCCAACGTTTCCCGTTAGGAATTTCCGCTAAGGCGGTGCCGCTCTCGTACAACAAAAGCGTTATACCACATCTTGATTCATAGAAGGTACGCCCACAGCCATGGCAGAGTGTCGACAAAAGCAAGGCAGCTCCGACGTGCGACCGTACAAATAGTTCAAAGGGTAAAACAGCACAAAGTTCTTATTGATTAAAGACCTTAATCTAATCACAGCTATACTCAGTAAAATCAGAAATGCCTTGGCTTCTATACACAACACGTCAATCATCCACAACCCCCCCTGCTACAGCATCTCTTGTTGCGCCAAGTGCAATTAATGGGCGAGATATTAATTTCAAAACCGCATGACGCGCTATGTCTACCTTGTCCAATCAGAACAATTTCCTGTGGGGAAAATGCTCCATGGAATCGGTCCCCCAAAAATCCAATTTAGAAATGAAAAAAAATCTATCAGTAAAAAATATATCAACACCAAACAGATTTCTCATTCATTTTCATGAAAATATTATCTTTCAAAGATTTTCAAAGAAAATATTTTCATGAAAAATGTATCCAAGTCTAAATTTCCAGAAACCAGAGAGCAAACGTGGAAGCCACCTCTATTTTAGTTAGCTTTCTATCACGCCCTATCAAATAAAGAAATACAGATTTATTTTGATCTTACGGACGATTTCATTTGCCAAACACATGCAAACATTATTTCATAAAATCAATGTGCAGATGTTTGAAATGTGTTTGTAACCATTTTAAAATAACATTAGATTTCTTGGAATTTAGAGCATTTAAATATTGACTCTCGAGTCAAATATTTTAAAACCTCGTAAATGAAAATCGTTCACGCATTACATTAGCAATCATCAAAAACAAACATTAATAATATTCACATAAATAAACAAAAATTTGTTTGGCCAATCCTTCTTGATTCTCGTTGAAAACATTTCTCTTTTCCCGATAAGCCAACGGGGATATTCAATATTGATTCACACCAAATCGATTCAGTCAGACTTAAAGGTTGAAGGTCAATGCCGGAAGTCACATATCCCAGAGATATTGTCTGTGTTGAGTACAGTGTTGTATGCATTGAGTTTTACCATCACTGTCGTCATCATCGCCTGGTTACCTGTCTCATTGCAGTTGTAATCTTTACTACACAGACATCTATAAACAGGACCAGACCATTTTTCCTGCAGCATCGGAAATTTTTGGGGTTGATTTGAAAATGTCAAAAACAATATGGTTTCATGATTAACGCGTATTCCTGACTTTACTCGGCTATACTTGGTTTGGTTTGTAGACTATTTGTCAATAAAGACCTTTATACGTTCGAACGTTATGCAGGATTATGCTTTAGATACTAATGTGTTACCCATCAAGAATGTTGAGCCCGTTCTGATTCCCATATTGCATACAAACTAAACTCCACTGCGTTCTTGCTGTTCAATTTTGTATCAAATGCTCCTTAAACAAAAATAGCAAACCTCACCCCTTCTGAATAATTAATAGCAGAAAAACAAATTGAATTCCTTCTGATAATTGCATTTAGATTGATGTTTGCTTCATAGCTACAGCTCAAAAAACTCGATTGAAAGCAGATTTGCTAAAAAAGCTTGCTTTCCCTTTAACTCCATCTTTCAAGATGCCCTAAAAAGCAACATCCTTTGCCTCTCTCTGCTCAAATCTCTGAGCAATTTCCAAGGGTCCTCAGTGGAGGTTTTATACACGCCCCTCCCAGTCACAATAACGATTCCCTCGAGTGACGTTCATTGCAGATGGCCAGGGCACTCGTTCCCCTAAAGAGTTGCATCCAAGCACTCTCTATACTTGAACCCTTACGAAGTAGGGAATGATGAATTATTCATTGCTCTTGCTGGACAAATATGAATAACATTTGCTTAAAATATGGTAATTTAGTGCATAATGAGAGCTATAATTACCCGTGTTAACGCATTGTAGGTTCGGATTGAACCTATATGGTCGGGTTGGCATGTGAAACTAAGACGACACTTAACACTGAGACAATCACGTTGTATTCTTAAAGGGGGACAACTTATCATCAATGACATTTTGTTTTGAACTGGAAATCATGTTGACATGGTATATTGGATGACGTTCATTCTCAAATCTACAGGCTTAAAAGTAACTCATACATTTTGTTCTCGAGGAGTGCATCCTTCCTACTCTTCACTCAAAAAAAAACTTCCGGGTCAGAATTGACTCGTGTCCTGGTCCCGTGGGTCACGGGTCGTCGGTATGATCCGTAATCTGTGTCAGAATGAGCCAGAAATGGGTCAAGCGTACGCAGATTCCGAGTTAAAAATCAAAACTGTTGTACCACATTCCGGCCCAGCCTGACCCGGAAATGGATACGGAATCTTGGTCAATTCTGACCCGGAAGCTTTTAGAGTGTATAGTTTTCAATAGACACCATACTACCAATTTACGAAAATGTCACAAATTTTAATTTGACTGTCATCTTCTCTGGCACACTTTTCTCCCATATGAAAGTACTTCATTTGAAATTATTTCTTTGGGTTGTTGTTATAAGGGTATCAAGTTTAAATTTTAGATTGAATTTTGTCATTTAAACAATTTAATCAAAGTCTTTACAAAATGTTTCATAGCTCCTACAAAAAAACGGCAGTGCTTTCTGTGATCTTACTGTAAATTAGGGGAAAATAGCTGATCGCAAACTTCTTACAAACCAAAATGACATGTGGTACAAATTGACAATGGCAAGACGTTTCGACCCTAGCAGAGTCTTTCTCAAAGGCTAAAAAAGTAATTAGCCTACACTATATTTTATAAAGTATTTATATAAGAATAAGGTAAAGTATTTATATATAAAAAGTGAAAGAAAATCTTTCAGGTGCCATACTTCTCTAAGAAGGAACACCCATGTTTGCCATTGATCCAAAAAATCCAACCACGTGCCAGAGCAATTAGACTTGCCCTCTAAGTCTCTTTGCAGTAATTATTAACCATATAAAGCGTTGCAACATCAATAATTAACCAAAGCTGCTTCAGTCAACCACACAGATGTTCGTTTATGCATACGAGGCTGAGATCGCGGGCGACTAAAAAGTGTTTTGTTAATTCATGAGATAAATACCTGTCTTGGAACACGTGCAAAGTTGTGATAATATTCCACCATATGTGGCCTCTTGGGCAGAAGGCTATACATAGACTTCGCAAAGGCTCGGTATGCGTGCGTTAGCCGTGGATTGAGGTACATGCTGGTCTAGGTATCGACAAAATGTGTCACTAGCTAGACCAGCATGCACCTCATTCCACGGCTAACGCATGCGCACTGAGTATTTGCGAAGTAGTCTGTAGGCCGAAGCTAAAGGGCAGCCTCTCCGTGAATGGCGCCAGACTCTTGCGCGGTGCCCATTTACGGATTTCTTATTCGTCAGAGAAATTCACCATTATGTGAAATACATCGCCCATTGTCGAGATTTTTCGAATTGCAAAAAAGGACCAGACTATTTCGCCCTGCCATTTCTCGTGACCCTGGTATGAAACAGAACAAAACTGAAATCTGATTTTTCGTATTGCAAAAGGAACCAGACTATTTCACCCTGCCAGCCTCTCCTTGGTGCAATTCGTTTGAATGGGAGAGAAATATGGTTGCGCCATGGTGAAATCTGGCTCTTTCAATTGACTCTTTTTTAATATCGCACTCGAACAAACAGATGCAGTTAGAGGCAGCCTACGCCATTTTATCTCATCAAAATCAAGTCTGCATGTTCCCGTTCAAATTTAAAATTAAATCCAGACGCTTTGTGCTTTCGAGGCATCTGCCATCGGTAAAGACTCGCTCACCAGTCAATATTTCCGTAAAACTACGACTGATACCCAAGGCTATACTTACAGTAAATCGTATCACATCAGGCCAACATGCGTTAATCGTACACGATGATGAGTCCTCAGCGTAATTTCATTTGGTTGGGGGAGCAGGGAGCGGCGGTTTTAAAGAGGCACCACAAGAACTGTGTATTGAAAGAAATGTGACAACTTACGAATAGAAGCCATTTTCGGTCTCTCAAAATTCAAGTGCGCACACAGGGTGCCAGACTACACTGCCAATGGTTTGTGCTACATTTGGACTGAACATGGCGTCCAGTAACGAAAAGAGGGCTCTCTTCAAATGCACAGCTCTGGGCACCATTGTTTGGTTTATTGAAGTTGGAACGTGGCGACTAACTCTCGGCCCTGAGTATAAAGTATGGATCCCATCTTTACGTAGAATTAAAAACCGATCCATTATAAAGCTTTATCGTGCAATGACCTTTTTTTCATTATGATGTCAACGGGAGGAATTTAACTGGAGCTTTTTAAGTCTTCCCATGTTTCGTGTTTTCATTTGTCATGTGCCTTTAGCAGTTTAAGCCTTGTTGAGTAAATGTTGTACTACTGTACTATCCAGTACACAGTCTTGTATTCTCGTGCTTATATCGGTACACAAAAGGATGTGTTAAAATAACTTAAAATTCTACAAAACTATACATATTTCAAATGTATAATGTGGAGACTCCACGAGTCTCCAAAGCCTGCTCGAATCAAAATGAATATTAACTTCATCCCCTTGAAAATGTCATCTTATTCTAGCCATGCCTTGATGTTCGTTATTTTAATACCTTTATAGGAAGCAGACGAGAAATTAAACCTTCCCAGACAGATTTATCTGACGAGAAGCTCAAGTAATGATTAACCAATAGGACATGTTCATATTATGACGTCGCTATCTTAGATCACGCCCACGCTGAGGCCCAAGGAACACTTGTCATTGACTGAGAGTTGTGCGTGGGGTGTACACACGTGCCCGTCTCCCCGTAGACCTTTCCGTTTCAACATCACGGCCCAAGTTTTTCGGCATCCAAGGTTGGCAAAACTATGGGAAGCCATAAATGCAAAGCAAAACCAGATATCCACCGTTTGTAACAATGTTACACAAATATTCAACGATCGTGTTGAATTTGGTTGAAAACAAAGCAACCAATCGTGGGAGGTATTTTAATGTTAACTGAAAGTTTGCAGAAATGTTGAATATGGTCTCGTCATATGTTAACACGATTGAATATTTTGCTAACATTCGGCCGTCTATGCCAACCAGCGTGTTTTCGGGTGGTTTTATTTTTAGCTCAGCAATGGATCTATTGACCAAATTTCATCTGACGTCATCGTCACATTAATCATTGGTTGTGCAATTTCGGGAGAATGTACAGTATATGTGTGTTCCAATGTGCTACGCATTTTAGGCGACGTGGCGGTCACAAGCTTACCATATTAGTTTTACGTTGGTGCTAGTGGTCAATACCTAAGTATGAAAATACGAAGACATGAAGAGTTTGACATTTAGATTCAACCGTGTGGTTATTCTTTGATTATTTATACCGACTTTGTTATCTCTGCATTTAGGGCCAGTGTAAAAGTAAATTATGTTTCCCGTTCGGTTTCTAGCCCCGAGCCACAACTCTATATACACACAATTCCTCTAGAGGAATGTCGTGCATAAGGGATTTCTGGGGAAACACAAATTAAAGTACCCTTGGTAGCGTTGTAACTGTCGATGAGAAAACGAGTCGCCAATAATTTATTGGCTATAATGACTTCATCAAGGTGCAAAACATTTGCGATGGGTGAATTAGAACAGAAGCACGAATTTACATGAACTTCAGACAGGCCGGATTTGATTTAGACACAGTTTGTCTGCAGCGAAGGGCAACACTGCCCATATGCACTGTACGGGTATTGTAATAGCTAGCTGCGGTAAATAAAAAATGACTCCGTGTCGTGACGTAAACGTGATGTCATTTGATAATGCTTGGATCGTTAGTCATCAAAGGCTCGCGCCCCTCGGCCATGCATTGTGGGTTAAACTCTATTAAGGGGAAATGGCGTCATTAAAGTGACTATACGCGTTTAAATGAGCTGCCAGTCAGTGTTACTCACTTTCATTTACAAACGACATGTACTATTTAATTTGTAGCTCTTATACTCATCGTATTTACCTTTAAAATGCAGCTCATCCTGTAAGGGTGCATGTGTTACACAAAATGGAGAGAACCTCATGCGCGGAGCTTTATGAATAAAATGTAAACCCACAACTTCTTCTGTGAATCAAATATTTAAGGTCGTGCCTTTTTATGTATTGTTTAAAAATGGTCCTATAGGGTGCTCCAGGGGCTTGATGACTTTCAACCTTGGGCGTACACTACCCTTTTCAAACATGGAGGGCTGGATAGTGCTCGGTCTTTTTTACAAGATGGAGTCTGGCCAGTTTACTCATTCATGGGCTTTGGATGAGCCGGCTCTATAGCTCACAAGCTAAACGGCTAACCTGATAAAAATTGAAAAGAATGAAGTTCAGCTGTCAGAAAATATAATTGATTTGTTTTCGAGAGTTTTGTTTGTTGTTTTTTGAACTTAAAACTTTAGCATTGATTGCCATGGGAAGCTTATTGAGTGTGGTGCACCTGTGTACAGACAGCGCTGCTCTGAACACACTGCGGCTTATGCACTGTGGACGTGGTTTTGTAATGACGGGGCAAAGAAACAGTCTCATTCACGGCCCTGATTGAAGCCGCAGCTTTGGCTTTGGCTATTATGCCTTGGCTGTATAGCTCCATCGGTAATTTTGTAAACATGCACTTTTTATACGGAGCTTTAAAGGATCTGTGGCGTGCTACCATGTTTCCGCCTACCCGCCAACAAAGACCTTGATGATTATCAGTCAGTAATTCCATTAAATGGATGTATACCTACATTAAATTGTATCATTTTTTATTTAAGTTAATGGCCGTGTGCAGTCTTATTCAAAAAAGAATTTAAAATTAATTGCTTAAATAATTTGGGGTTAAACAAAGCAAAGTGTACCAGAGTGGGATTTGAACTAACGATTCTGGATTAACGTGCCGGCGGCACTCTACCAACACTCTACCAAATGAACTATTCAGCCCTTTATGTTGGCGGTCTCCCTATTTTGTCAATATCTTTGTGTACCTTTAACTGCCGTGTAGCCAGGGTCACTCCCAAAGTTACGATACAACCTGGGAAGCGGCAGCTTAAGGGGGTGCGACTTTTTTATTTACACAGTCAGTTTCCCTTGTGGCTTTTTTACTTGATATATAAAATATCTTTCAATTCATTTTCTGCGGAACCAACATGTTAAACATCGGTGCTACATATTGGGAATTATTGATGTATGTCCCTGCGGACTATCTTGTTTTATTCCGCGCAAACAAAGTGCGGTCCTCTGAGTACATTATCATAACATAATGGACATGTACATTAATCTTGCACATAGGAAGCTGGTGACCGATTTGAGTTAGCTGAGTAAGCAGAAAGTATTGATCTTCAACTTTGCGAAATGTCGCACAATTTACAGAAACGTGGGATTTATGTAACGGATTTTCCCCTCGAACATGTGTTTACGCTAAGCGGACTCTGCACTTAACAGCTTTGTGATTGGTCCCTGACACTGATCGTATATATTATTTTCTCATCCGTAATTTGAGTCAAATTAGTGTCTTTGGCTTGAACGGCTTAGGCAGAAGCAGCCGTTTATAGCCAAAGCCGTTATCGGGGTAACCACTTAAGATGTTATACCCAAAGGGTTAGCTGTAGCCATTCTGGAAAACCAAATTGGCTATAGCATTGAAGACCTTTTGAATACAGTGGTCAACAATGTTGTTGGCAACTTCCTGAAAACGATTGCAGCAACACTCATTGAGACCTATAAAATACATCCCAGTTCCACCCCGCATCATTCCGTTCTACATAAGGTCATCACTTAATGTCACCAGAGGAGCTGTAGTGGCATTAGGGAGATGAATGATAAGCTGTTGCAAGTCTCTTCAGCGTTGGGTCCTCCAGGCATTGCTTAAAGGAGGTGTCAAGCTTTAAGACGTCTGTAAATACACCCGGTCATGATTGATCATGATGTATATTAAAAGAATTGCGAATGTGTGCGCAAAGCCCTATGCCATAGACAACGCGAAACACAACCAAGCCCATCAATATTACTTTCGGCGAATATCATGCAAGAATTAATTCAACTGTCTTAATATATCATAAAGGTACACTACAGGTACTTGGTTAAATGCTTTTTGCCCCATTCGTTTCGAAGAAACCATAAACTTATTAACTTATTAAGGGGAGTGTTTGGTTACCAGCGAGATCATCATGTTGTGGATTTTATCTCACACCGAGAGAATGTGCATCTTTAAACTGTCCCAGCCAATCCACTTAAGTCCAGCAAACCCTCGCCATCATGATGCGAGTGGAATCCAAACAGTCTCCAAATGGTCTGTTTTACATGGCTAATGGGATAGCCGTCAAGTGGATGGGTCGCTTAACATTCCTCATCATCTACACATCAATTGGGTCGGTATCTCCACAATTTATGTTTGCAATTGAGCAAGCACTAAGAGGATGAATTCTGCATTTCACGCTCTATCTACCATTGCAGTTTATAAGCCGTTCGCGGCACAGTCTTGCTTTGTATTAAAATAGATCGTGGTACTTTCGGACAGTGCAAACATTTTGTGCCTCTTCTAATTACTTACGAATCGAAAACACTTTTTTTTTGTTGAAACCATGGCTTCGGGCTTCGGCTTAGACTCCGTCTGCCTGTTTGAAGCCCCGTATTAGAAGTGCACGTTTTCAAAACCACAGACGGAGCCATTAAGCCGGGAGTTCGAAAATGAATCGAAAATACTCTATGGTTGAAGTAACCAAGGCGAGGGTGGAAGATAACATAGTCTGGACGCTAATGTTATAGTTTGTATTTGTATGTGTACAGGAAACATGGCAAGTGGTTGGTGACATGTTGTATGAAAAAAGTGTATACCCCACACAACATTCAGTCACTGAATGACTTTGAATTACTATATTCAGTACATTTTGAAAGAAGTGTGTCGGTGTTGAATGAACGTATTGTTTGAGGATACCTTTGTACCTAATGGTATCGTTTTCCCAACGGAAACATAAGGTCTCTTCTACTCGCATTAAACTCTAAATCTTACTGCATTTTCGTATTATTGATTGTTACCCAAGGCTGTGTCCAACTGCATGTACGAAAAAAAGTGGCTTCGGAAATGTGATATTGATAGTTTTTACATTTCCAAAAACCCAATAAAGGCGACTATAGCCCGTGTCTGTTAAAACTAAAAGCATTCAGGAAGGCGTACGATTGCGAAATGGAAAACTCTAAGAGGTAATGTATCCAGTTTTGCCTCTTCGGGAACCACTTCAAGTACTAACCGGCCACAATAAAAAGAAACAATGTTTTCGGGGCCCTAACCTTCCCAAACTCGATACGCGGGAGACAAGAGATGACACGCCGATAAAAACGTTCGCGCAACGTTCAGCAATCATTTTGTTTTTTTATTATTGTCATCAAATCCAGGTTAAGTTTTCTATGTTTAGCAGGTTAAATAAGGGTCTAAATGTCGTCTTAGGGCCTTCAAAAATAATACTAAAAATGGTATGGATTGTAAGAGGTTGGTATTGGCGGCTGTGGCCAGTTTGGGCTTAAAGGCTATGCAAGTGACGTCACAGGAGTTCAAGTTGCTCATTGTTCCATCTGGTGCGCTGCGCGTATAGTGAGTTACCAATTTTTTCATCATTGTTTTACCTCTAAGATGTTGGTGGGATGACTTAAATGAATAAGATCTATAGAACAAACTAACAACAGGTTTGCATGGTTATGAAAACACCAAAACGTCCTGTCAAAACATGTTGATCTGCTGCAATTTTATACAAACATGCCTACGTGGGTTGCTTTTGTATTGTAACGGGACGCCATGCGTCGACTAGCTTTGTCTCACACGACTCTCCTATTTTTTGCTCCAACAATCCCATTTAAAATATGGGGGATGCGAAGCGTTTACCTGCTGAAAGCACTGAGATTTGCAGACACCTGTCACGGTTTAAAAATAGCTTTAAGTTCCAAATATAGAAACGCATTCAATATGGCAACCGGGGAAATGAATAGGCAACGGGTCTGAATCGATTGATTCAGAGACCTGCTAGAGAACTTCTTTCACTTTGGTTTATTGAAAAAAAATTCCTTTTAGGTGTGTTTTGCTTTCAATAAGATAAAAGGGGGGAAACTGTTCATCGTGTTTAATTACTAAATGCATAAATTTATCCACGAAAGGCTAAAAACCTTTGACTCAGTCAGTTAGGCTTGCTGTTAAAACATAACATTCACCAATACAAAGGGATGGAGAGAAGCAAGTATGTTATATTAGCACCGGAGACCACACTCTGTTTCTTGATTTTTGCTACCCTCCCGGGGTCCCAAAATTGCAAACCAATCACAAGCGACGGGGTCAGCATAAAATAATTATATGCGTTGTGATTGGTTGGTTAGTGTGGATAGGGTTTGTCTATGAAATATTTGTTATAAAACTAAAAGGGTATGATTCAAAAGAACCGCAATGCACTCTACTTATAAAACACAGTGTTTATGGTTTCAGTGTGAGAGGGGAGCAAACTGGAGGAGGGATAAGGTCAAAGAACAAAATTAGTGGACAAATCCCCCCCCCCCCCACACACACACACACCAGCACAACCACTAGCGCCACCAATGTATGTATCTGGCCCAATAGACCCTTCCCATGAAATATGCAAATTAAACATCGCGCGTGCGCACTCTCCCTACTGGTTGGCGAAATGAGTGAACATCACGCCTTTTTGCATGGGACTGATGGTGGCGCGACGCACACGCGTTTGTGCGTCTGACTTGTGCACAACTCTATGGCGTTTGCCAACCAGCAGCGTTTGTACGCATGCGTGAATGTAATTTACATATTTCATGGGAAGGGTCTATTGGTTAATGGTTCAAGGCAGTGCCGCAGGGTTTGGGGAGGTCAACGCAATATTTTCCATCCATACACTGATTCGGCAAAAACATGTCTCGAACGCCATTTTTATCTCAACCTAATTTCACACATACTGGTACGTGCTTTTTCAAATGCCAGACGTTTTATTGGTGCATGAGAAAGGTTTTTTTCTTTCTTTTTTTTCAAAAATTGTCCGAGATTATTTTTTTTTTAAAGCCCAGCCTCGGCAGAGTTTCTCCCAAATAAAAATTGCGGATATTATCGGTGATTAAAGTTGGAATACTCTAGATCAATGCTAAATTTATGTTTGTATCCGTTTGGGTTGGAGTAATTTATAGCCTGCGGGAATTTTAGACTGTGTCGACATGTTTCCAACTAAAACGCGTACACGCAAAATAACTAAGAAAAGTGGTGTGGTGTTGCGATCACGGACGAGGTAATTAGTTTTGTCGGTTTCATTTTACAACAAAAAAAAATACGTGAAGCGCTAGACTTACAGTCGTAGCGTCCAGCGCATCCTTCTGGATTTGTATTCAAAATATCTAGGTTAAAAACTGCTCCCAATGCTTCGTCTATTATGGAAAACATAGACTTTTTTAATTTCGAGAGTGGATACAGTGAAATGTACTCCATTTCGTTCTTTATTTGACAATGCAATGTGAACAAACCAACGTGGCCTTTTTGGTTTCCAACTTCCTAAATACAATATGACAGGTTCACCCCTCTGTCTCGAGTGTAGTATACAATGTACACCTGACGTGTTCTTCAGAAGGCGCAAAACATGACACCACTTTTTCGCACATTCTGCCAGCGAACTATGGCATTATGTAAATACGCCTTCATGAAAGGCTCTGAAAAAAAGGTGTTTTCGTCACCAAGGACTCCCTTTGACATTTGCCTGGTTTAGTGACCTGCGCCTGAGCTCAGAATGGAGCAATAAACTATCAACAACCTTGGCATGTATCTCTCCACTGAGTGTGTATGGGCCTTCGGTGTGTCAACGCAAAACTTCAAAACGAACTGTTCCATGTTTTTCTGCACTTGCTTTCCTGTGCAAGCTCCGTTATTGAATTTCGCTGTCACACCGAAACGTCTAACGAATCTCCTAAGTGGTTGATTAAATCAAAATCTTTGCCGTCAAACAGCAACGCCCGTTCGGATTGTGATGGAGTCGGACAACTCAGACACGGAGCAGATTAGACTTGATGAAACCCTAGGTAAACCCACTCATATTTCCAGGACAGACTTGCACCGGAGCACAAACCAAAACGTAATACCCGGTTTTCGAATCAGCCTGGCCCATTGGACTGATCAAAACCAGATTCCCCTCAAATCCGGACCAAATCTGACCTGGAGTTTTTTTTCACTTATTTATTTATTTATTCATTTATTTATTTATTTATATTCTAAGATTTTCACTGCCTTTGACCAAAGGTAGTATCCTATTCATCCAAATAAGATACTTAATAATACTCCTAACGGGAAAACATACAATTGCCATTTTCCCCCCTTAAAATTCACCTGTAGAGATGAGGAAGTTTGAATGTATCTTGGGATATCCAGATTCTAAATTAAATTCAGTACAGCTTGCAGTGGCAGGCACAATATTCTTCCTACTTCTGATTTAATTGCTCTTCGGGAAAAACAATGTGGTTAAACAGCCTGAAAAGTATATTAAACCTACACCATGTGTACATGTAGGTCAGCCCTTGCACTTGATATTATTCCCTTATTTTTTTTTTCTTCAAGGGCCATGCATGCCTGTATTGGCTCGGTTCTTGATGTACTGAGCCTTCAACGAATCTTGTTTACTTCAAACTGGCATAATTAGATTTGCCAATAGGAGGAGTTGACTCTGGGAACAAATCCTATTCCCCCAGTTTTCATCAGATCCCCCGATCAGTGTCACACTGCTGCTTCTTGATTTGTGTTTTTCTCCAGGGTTTTTACTACAGAATGGGGGATTATTTTGTTTAAAGATGAGCTTAAAAGGGAGCGATTTCGTGGCTTGCATTGGAATATTGACAGTTCTTCTCGACACTGCTTCCTCGTCTTTAGTTGTATTTCGAGGATTATTTTCTCTGGGGTTTTACTAAAGAATAAGGGATAATTTTGTTTAAAGATGAGCTTTAAAGGGAGCAATTTTCGTGGCTTGCATTGAAATACTTGACAGTTCTTCTCGACACAGCTGCCTCGTCTTTAGTTGTATTTCGAGGATTATTTTCTCTGGGGTTTTACTAAAGAATGAGGGATAATTTCGTTTTAAAGATGGGGTCTTAATGTAAGAGAGCAATCTCTGTGTCTGTGTTGTTTTAAAATTACCTCTTATATCTTTTATTACGAGGAGTTCCAATCTCCCATAAGATTGTGCAATTATTTTCAGCAAAAACATGCAATGGGTACTCTTTGTACCTGTCAGAGTTAATAAGTGTTTTATCTGACAGTGTATTTTGTCAGTACAACGTGACTACTCCAGGCAGCTGGCCTATTGAATTATGCAAACTATGAAATCTGATGATTGAGTATTCTTAGATATCGATGATTGAAGTGCGTACTTCAAAGTGATATACATTGCTAACAATTTTACAATTCCAATATCAATCATAATGGTGATACTGTGTATACCTGTATTGTGCTCTTGTCATGTGATTATGTGGTGTAGTCGATATTGGTATTGATTGATATAATTGTTGATGAGATGCTTGTAAACGCATTCATTTTGGTATATATAATGATGATGTTGAAATTGTTTAGCTGATTATTTCATTATCGGGTAAACCAGTCAGTTTCCCTTGTGCTTTATTACTTGATACTTTAAATAAAAGTCGCATCCCCTTCATGTAATCCCTCTGCTGCCGCTTCCCAGGTTGTATCGTCAACTTGGGTGTGATCCCTGGCTACACTTAAAATAGTTTTGTATTTTGTGTTGTTAGTAGAGGAATGTACTTAATTGTGTCAAACTGCAAGATGAGGTTTTTTGAGAAATGTTAAAACTCATCTGGGTTGGTTTTCTTGTTTTCTTATAGATAAATATTCCACATCCAAGTGATCGGGTCAGCCCACTGCAGTCATGTCAGGAGCTTTCTACCCCCTGGTCCTGGCCTCTCAGGTTGCCGTCGTCACCGTCCTGATCCTCGCTGGCTACTGGACAGGTCATTTCCTGGGAGGATTTGCATGGGATGGGTCAGCGCAGGAGTTTAATCTCCACCCGCTGCTGATGATTCTTGGGCTTGTCTTCTTCTACGGAGATGGTAAGAGAAAGAAACACAACGTTTCATGAACTTGACTTGGGCCTACCCAATGACCATACGGTTCCTTCTGCCAGAAAGCTCCATGGGCTCTAAGAGCAAGTTCAGTGCAACCCAACATTTTAATGCTTTGATTGTCTTCAAATTGGTGTTTCCATTACTTTTTACTGTAGTTTCCACATTTTCCCCCATCATGTAAAGTTTCAACTCTTGCTAAATTGCTGGACAAACTGCCCTCTTGTGACCTGGGAGCCAAAGCAATTTTTGTGTGGCTTATTCATTCTATAAATACCCGTATCTCAAAATTGATCTCGAGGCTACATGAACTGTCATTTGATTCTGTTAGAAATGGAAATCAACAACATATACCTCATCTAACGGATTATAACTTACACACTTTCCTTGTCTTGTATTGTGTCAAGCAAAATGTGCTGTTGAAAATCTCACGAGAAACATAGGATCTGTTTAACACTTTAAAATTTGTGAACTGCTTTCGCAAGAAGTGTTTTTCTCAACTTTTATGAGTTGGAACTAGGAGATTTAGTCAAATTTTGTCTTCTTTATCCTCCAGCCATCTTGATGTTCCGCATCTTCCGCAAGGAGAACAAGACAGTGGTGAAGATAATCCACATGTTGATGCAGTCCTTTGCGCTCATCTGCGGGGGCATTGCCCTGAAGGCCGTGTTCCGCTTCCACAACAAGGCAGGCATCCCTAACATGTACACGCTCCACAGTTGGATTGGGTTACCAACTTACATCTTGTTCGGCTTACAGGTAAGTATCTGGAACCTAAGATTTTTCTACATCGTGAGATACGAGATACTTGTCCTTCCAACGGCCCAGTGAGCCCAAGTTTACAGCTTGGAGACCAATGCTATATCCTCTTTGAGAGAAGGAGGGTTACCCTTTAATGAATTAAATTGGGTGTCATCAACTCTGTGAGCCCTGGCAAATTATGCAGGAGGTGCATGTCACCCAAGGTCTTCCTGTTTTGGAAAACTGGGTTTGTTTTCTTTACCACATCACGTAAAATGTTACACTTTATATGCTTTAATGTGATAAGTTCGATGTTTATAAAACTATATTTACATTTACACACAGACAATGTATTTGTTTTTGCCTTCACTTCAATTATGGTATAAAAAATAGTATATGGCATAGCAAGAGTGCTGAAAAGGTGCTTGTTTAGGAGAAATACAAACGGAAACTACAGTTTTAATTGGCCAGTAGTGCCCCTAGAAAAAATGGTGCACCCTCTTGTGCCCTAGTTTCGGCGCTGTTGTTACGTGAACCAAAAGCACCGGGGATAACGCCTACTTTTCAACGATAAGTGCTCTGGGTTCTTTTACGTGCAACACCAATCCTAGTGTCCCGTCCGAAGAACAATGCAATTATGGTAAAGTATCTTGCTCGGGGACACAAATGCCACGACCGGGTATCGAACCCACTCTCTGCTGAGCAGAAACACCAGAGCTTGAGTCCGGTGCTCTTAACCACTCGACCACGACACGCCAGAGTAGAGTAGAAGGTGGGTTGTTAACTATAGGGGCTCCTTGACTAATGCAAGTGATACTCTTATTTGGGAGGAAACAAAGACATGTGGACAATAATCTGTTTTGAAAGGAATAGTTTGGCGGGCTATAGTGTTAACGATCCTAAGGCTTGTGAATATTCACTGACATTATAACTAGTGCTCTTTCTTGTTGTTTTCTGTATCCAGTATATAGGTGGCTTTGTGTCATTTCTATTCCCCAAGCTGGGTGAGAGAGGAAGGGCTGCCATCTTGCCCTTCCACAAGTACCTCGGAGTTGCTCTCCTAGGGATGGTTTGTGTCACAGCAATAAGCGGAATCAATAACAAGCTCTTCTTTGCTTTACCGTAAGTCTTTAAGTCGTTGTCAGATCCATGGATTGCAGTTCAATCCTATAACCAACGGATTAATGTTAGCTCCTCCGACTGGATACTTAAATCTGTTCTTGAATACCACTTTGTTTATCAGATAGAGCCTACTACAGTAGAACAACATTGGTATTCTAAATGGAAGATTCTCTAAGTTTTGAAATCTGACTCTCAAAACCTGGAATCTTTTTTTTCATTGATAAATCGAATAATTATGTAAGTCTGTTGTGGTAGTTTATGAATGGCATATCAACTAACATTTCTTCAAAATTTATTTAGGAATGCAAGTGATACTCCATACAATAGCCTCCCTGCACAAGCCCATGTTGGTAACTTCCTTGGTATTGCCATCATAATCTACTCCCTCATCGTCGGCTTCCTCGTCACATTCGACGAGTTTAAGAGAGAGGAGGTCATTAACCCAGAAAAGCTCCCCCTAGCCCAGGGAGAGATGAAACAGTTCAGGACAATGGATCCCACAGATACGACAGGCGAAGAGGAGATCAAATAGATGGTTGGTGTAGCTTCAATCGGAGGCAGAGGTGGGATAACTGGTCGCAGAAGTGGTATTACTGGTCGGCAGAAATAGAGCAACTAGTTGCAAATGGCATAACTGGTGGCAGAGGCAGAATTTAGGGTAGCTTCAAACCAAAGAATATACCTCATCTAAAATACATGTAATTGGAGAGGAATTTCCACTATAGTGCCATTGGTTTCTCAGTTGTCCTGTTTCCAAGTCTGCCATTCACAGACATAGCTCTTAATAAGCTAGGAAGTGTACTTGTAACTACATGTAGTTTGTTATAATAATGTAGTTCGAACCTTGATCTAGTTTAGTCTCCATTAATTGTTTACAGTTCACTAAGTTTAGTCATAAACTGCTAAATCTAAGGAGCAATGTTCCAGAAAGGGTTGTATTAAAAACTTTTTTAGGCTTTGTCATGAAGGGAAAGACAGAGAATCTAGGAAAGTTGTTCCATCGGAAGAAAACCCTTCACTGAAATGCAAAGTATTGCTCTAAAGGTTGGTAATGTGTGAAGGAGGGCATAGGTCATAAGTAAAGAGTCCTATTTAGTCAACAGTCTTTCCAACAATGTGTTTATATTTCCTAGGGCTCGGATGAAGTTGTCATTTACGTTTCTTGAATGGGAGCTTTAAGAATTTAAACAGGTTTTTTTTACGTTCATTGTTTTTTGTGACCAAGTTTTCTTTAGCCACAAGTGAGTTGGATTGGTCTTGTGATATAGTGCATTAGAATTGGTAGTTATACCAAACAATGAATTGTTACTTCATTTCAATGAACTTGCCATCATTTTTACTGTAAGATTGTGAACATACTGAAGTTTGAACACAAAATTTCTTAGATTCGCTTAGCGGAAAGTGTTGCTTAGTGCTTAACAAAAATTAGATTAGAACCCAGAACCAAAAAACGTCGCTTCCTGTGGATCTGACTTCATAGAGCTGCTGAACCAGAAATATTGCTTTACTTTTTCTGCTGAGAAGAAAATAAGCAGGCTACCAGTTACAGATGGTGCATGTGTCATAGCATTCTGGCTGGTTACCTTATTCTGGTAAGCACAATTTTGTTGTGCTCAGCTACTTTGTTTCTGCTTAAGCAGCTCTATGAAACTGAGAGCAGCTCGGCAAGCAGAAAATATATGCTTACATGTTTTATGAAATTGGCAATGGGTTTTTGTTGATAGATGTATAATTTTTCATTCCATTCTGGATTTAGAAGTTCCTTGTATCACAAATGCCTTGCTAAAGACGTGGATGTAAATGTACTAGAATTAACAGCAAATAAATATTTATATATGTATATAAACAGTGTGTAAAGACAAAAGAATATTAATAATACGAATTGTCTGTGGAACATAATGTATTCTATTTTGATGTTAAAATGTAAGTCTGCATTCTAATGTTACAAAATATTCTGTAGAGTTAGTAGAATTTTGACCCAGTAATTATTTTTAAGATAACATGTTTAATATACTCAATCCTTTACAGAAAGTTATTGAAATTATGTTATTTAATGCCTTATAATAAAACAATATTTAATTTAAATGAAATTACTTATAAGGGATTTGAAGAGAAAGATGTCCCTTGAAGGTCTTAAAAAAGACTATTTTTCAACAAGTTGTATAAGTTAGGATTGCATTATACTTTTTGGTAACTGTCAGTACTTGTACAAATCTATAAAACTCCTTTTTGTTTAGGGGGGTAAAGGTGAGGCAGTACGTGGACATAAATGTCATCTGCCAACAGCAGTTTTTCTGAAAGCATCCGTATCTGTTTCAGGTATGTTTAAAGTTAACTAATAAGCCATTCATGTTCAAAGTTAACTAATGGGCCATTCAGGTAACACCTAAACAGGACTACTTGAATCGAATAACATATCAGTCGCAAGTCGGAAAGAACAATGCTACTGAATGGACAATGATTTCCCATGAAAAAAATGCTTGTTACATTCACGCATGCGTACACATATACTATTGGTAAATAGCAAACGCTATAGAGTTGCGCAGTATAGGCATACGCACAAATGCGTATACGTCACGCCACCACCAGTCCCACACAAAAAAGGCGCGATGTTCACTCGCTTTGCAACCCAGTAGGGAGAGAGCGCTGGTTCTATTACTTAAGTATGTTTACTGTGTGTGTGCAGAGGGGAGGGGGAATGAGGGCGGAGTAGAGGGGTGTCTTGCCTCAACTTCCGCACTCGCCGACTCCATCGCTATCAACATTACTATATTCCCAATCCCCTGATTTGATTAAATGCAAAGATATCCCGTCCACATTTGTTACACTTCTAAATCATGATTCAAAATTCAAATTAAAAGACACTACCAAAATCACTCAAAAGGAAACAGTTGAGTTAATCATGCGCACTCAAAACTGAATTCTTCTTCCCTTTATTATTGCATACACATTTCTTTAAAAAAAAACAAGGATAATGCTATTTATTGTGGTAGTTCTTGTAACTTATTCGGGATATATATACATATATTTTTATAAAAAACACCAGGAGCATAAATTCTTAATCGACAAATCTTATTTTAAATTATGTCTTTAAAACACGTTCTTGCAAAAATGTATCATGCACTGCATGTGTGATTTGTCAAAAGAAACAACACTTAGAAGGGGGAAGAGAAAATGTAAAGGTCTCCCCTAAATCTGAAGGACCGAGGTCTGGATGAAGAAGCCCAGGTTTCCTTGTAACACATGAAAAACTGTGGACATGGGTCTTTCTCTGGTCTAGGATGTGAGTTCTCCCTATCCTCTTTAGCATGTAAGGCAGGCAGCTTCAGTTTAACAAACACGATTTTAATCATGCAGAGTTATATCACCCTAAAAAAAAAACAAGGTTAAGAAAAAGCTTGGGTGACATTTTTCCCTTGTGTCTATTCTCCAATTCTTTTGGAATAATTTGGGAGGTAAGGGAAGATCTCAAAAAATGCATCGACCTGTATTTACGACTAGTAGCGAATAATTATTGATTAACTCATTATACAATTAGTAACCACTACTTTTCATCTTTGTGTTTAAAATCTTAAGATGCATATTTTACAGTTATAGGGAAAGCGCCACATAGCCTTATGCATTGTCTTAACATGAAGTCAATGTTCAACTGTACATTATATTAACACAAGCCATAGAAGTTTTAATACTTATAGTAGCAAGGAGTTACAATTTACCTTTAGCCACTTTCACAACCCACCATCCTAAAAAAAAAAAAATTCTGGTGCTAAAATCTCTTATTCTGATTTTTGAAAGGCTGCTAAGGAAATAAAATATTTACTAATTAATGTTTTATTGCTATGGCCCTTTTCGAAACCGCGGCTTGGGCTTGGGCTTGGGCTCTGACTTTGGCTGTCTGCCTATTTTGAAGCATAAGGAATGAGTACATTTTCTAATGAAGCCCGAGCCCAAGCAGTGGTTTCGAAAAGAGCCATAAATACGTGAAATAGTGTTCATCGTACACGTATGATGGGACTCTCTCACAAGAATAGACTTTAGCAGTTATTTTGTTTGTCTCTGACTCAAACCAGTATATCCAAACTGGAAGGGGAAAGCAAATAGTCGGGCCCCTTGCTTGTGAAATGAGCATCTGTTATGGTTGTTGTGATTTATTGTAATTAAACACTATAATGGTGTATGAGCAAGGTTTAAGACCACACGTAGTAATGTTTACAAGGTTTGTATTGTGCTCCAAGTTGACAATTAACAACAGTTGGGCATCCTAACTTCATATGGGGGAGGACAAATGAGCATGCACAGATAGGACCCATCTGAATTCGGAACAGTTAACTAAAGTTGGGCCTTAATTGCCAAGCAAACTGTGACGTCACAATACAGATCACTATGGCAATCCGGATTCCTAAAACAGATTTATTTCACACGGTTGTAACCCGTAAACCGACTAAGTTTCCTACACCACGCAAAAATCTAAAATCTCACTTAAAATAGCAGCATTTGTAGAAAATAAGAGGTTTTAATTAAACTTTATGATAATGTATAACTCTATTTAAAATGTATTGTGTGTTAATGTGGAGTCTGTTATGTTAAAGTCAATCTGTACTCTACGTGCTAAAAGATGGAATAATTAAAACTAAATATAATAAACTACTGCAAAAATGTTAACATTGTTTTGAATTATTTGTTTAACTTTAATGAGCATTTCCAGCTGACCTGACCAAACATTCAACTGCACTGGTTGTGCACGGTGGCACTGTGTAGATGTATGCTTATTAACCACATATCATATTGCAGGTGGGCAAAGTTTATCCAATCACTAGAAACTGTAGTGGATGTTGAACGATCATATAGTGGGAGGGTTGACTGTGTTTTGTCTATCATTCGAAACTTAAGAGGGAATGGTCAGACAGTAGGAGGGTTGCCTGTGTACTATGCAGATGCATTCACCACTTATTATATTGCATCCCAAAAAAGTATGTTTGGATGATGTGATGATGCACGGGGCGGAGGGGTTAACGCCATCAACGCCCCCCCCCCCCACTCCCCCATGCGATGTTTCCATTTTATATCATTAGCTTACATTAAATGAGATGAGATATTTGATGAGGACTGCAAGTTCAGCCTTTGATTGTTAAACACCACATGCAAGTTACGTTTGCTTTTATTAAATGGCTCGCAAGCCAATGACTCCCAAAACTGGTATCACAAACACATATTACTTTGCACAACTGTTGCTTCATTTATAACAATCTAACAGTTTTAAGTGGAAATTTTGGGTTGAACAACGAGAAAATATTCTTTGTTCAACCCAAAATAATTTAACATTTGCCCTGCCTGTTTCCCTTTTTAATTGATGATACAACTTCTCTCTAATTAGAATTTCGGTCTGGCCACAAGAATCATTCGTCCAAGGTAAGCAGCAAAGTATATTTTATAAATATTATTATTATAATAAACAGCACCACGACATGTGAAGTAACAAGAAGCTATAGGTGACAGCAGACGTACTTATACAATCAACGTCAGTCAATCTGAGCAAGCTCAACTTTTTGAATCTACCTGGTGATTTTGATGTAATCAGGGGCCAATTTCATCAAGCAGATGTTTACTGCTCACTGAGCTGAATTTGCAGTTCAGAAACACTGCTAAACGTGAGCAAAGCAAAAGGCTCGCTAGCATGCTGGCGGATCTCGTGAGAGACGAGTGACGCAACGATACAAATCCATTGTGAACAGGCTGTCCAATCTTCTTGATCGTTAATGAAATTAAACTTTTCCTTGGGCAAGTTTTTTCTGCTATAGTAAGCACAAAAGTGTGCTCAACGGTAAACAGCTTAATAAACAGGGCCCAGTTTAATAGAGCTACCTAAAGGAACATTACAGAATTGGTTTTTGCTAACAAAACAGTTGCTGGCAGTGTAAGCACTTTATGTAATCCAACATATACATAAACTGACAAACCTGTACAAGTTTGAGATCGATCGGCCATCTGGGTCACGAGAAAATAGTGCAAAACCGATTACAAATTTGCATGTGTTATACAATGCATGAATAAAACGCTCATGAGCGATAAACTCCAATCGGAAATTAGTTTGATTTATTTCTCATCAAATATGGCATTTCAGACAGAAATATTTCTAGGGATGTTTTCCACTATCATCATCATTAGACCGTGTAAGTTTTATGTAAATCTGTGATCAAAAGTATATTTTACAATTACCAATTCTGTAATGTTCCTTTAAACAAGCAAACTAACTGAACAAGAAAACAGGGGAGACTTTTGGGACACTACGTGGCAGCTGACTTACCAGGTACAATCAATTGTTCTAGGCAATGTGCGAATGCTTCGAATTATGCGAACAATGGAATTTTACCTGGTATGTCTGCTGCCATCTAGCGTTCAAAAGACTCCCATTAGTTTGCTCTCTGGAAAAGGGTTACCGATTAAAACACCTGATCATTTGTAGCGCTTATGGTTGGTCCCCTACATATTTTCGCATAGCAGAAATTTGTTAAGCAAAACTTCGGCCCAACAGCTAAATGACCCAGGAATAGCATAAATAGATTACATTGAAAAACACTACATTCATGTCATTCCGTTTCCAAGTCTATCATTCCACTACATGTACCTTGTATGTATTTTTTGTGCGCAAGTGTTATTGTTATTTAAATGTTTTTGTTTATAGTGTAGGTCGCACATCGAGGTTAACAAAATTAATTTCTTATCCCAAAAGGATAATAACATCCATGAATTTTTTTTTGTGCTGGCGTCTAGAAAAAAAAAACATTTGGCTTGTTGGGTGGCGACAGAGATTTTTGTTAGTTGATTGTTTGGGTTCTAAATTGTTGTAGCCTTTTTCAACATCCCAAAAGCTTATTTTTGAACGATACTTTTAATTTAGCAAAGAAAGTCTGGTACCCTGTGCCTTACTACTCCACGTTAATCTGCTCCACATACTGCCTGTCTGTGTTGGCAGCAGGCTTGTACTTGTCGTTAAACAGAACGTAGCACACGGCGCCAACAAAGAGGACGACGAAAATGCCAAAAGTGTTTGCCACGAGTGCAACTGGTGGCAAATCGCTGTAGTTGTTGCTGCATAAAATGAAACAGAAAATGAATTTTGTTATTCAGTCTTTGAGTGATCCTTCAGATTGATTGTTTTGAGTGTGGGTTCCAGTCCCGGTCGTGGCACTAGTGTCCTCGAGCAAGATACTTTACCATAAATGCTTTGTCCTTCGGAAGGAACATTAAGCTGTAGGTCCCATATACTAGGATTGGTAGTGCACGTCAAAGAACCCAGACCCCTTATCGTGGAAGAGTAGGGGGTTAACCTCATAGTTTCTGGTTCACATAGCAAGCACCTTTGGTAACAGGTTTCCTCAGGCTTGTGAGCTACAGTTATTAAGCTCACTTATAACACATCTTCAAGAAGCTCTGTAAATATTTGTTTAACGAAACCTATTTGAGGGAAGATCCTTACACAGAGAAGGAGATTTCCTCTGCCGCGCCGAGCAGGCATACCGCTCCTGACATGATGAAGATCATCACCCCTCCGTAGACATGAAAGTGAAGATAAAACTTCCGGAGGCTGGTCATTGAATTCGGAGTCAGGACGGCCATGATCAAGAACAATGCTAGGCCCAAGAGGAGCTGAAATAAGAAAATGATGGTATTTTGGAATTCATTGAATGGGGGCATATGGTGCAAGTAAGCTTAAAGGAACATTACAGAATTGGTAATTGTAAAATATACTTTTGATCACAGATTTACATAAAACTTACACGGTCTGATGATGATGATAGCAGAAAACATCCCTTGAAATATTTCTGTCTGAAATGCCATATTTGATGAGAAATGAATAAACTAATTTTCTGATTGGAGTTTATCGCTCAGTGAGCGTTTTATTCATTTGTTGAACCTATATGATTTCATGCAAATGTGTAATCGGTATTTCACTATTTTCTCGTGACCCAGATGGCCGATCGATCTCAAACTTCTACAGGTTTGTCAGTTTATGTATATGGTGGATTACATAAAGTGCTTACACTGCCAGCAACTGTTTTGTTAGCAAAAACCAATTCTGTAATGTTCCTTTAAAAAGGGGGTGGGGCACCACAATGTTAGTCAAAGGTGTGTCCAGATATCCAAATCCCTGACAGAGCTTAAACTGTTTCAATGTTTTCACTTATATTAATATATAGGTGAAATTTTGTATGGGATGTTTTAAGACACAGGTCCTGTGTTTTTGTTTTGTAAAAGAACCCAGTGCACTTATCGTTAAAGAGATTTGAGTTTTCCCCAGTGTTTCTGGCATGGTTGGCTGCAAATTGCAGGTGTCATACAAGCCTTCTCACTGACGCCACATACCTGCAGCAACGCAGGAGGGCTGCCATGCTGAGTGCTATACACATGTAAAATACGTGTGCAGCAAAGTGCCGTCCAGCATTAGGTCTTCAGGGCTCGAATTTGACACTGGACCGCAGGCCCGAGGCCAGTGATTTTAGCATCGGGCCAGTAAACTCATGTCCGGACAAGTCCGGCGGTCTTGTGTCTGTGTTCAAAGTTGACTTTCAGTCTGATAAATACAATTCTGTTGATCATCAAAGACACACCCATAATATACAAATGAGATCAATCTTCTCTTAGTGCTTTTTCAAATTCAAACAGTTCAAATATTAACCTGTTTAGGCTTTTTTTTTTTTTTTCACTTCAATTCTGGTCTTGTACTCAAAATTCTGGTCCAGTAAATATTTTAGCTACAAGCCCTGCGGTCTTGTGGGTTTTCCCCCCAAATTGTAGCCCTGGTCTTGTAGCAAATGTTCAGGCAGACCTAGTAACGAGATGCAGGACGTGCGCGTGTTAAAGTACTTCAGCACGACAACCGATAAAATAGTGATGTCATCTCAGATGGGTCTAGATGGGTCTCAAACATAGTTCTAAATACCTGTCAGAAGAATAATTAACAATTTGCGATGCCCATCTGGTTTAGATAAAGCGCTACAATTATAAGAAACAGGTATTATTAAACCTCAGGTAGTGTTGAGTTTGTACCAATGCCAATCAACCTGAAAACTGCGAAGACATTATTTCTGCTTTTGTTTACCTGCAGACAGAAAAAGGCGAATGTGATGATCCCAAGCCAACTGTGCAGAGAGTACAAGTTTTTAAACCCACTAGCATTATGGAACTGGAAAACACAGGCGAGGCCGAAGGATGCACAGATCAGAGCCACGAATTGCAAGAGAAAATGAACGATCTTAGCGAACAGGCGGTGGACATTGCTTCCAAGAACGCGGTAGGTCATCAGAGCTATGTAGGTGGCGAAAAAAACAAGATAACAAAAAAGAAAAGGTTTGTTATTAATAGTTGCATTCTTTCAAAATCAGAACTGGTCAACAAAGTTATTGACAAAATAGGGCGACTGCTAACATTAGGGCTAGATAGCTCAGTTGCTGGAGCACCGGCACTCCAATGGTCAAGGTTAACATCCCATTCTAGTCAAGTTTTCTTTATTCACGCCAAAATTAAATAATTTCATGATTTCAAATTTAATGTAAATTGTTTGTGGCTAGTACCCCGCTTTTTTTTCTTTGGCTTGGCAAATAAATTTGCTTGACGAAAACTGGGCCCCTGCTGTCAGTCAAGTCACTGAAAAAATTAAAGAGGAGAAAGGTGCGTCTAGGCCGAGCTGTCAAGTTCTGGGCCCAATTTCACAGAGCTGCTTTTAAAAACATTTAAGTAACTAAGAATGACAACCTTTTGTTTACCAGAATAAGGTTACCAACCAAAATACCATGTCACATTTACCTCCTGTGATTGGGCAAAACATTTTTAAGCAATATTTTCTGCTCTTAAACACTGTGAAACTGGGTCAAGGTGGATAGGTCATCAGATTGATGGTAAGAATCCCGGTCCTTACCTCGTGCTCATAAGTAAAGACACTGATAGCTTCTCACTACCCAGGAGCAAAATGGGTACCACCGAGGGATTGTTGATGTGATGTGAATGCATAGCAATCTGTGCGCCCATTTGGGTTATCGATGCTCAAAACTCCTAAGGAGTTGAGAGATGGTTTTACTTTCAGGAATGCTTATAATATGGCTCCATAAACGGGTCTAATAAAAAGGCTTTTTGGGAGGCCTACTTGGCTTAAACAAGCGCACACTAAATTCACATTGATTTTCACAATGGCTATGTAATCATGATCAAAGTAGGCCTGTGGCTGTCATGGAATTATGAACTCTCACCCAGTACTGCATGAGGGCACCTCCCTCCAAATTAAATCTATAGAGAACGCAGGTGAGCATGCAGGAACTGGGTGAGAGTTCATAGTTCCATGTACAGCCACATGCCTGCTTTGATCATGATGACACAGTCCCTGTGAAACCTGAAAAGCTTTATGAATTTCCTCACAATTGGCATTGAAGAACAGGAACCCAATAACCATAAATACTGGATGAAGGTTGAATTCTTTTCCTGACTTGTCCAGAGCGAAACCCCCGCGGTATTTAGCAAACCAAGTAATGCAGAGTCCAACGAGAACGAGGCCCATTGCCTCAGCCAGGAGAAAAACTGGTGTCAACGTGGAAGGCATCGTCAAAATAATGTTCGCTCTTCACTGCTGAGTAAAGTTATCTGGAATATCAATAAGAAGTAAATATTTTAACAAACAGAATAATTAAACTGAATCTGAATCTGAATTGTACAGTCGGCAAAGCATCCTATTATTAATAATGGAATCATCACACCAATTTTTTTGCAGATTACGCACAGTTTGAGATTGAGCAGCTTATTCCTCAGAGCGCAATCTGCAGATTGTGTAAATCTCAAGAATGCTCTCCACCTGTACCGACGAACAGCAGAAGTTTTAACCCAAAATTTCTCTTTTTTGAGAAATGTATCTGACACAACTGTACCACCATATTAAGCTGCACTATCTCCTGTGTTGTCTGTACCTCACTCCTCAGGTGAATTTTAAGTGTTTGAATACTTTGATGGATTTTGGAGCAGTTTTTTGTCACTCCCTGTTCGGGGGTCTGGGGGTTGTGAATCTTGTAGGGCATTTGTAAAGTGGAACCAACAAACACAAAACCGCGCACTCGGACCCTACATACGCCAGATAATGTTTTAAAAAGCGTTGCTGAGTCCAGTATGAGTAAATGTTGCCAAGATGGCACTGCGCCTAGTTTCCGGACAACACAATCCGACCAAAAGTAAACATCGATGAGACACCACCACATGGCCACAATTTCACAAAGGCAACTTTAAAACACAGTTCTGTTTTACGGTTTACCTGCCTGTGGGACTAACTTACATTCGTTCACCCGCGTGCAACACGAATCAGGCACAAGTAGACTGGAGTTGTCGTTGGTCCTTAACCGTTTCGCAGGTTTGATGTTGGAATTGTAAATTCACGGGCCCAGCAACCAGGCGATCAGTCAAGCGACCCTGACAAGGAGATTATGCCTCCCAACAAGAACACAATGTAGTCCAGGCATTTCGTGAAAAAAATAGGGTCAACCTCGGACAAATTGCAACAGAAAGTCTGTCAACTGTTTTTAACCCAGAAATATGTCCTCTATAACATATCAAAACTCTTAAGGAATCCTGGTGGTGGAAGGTTCCATGGCGGCCATTTTTTAAAATGGCCGCCAAAAAACTGATATTTCCCTATATCTCCACTTCTAAATAACATAGAGCTTTGATTTCAAGTGCAAAACATACATTTTTTACTGACAAGGAATTAAATGAAACACATTTCAATATGCAAAACCTTGCCAAAAAGCAGAAATGGTAGCCATTTTCCAAAATGGCCGGATAAAACAGATACTTACCTATACATCTCCGCTTCTAAATAACATCGAGATTTGATTTTTAAGTGCCTTTAACAAGACTGGCATGGTCTGGGCTGATGCAACTAGTGCATCATGGTGACCACCCCGGGAAATGATCCACATGAATCCAAGCGATGTCACGTGCATCTATTCCACACTGAAGTACGTGTGTGAGCATGCTCGTCGCCATGGTGTTATGCCCATCATCAACTTTGACCAACCACTATGGTGGAAAGCCCTCATGATCATCGAGACTGAGCCCACAGGAAGTGTCTTGAATGACATAGTCTTGCGCCTGGGGGGCTTTTACACATAAATGAGTTTCTTGGGAAGCATCGGCACCTCATGGCTGGATCAGGACTGCAGGAAGTCTTGGAGCTAATTGTATGCTGACAACGCGGTGGTACACAATGATGACAGCCAAGGTGTTGCACAAGCAGTACGAAGACATCCCCTTGTTTAAGCAGCACTGAATGCCTTGATTTTGTCAGACGTACTTGGTGTGCCACTTCCTCAACCATCTGCAGAGCCACATGAAGTGGAGGAGACCAATGAGGCTTGTCACTAGATGATGAGCCTACGACAGACGGAACTGGAAACACGACAGACGGAACTGGAAACACTGATCTTGATGAACTTGCTGCCCTCTACAAGAACCTGATGGAAGGTTCCATGTCTGCAGAGGAGCTCTGCCAAGCTGATGTGTTAACCAGGATCAAGGAGCTCCTCAGGGCCAAAACCGAATCATTTAAGTCCTTTAGGACTGCCACACTCTGGCTACAGTACATGCAGATGGTGGACATACTACGGAAGTTTGTCGAGCAGAGCGCATTAGCAACTGGGCGTTGCACCTTGAAGCTGTATCAGAAATGCTGCTCTACCAGGCAGCCTCTGGGCACAACCTCTACACCAAATCAGCCCACCCCTATGTGCAGCGGATGAGCTAGCTCAAGGATGAACATCCAGATGTGTACCAACGATTCGAAGAAGGGTAACATGTTGTAAGAAGAAGTGATCGCCTATGGGCTTGTATGTCCGTAGATCTCACCATCGAACAGGTCCTGATGAGGAGTGTGAAGACCAGCGGTGACCTGACGAGAGGGCTAGGCATGACAGAGCAACAGCGTCTCATATAGCTGCTCTCCATGCCTGCCTGTGCTGATGTTAACAATGCTTTGCAGCAGCTCACAGGTGTCAACTACAACACTGGTGAACAAAACAAGGACATGACAAAATGCTAGACAAGCACGTGACATGAAAGCCACACATGCAATTATCAGCTATCGGCAAGAGAGAACATCTGCACGCTTCAGCTCAGATCCGAGATTGCGCAGCATCTCGACAGGGGTGCATGCAACCAGCACAGTCAATGTGGACTCAGCGAAAACTGTTGGAACATCTATCTTGACCAACATGGATGGACAAACTGCTGCTGACTACACATTCAAGAGAAAGGATCATGCCATCACCTTGGCTGCAAAATCGGCAGGTAAGAGTGATGGTGAGGCAGTACAGGTGGATCCCAAGCATCTGGAGTCTGTGACCAAATATGAGCTGTGGAGTTACCCACCAGCTCTGTTTGATTCTACACTGCTGCTCCCACAGCCACAGAAGCCAGTGCTAGCAGATGCTATCTGGACACTCCTGACACACGATGCACCAGGAATCACAGGCCAAGTTGGATGGTAGGGCACTAGTCCAGCGCATTCCATGGGCACGTGGCTCAACATACAAAGGTATCTGCACGCAATACACAGAGTATTTCACAAAGAAGTATGGACAGGCAACAGCCGTGTTTGATGCCCATTGATGGTACATCCACAAAGGACACAACACGCCAGAGACGTACGAGAGGGAACGCTGGAGCAACGGTGACGTTTGATGAAGATAATCCAGGTCACAATGAAAAAGGAACAATTCCTGGCAAACAAGACAAGCAAGCAGCGCCTCATCAACATGCTCAGTACCAAACTACGGGCACAGAACTGCCAGGCACTTCATGCTGCAGGAGACGCTGATCTCCTCTTAGTGCAGAAGGCAGTTGAGTCTGCAGCCACCACCGAGTACAGAATGCAGTTGAGTCTGCAGCCACCACCGATACTGTGCTGATCGGAGATGACACAGATCTGCTCACCCTGCTCATCTACCACACCACCCTCAAGTTATGTGACCTGTTCTTCCAACCCGAGCCAAAGAAGAATGTGAAGAAACGGCGTGTCTGGAACATGAAGTCTGTCAAGCAGCAGTTAGGCCCTGATGTATCACAGCACATCTTCTTCATGCACGCTCTCCTGGGATGTAATACTTTCCCCTGCGTGTGGCTTTGGTGAGGGAGCTTCCCACAACAAATTCAAAACCAGTGCGCACTTCCGTGAACAAGCCAATGTGTTTGACAGACAGGCAACGTCCACCGATGATGTTGTAGAAGCAGTGAGAGAAAGCCCTGGCATGCCTGTACAATGGGAAGCCTGGAGAGTCACTGGAGAGTCACATAAATTGCAGTTTGTTTTATACAACAGGAACCCTAATTTAGATAGTTTTGGCCAATAAGTTCAGTGTATTAAAATAGTTGACACATAAGAATAATGCTTGTTGGTCCGGTTTAGCTTATTGAAATGTCTGTCATTGGATTCCTGGCCCCAGAAAATGAATGTTTAGCACTTAAAATTAAAGCCCTAAGTCATTTAGAAGCGGAGATATTGGTAAATATCAGGTTTTTGGCCGCCATTTTGGAAAATGGCCGCCATGGAACCTTCCACCACCAGGATTCCTTAAGAGTTTTGATATGTTATAGTGGACACCTTCAAGAGCATAAAACAGTTGAGACACTTTCTGTTGCAATTTGTCCGAGGTCATATCAAATAATGCCTGGACTAATGCACGACATTGCGTAAACGAAAACAGTACAGTCACGTGCCCGGCGATCACGTGAAGAGAGGGCAGCACACTCCCGGTTCGGGGGCGGGGACTGCTGATTAATGAGGGGGGATCTCAGGAGGGTGAAAGGAATAACAATAATGATTGTTTCAATCCAGAAGCTTGCTCATTACATAATTTTCATACTATTTTTTGGACAAAGCCGCGGCGTATTGGATGATGGGGGCAAGGGGCACGTGCCCCCCCGTACTATACACAAAGAAAAAATTCAGATGTAGTAGTGCTCTAAAAAAGGGAAAGACAAGATAAATAAACACGACACGACCCCATCCCTTAAAAAAAAAAAGACCTGAAAAGCAATATGCCTCGCCCTATGTTCCCTAAAGTGAAATGGTGGTAATAACTGAACATTATACACACAGTTTTTAGTCTACATAATGTGCCACGGTTCATGTGCGCCAGAGAAATAATAACAGATTAAAGGGGTATTCCATGTTGCTGGAAAAAAATGTTGCGCCCGATGTGGGGCTCGAGTCCCACGCTCTACCTCTTCGAAAATAAACCAGAATAGCCTTATTGGCCGTAATGAGAATTGAGGAAACAAGCTGTGTGGGTTCACTCCATCCAAAACTTTATCATGGTGCGACCATCTTGAATTTCCCCATTCAAATCAACAAAACGAAAACCGAGGCTGGAAGGAAAAATGGTCTGGCTCCTTAGTTGTACAATGACTAATTTGCAGTCATTACAACGAACACTACCAAGATGGTGGCAGCATAAAAATGGTATGTTGCTGAAAGTGGACATCAAGCCCGGTTAGCTCAGTCGGTAGAGCATGGGACTCTTAATCCCAGGGTCGTGGGTTCGAGCCCCACATCGGGCGCACCGTTTTTGTTCAGCAACATGAAATACCCCTTTAGAAGGCCTATGTTATTATTATTTTGTTTTCAAATAGTAAAGTAGGCCCTACTTGACTTTGCGGAAGGAACACTTAAAGGAACATTACAGAATTGGTAATTGTAAAACATACTTTTGATCACAGATTTACATAAAACTTACACGGTCTAATGATGATGATAGTAGAAAACATCCCTAGAAATATTTCTGGCTGAAATGCCATATTTGATGAGAAATAAACCAAACTAATTTCCGATTGGAGTTTATCGCTCATGAGCGTTTTATTCATGCATTGTATAACACATGCATATTTGTAATCGGTTTTGCACTATTTTCTCGTGACCCAGATGGCCGATCGATCTCAAACTTCTACAGGTTTGTCAGTTTATGTATGGTGGATTACATCAAGAGCTTACACTGCCAGCAACTGTTTTGTTAGCAAAAAACAATTCTGTAATGTTCCTTTAAGTCTGGTGCATTTTGTAATGTTTTTGATGTAATGAAAAGCATGACAATTCTGAACTGGTGACTACGTACTGGTGAACTACCTTTATCATGGTGCGGTCATCTGTTTTTCTCCCATTCAAATCAGTGTAACTAAACCGAGGCTGGAAGAAAATAAAGCCTGGTCCCATTTTGTACAATAAGTATTAGCATCCATTACTGTTACTAGATACAGGGAACATGACCAAGATGGTGGCAGCATGGGTCTATAGTATGGCGTGTCAGCTTGATACACCTGTAAGTACCCTCATCACTTGAACAAAACATAATTGCAGAAATTAGGTGCGACGATCAAAACAGAAATGTGGAACGAAACACGGTGTCCTCAAATACCATTTTTTAAATATATCCAATGTCCATTTAACACAAACACATTATTTGAAAAGATACTATTTTTTGCTCATATTGTCGAATTTGCAAAAAATGTGCGCCCAATGTGGGGCTCGAACCCACGACCCTGGGATTAAGAGTCCCATGCTCTACCGACTGAGCTAACCGGGCTTGTTAAGATACTTGTTATTCCAGGAAATTTATAGTAATTTTGACAACAAAATTGTTCGAATTTTTCTTCTTTTCTTTGTCTGTTCTATACATTGACAATTTATTCAAAGTTAGCTGATGCTTGAGTAAAATTTCCTCGATATCTAATGGTAAAATGTGGTCATATTATTCATTCGGTACGAATGACATTGTATCGGCATAGGCCTACCTGTTTACTGGTGTGTATTGTGTTGCTCTGAACCAAACCGCGCGAAACAAATTTCCCGCGGTTTGTTTTCCCGCGAGTTCCATTGTTATCAATCACACGGTACGCCAGGGTTGCGGGGTTATCGAGAGCACATACTGTCTACATACGATCGAGCGCGCTCACGTGAAACGATTAGGCCGAGTGCCTGCAACCTGCACGCTAGACTTGTCCAAGTCTAGTATCGCGGTACAGGCAACACTGTATTAATCAGGTAGCACAAAAGCCACGATCGCAGACTTGGAACCAAGTCTACCACCAGCACGCTATCCTTTTTATTGAAAGCGTCGTTCAAGTTCAAATTCAAGTAATAAACCAAAGGAAACTTGACTGGGTAAATTTTAAATAGTTTGGGGTTGAACAAATTTCATAACTCGCTAGATTTAAGACAATCACAAAGACGATTCTCTTGTTAAAAGGTTCCATTTAGATAATTGATTCGTTTTGGGATGAACCATGGAGGAAGGAAATCCTCCGAGTCCATGGTTGGAACCATAGAGAGTCCAGTGTGTCCTTTCTCGAAGGTTGAACAAACCACTCCAAACTTGTCATTTGGGGGCATTATATCAATGTCACAATCATTATTCACTATCCTATGTAACTGTTGTCTTAGCTTCAATTTTCTTAACCTCCCCTGCTAAATTTCCTCATGTAGGGTATAGGCCTACCTTGGTAATTACTCCAAAACTAACAATTACCAACTTGGTACTTATATACTACATTTTTGAGAAACAACTCCATTCTAAGGAATGTGTTTTTATTGAGAAAATTTTTTTTTTTAATGCTGTTTCATGCATGAATTAGGTTTTCATTATTGTGTGTTCCAATTAGGGATTATTCTTCCTGCGTGGACTGCTCCAGATTTTGAAACGAAATTGTCACATGTATTTATTTACATTATAAAGGAAAACAATCGAACGGTTCCGAAAACCAAAGATAGTTTGCTAGGGTTTGATATATGGATCTTTTTGTCGTGAGTGAGAAACAAATGTATACATTTAAATTACACACCAAAAAGAAAATATCGTGTCTAGTTTGTCCAGTTTAAGAGGAGTTTTGCCAACGGAAACAATTCATGTGTGTATAATGCAGCAGACAAATACATCACTTCTCTCTTTTTCAAAAAGAATATTATTGGATGTGACATTCTATGTCATGTCATGACGATGCAATCTGCGCAGCAGCGAAGTAATTCAATAGACAATCTCAAAGAAGAAGAAGAAGAAGAGCAACATAAAAGTTTAAAAGAAATTAAACGTGTAAATTTGCCTCAAGTTTATTTGGGGTATCGCCTTTATGGAGAAAAGGTTCCTTTCTTCGATTTTCGCGTGCCCCGAGCGAGGAAAGACGTAACAAAAGTTTTACCCGAAAGGGAGAGCACGCGCGGCAAAAATTGTGTTACAAGAAATCTGAGCGTGAACTTTTCCTGGCGGGCACACGACTGTAGTCAGAATATGTTGAGAAGATGTTAAGTACTGTCTCTTTAAGCTACCTTTAACATCTTTGCATGCTCAATGTTGGCCTTAATTTAAATATTCTCTTATGCTGGTGTGGAAAGGACCAAACACTACAAAGCATCGTTCAGATCCTTTCCACTACAAACAAATCATTCACATTGATACAACACTCCGGTGATGATGAAGACCGCCCTCTGTTAAAACTGAAACTAAAGAGGGCGCTGTATAACTACACCGTACATGAGGTAGTTTCTTGCGTCATAATGAATGTCGATCCCCCTTGCAAAAAGCGCAATATTGATGATGGGATGCATGTGTAACTTACGTGCATGTGATACACAACTAGTTTTCAGCAGCCAGACGTACGGTACGGGTTGGAAAACTTCAACTTGAATTTAGTGTGTTACTGTCACACACCTTCAACTTTCTGCGAAATTTCTTGAAGTAGAAATAGATACCATGAGAGTTTAACACTGGTTGGGTTGGAGGATACGAAGGAACTGTTCCCAAGCAAGCTCTGTTTATTGTTTTATTTGACTTTTCAAAGTTCCGGGGGACCGGTGAGGCGGTTCCGTGTGGTGCAACGATCACCGGCGGTCGTGGGCCGTGGAAAGTTCAGAGTAGCCGGTGTGGATGTGGTGGAGTGGAGTTCCCAGCACAGTGCTCGGGGCCAACGGACTCTTCCTCAACACGGTATAACAAGAAAGCGTAGGGTTAAATACTGGAATGGAAGTTTGAACGGTAGGTGAAATTGTTAACATTCAAAAATGTTTACCTTTATTTAAAACTCAACATTATCAAAAGTAGAGTATTTTTTTGTAGTGACAACTGTTTCTAATTTAAATTAGTAATTTGAGATCTTGAGGTTGAGAGTTACAATACAACTCAGTATATTTCTACCTCCATCCATGATTCGAACTTAATCAATTATGGCTGTCATAAACATGATGGTTCATTTAAACCCTTGTTGAGAATCATTTTTTACTTTGGAGGGTAGCGTGATAATCGTAATCATACTCCTTAGGATCAAGGGTACGATTGTTGCAAGGATGGTTGCCATTTTGTCATGTATTGTTTGTAAAGCACTTTACATACATGTACTCAAACTGAATATTGAATGAGGACTAACAAAACAAAAGTAGTAGTACTACTACTACCTACCTAGTACTACAATATTACCTTAAACCATTAATATAATATCCCAAATGTGGCACTCGCACAGATAGCCCACCTTGTTGTTGGGCTGTTGGCTCTCTTTTTCAACATTGGTCTTTGGTGAGTACACACTCTACATGTAGATAGCGTAGCTCCACATACCCTGTTGAAAAACAGTAAGCGCTTTGAGACGCCCTCAGGGTGTGATTAATCGCTATACAATAACTCGGTATTATTATTATTATATGTATTATTATTATTACTATTATTACTGACTTAACAAAATGTATTTTTCGGAATTTATGATGGGCCGGAAACGTGAACCAATATAGCGAATGTAAACTGTCTGACCTTGTAAACGATTTCAACGTTGCATACATTTCATGTTTAATTGTGTAATGTCACTCAACCTTGCACGTTATTATTTATGATGCCGGCTGACTTTGAACATAGATGCACGTCATCCACAGCGGCATTCCATTCATTCTGTCATGTGATTGTGATGATGGGAGGGGCGTTAACAAAGCCTGGCGAACGACACCCACCCAAATACCGGATGTCACCCAGCTGTTAGTGTTCCCTTACAATTGCACAGAAGTTCTCCATAAATGCACTATTTGACTCCCTGCCTATCATCACAGTTGTCCCGTGTGTCAGCACCACTCAACTGTGACAAATTTGTTTGTGCGGATGATTATAAAAGTTTCTTTTTCAAATGTTTATTGGAAGCTATACTGTTTGACCGAGCACAAAAATTGAGAATACAGTTTTATGCTTAAGGCTAGAGTTGGATCATTCTGCCAGAATGATATCTGGGAGCGACCAGAATGATCTCTGGGAGCAGTTGGGCCTACTGAACAATATCAACATATAATTTGTGGATATGTTCCTACTTCCTACATGTAGACACACCTGGGACCAATTTCTAGCTGCTTAAGCAGAGAATTATGTTTAGTAACTTTCTGCTTTAAATGCAAAAATAAGCAGGATACAAGTCACAGATTTTAATACGACATGGCACTTTGGCTTGTAACCTTATTCTGGTTAGCATGTTTCTCTTATGCTTTGCTACTTTTGGGCCCTGATACTTTGCTCTTGTTAGGGCAAGGCAGTTTTTCTTCTCCCTACCCCTGTCAAATACAACAAACGGTCAGAGTTATTGTATTTTGTCGCAATTAGCTCAGTCAACTCAAATCCCATACCCTGTTGCACTGTGCTGCATTTAGCAGGTTTCTACATGTACATGACACTGGCATGTCCATGTGCAATCCAAGTCCCCAACAATTTTCAACGCACATGTAGCAGGGGGAATGCCCAGAGCCAAAGCTGGCGTAGACCAGTTCACTTTTGACAGTGCAACAAAATCTAATTTGCATTTTGCTGCCTGTAGCAAGGTTTTCATTTCAACTAGCTGTGTTGTGTTTTGCTGCGTTTAGCAGGGTTTTCATTTCAACTGTGTTGTATTTTGCTGCAATAAGCAGAGTTTTCATTTCAACTGGTGTGTGGTTTAGGGTTCATAGTGTTAAGATTTGTCACAGACCAAGTGTACAGTGCAGTGTATTCAGGCCTAGTATTAAACTGAGGCCATGGAGGCTGAGGTAGATGATCTAGATTGTCTCACTTTGAGATTGTGATGATGTACTTGGGGGATTGTTTACAGTGTGCTTTGAACATTGCAGCTGATCCTTTCAGAGATTTGAAGCCAGTGTTGGTTCATGAGATTGGGGTTCAATTTCATAGAGCTGCTTAAGCAGAAAATATTGCTTAGCAATTGTCTGCTAAGCAGAAATGAGCAGGATACCAGTCACAAATTGTACATGTGACATGGTAGTTTGGCTGGTAAACCTTTTCTGTTAAGCATAATTTTGTTGTGCTTAGCTACTTTTTGTGCTTAAGCAGCTCTATGAAATTGGGCCCAGGTCTGACGGAGTTGTATTTGCGACTATTTAGGATTAGTTGTGCTACAAGTCTAAAACAGCCCCTTTAAAGTCTTATGGAAGAGTGTACATTTACAATAAGGCAGGTCATGGTGTTGGTCACGGTCGGGGTAGGGCCATCACGATTCCTTCTTTAACATTGTCAGTCGGCTCATCCTTGCTCCCGTCTCGAGTGTCTTCTTGTCGGCTGATATCCACGGCCGATGATGATGTCATCTGGAGATCTCAAGGGGAGGTCAAATTCTTGGATCTAGGTCACTGTGTGAGTATTAATGATGAGATAATAGAATGACATACATCAGGGATACTGGGCGTTCTTATGGATGCAAGCTCAACGCGCATGAAACGTTCGGGTAATGTAGGAAACTTGCCGAGTTGATTTTGAAATTACATGTAGGTTCACAGTGGGACATGTGGTTGTCACACCCTGCTTTCAATTGTGTAATTCCTAACTCGGGTATCTTTGTGCATTGTACGTTGAAAATTATTGTGTAATTTGGAAGCCCTTTTTTCAGTTTGCGGCAAAAAGTATCCACTAGTGAATAAAATACATGTAGGTTAGGTCATTGTTCAAAATGGAGACTAGATTGCTGTTCCTGCTAAGGCTTCAACTTTCTTGTTTGAGCTACATGTGTAATGTGCATGGTTGCCTAAGGTTGGACATGACCTCATTTACAGAGGCGGAACACATCTAAGGGGACATGACCATGGCTTGAAACTTACCCTGGACTGCAGGCCCCAAGGCCAGTGATTTTAGCGTTGGACCAGTACACTCATCACTGGACAAGTCCAGCAGTCCCGTGTTTTTGTTCAAATGTTGACATTGAAGTTTGAGTCGGATACAAATCTTTCAATTCTGTTGAGTATTAAAGAGTACTTAACCCATAATACACAGGATAAATTTTTTGAAATTAATGATTACAGATTAGGCAGCGTGGCTTTTTGGATTAACTACCTCATCCTCTTCTCCTACATTGTACGTCACTTGATTCACACTAAAGTGTTTGGACTTAAATGAGATTGGTACGCCTTAGTCTTACCCTGTGATAAACACTTGTTCTTTGGGCCTACTGGCCCCAGTCCTTCTTAATCTTTCACTTTGGCAATTGGATATGAAGGAGCTGGGACTATAAGAGTTTTAAAACCCTTCAAATGTTAAATTGTGACAGTAATTTTTGTCTCATTTAAATTCTGATCTCATAAAAAAAAAATCTGGTCCAGTAAAGCCCTAGGTCTTGTAGATTTTCTCCCAAATTTCAAGCCCTGAGTGACATTATTTGTACAATCCTTTGGTCTTTAAGTGTGTATAGAATACTTGCCTCTCTTCTCAGATAGTCTGGTGTAGCTTGATATGCAGTGCAAGAATTCAAGGCAACTGTTTTTTGTCCTGACCATACACAGTAGATTGACCCCCCTTGCAAACCAATAGATCCTGAAATATCCCAAACCACAAGCCATTTTTAACTGTGCCAGCTGTTCAACTCATCACTTCTCCTTTCTGACAATAAACCCGGTTCCCATTTGATCTCCACAATGGTCTGGAGCCAGTCCGTGTATTAATGCAGGATCGTATTAATGCAGGATCGGGCCCTTTATTGCCAGATCCGACCCCGCCCTGGATCAAAGAGCAATCAAGCGGAAGTGGAATTGGGAAAGGCGATCAAGATCCAACCCTACGCCTTTGATCCCCTTCCGAAAAACAGATCAAAGATTTCACAGCGCAATCACATCAGGGCCAAGTTTCAAAGAGCTGCTTTAAAGCAGAACAAATACTGCTTTAAAATGTTCTGCTGAGCAAAAAAATATGCAGGACCCCAGTCACAGATTGTACACATGTGACATGGTATTTTGGCTGGTAACCTTATTCTGGTAAGCATAATTTTGTGTGTGCTTAAAGCAGCTCCATGAAACTGAGCCCTGTTCGAAACGCAAGGGACAACCTGCTCCCTTAAGGTTTCAAAAATCTGACGCACCTCCTAATTGTCAATTCATTAAGTGGAAGATAACCCCGGGGGTTGATGAGTCGGCCGGGGCAAGCCGGCCGGACGATGACGGCTTGTTTGAAGAGTATTTTTCGATTGGAATGGTCGCTCCATTTCTGAATCCAACAGTCGTAGAAATGTCAAACATGTGATTGGTTCAGTCCCCCCAATTGGAGTATGTCAAGGGGAATAATATTTTGGGGGTGTTGGATGTGAGCTGAGATCTGTGTTGGTATGTTTGGGGGAGAGAGAGAGGGGAATCCCGTGAGTCACATGATGACTATTTTCTGAAGTAAAACTATTAGATTTTCCTCTAACAAAAAAAAATCAAAACTCCCAAATGCCTTAAGTGCTATGCTTTAATAATCAAAGACTGAGCAATTTTTCAGAGGTATTTTGTGAGCACTAGTTTTTTCTTCATCATGACCCCAAGGAATGATTTTGTCAAGCAATTTTTCAAAAAATATTTAGACTTAACATGTTTTGTGCTTGCTTCATAAAAATAGACAGTAGCAACTGATACTTTTTGTGAATCATTGAGCCATTCCATACAAGGGAATTCGTTCACTGTGACCCATTATATTTTGAGCTACTCCCAGTCCAACATTTTTCTATAAATCCTCTTTGCGTTCGCTATAAACTGCCAGAAGCCTTGTCGGGGGATGTAGGTAATAGGATTTTTTATTCCAAGTGATTTGACAGAGTAATCTTTCCCAAGTGCTACGATAGGAACGTAAATCTGGCTTTAAGTGGCCGCCCGGTACTCAGATCGTTTCGTGATGAGGGACGTCCTGAAGCTCTACTCTCAGGATGTTTTGATAAGATTTTGTTTTTAAAGTGCGTATATCGGAGGATTTTCGTCAAATTTCATCAGCAATGAAAACAATCAAGCAATCTAAACAGCACCGAAATCCAAATAATTTGACACAAAAATATAAGAAATATGAAATGCGTAGATTGGAGGATTTTTGTCAATTTATTCAGCAATCAAAACAATCAAGCAATCTAACTGAGCGGTTGAGCGAGGTTGGTTAAAAATTCAAATTGATGATTGAGGTCAAAGTTACGCAGCCTGCAGACTGAAAAGAATGCAGAGTTCCATCGCTCGAAATTAGCACTGGATCGCAGGCCAGAGGCCTGGATTTAAGCATCGGGCCAGTAAACTCACGATCGGACAAGCCCAATGGTCTTATGTTTGCCCTGAAGTCTTGCGGATTTCACCCCCCCACCCAAATTTGGGAGCTGTGATCGCACAAAAAATGCGAGGATTACAATCTACACATTCGGATTGTGATTTCTTGATAAGTAGAGGGCTATTTGATACAAAAGCTTGTAACTGACACAAATTAATTTTACGATTTCTTGTGAAGCTAAATTATAGACTGTGCAAGTCTCAATCGTATCGAAAACTAGAAACTACTCGAACGAAGACTAATATATATTTTTCTTTGAAATCAAACCTGCTTATAAAATTTGATTTATACAAAATTCATCACCGTAAAAGTATCCATGTCAGTTCGTTATAACACAACAACAAATTTGTATAAGTTATTATTGAAACAAAATTTGGGACAAAAAACTATATGCTTATTTTTTAGAAACCCCAAGTGCGCCTGAATTTGTGCAAGTGGTTTAACGATAACTTACATGATTGTCAGTTGGGCGAAATTCTTAATTGTTTACAGGTAACAGGAAACAGAGCTCAAGTCTTGTTCTTTGTTGATTTGTTAGGTTTATTTTACTTTCTTATAATCCATGGCTAAATCTTCCTTTCTCTATGATATAAATTTATAGCCATAAACTACGTTTTAAAAAACTCAAGTATTTGTAGGAATAGAATTGCACACACGTAAAACTCAATATGATTGGGACCGGAAGTTTGAGTATATGCGCACGACTTGCACAGTCTAATGGCGTTTATAAGTAAACGAGCAGGCCTCGCTTTTCGCCACGGCACCACAGCAATTGCTGTGGGTGCCCTTAAAAACCTTCAATACAAATTCAAATTTTCCTGATTGGGTGCCCTTCATTTCGGGGAAATTGCCGTGCCCTTTTGAACACAAAGTTCGAGGCCTGAACGAGATGGTCACTGAAAGCATAGAGAAAGGATGCTGAAAGTAGCGAGGTGTGCCACCTCTCAGTGAAATGGGAAGGGGAACACTTAACTGATCATAAACTTCAATGGTGCAGAATGTGTACTGGTACAAATTTCAAAACCATTGAAACCCCCCCTTTAGTGTAATAGTAGTCACAGTTGACTGCTTCGTTTATTGTTGATTTCCTCTATTGATGGTTCCAGCCTAAACCCTAAATTTGCCCTTAATTTGCCCCAGGTCCCAGTGGGATCTGGTTTCATCCCATGGGAACTCTCATTGTGCTGAGGTTGACTTTGATCTGCATCGATGAACAACATGGGCACAAACTATTGTGTTTGTCTCAAATGAAATACATTGTGGTTGCAAAAAACCATCACAATGTAGTAATATATTTACAGTTTGTGTAGCACACACTGTGCTAGTATCTAGGTGTGATACTTTCACAAATTCACAGAGGCAGTCCTCCATTCCCCTGCTGTTCATTGCCTTGGTGCCCCTTGAAATGTGCCAGTAGAAGTTAACATTTTCCTTATAGACAATGTGACCTGTGACATCACATGTTTACAAAAGAGCCACAGAGCCTGGACTTCCTAAAGAAAGCATAAAATCTTATATTTTATGGAGATTGCACTGCCTAATTCTTATCAACTTTTGATATGATGAAAGGGGGCACATCTAAAAACTTGTCCAGCTTTTACTTTCATAACTCTTGGTTTTATGTGGAAATTATGACACAAAATGTCAACTTATGACACAAAATGTCAACTTTCCCATAGGACCAGTGTAGTATCTTGCCTGCCAGAATACTCAAAGAATGTACAAGGTCACACTTATTGTAAACAACGTTCACATGGTCTACAGAGGTGCCCTTTATCAAGGAAAAACTGCCTTGCCCTCAGAAGAACAAAGTATGAAGCAGCTTTGTACTGTCAATTGCTCTATGGCCAGTGTCTGCTCTCCCAGGGTTTGCCCTTAACTTTTTCATTGACTGGCCAGCAGGACCAGTTAGGTTGTAATTCCACTAGTCTATCACCTTCTTCATTAGTCCATCTTTCAAATGAAATAGGGAAGCTTTTCAACACTGAACCAGCCAGCTAAAATTACAAAGACTAAGTTCCATTGCTTGAAAATAACATAAAGGTTGTATATTTTTTAGAACATAAATTTTCTTGAGATGTACGTACGACATAAACTGTTTTTAGTTTATCCGACCCTTTTTCGCGTAGCTCTTGGAAGTCGTTGCAGTCAGTCAATTTTACGTTAGAAACTTGTTTCCGGTCATGGTCGCCAAAACATGCCCAAGTAGACTTGTTGTGACATGGGTGCAAGGGGTCACTGTGGATTCTAGTTTCAGACCATTTGGTCAGCAATGACTCTTACCCCTGGAGTCCGTCTGTTGATCAATTTGCAGCATTTTCTTGAGTGTTTTCTGATCCGGTTTTTGAAGTTGTTTTCCTTAAGAAGCAAAATAACAGCTTGTTTGGACACGTGTAAGTAAAGTAGGGTGAAGTAAGTAGGGGCCATCTTGTTTGCTTTTGTTTGAGTCAGAGGTAAAGGCCTTTGTCTAAGGTTGTGCATGATCATGCAAAATGTTCTTGTGTACGCAGAGACAGTTTCAACATTAGACAGGGAAACATTTGTGGCTCGACTGGTAGTGGTAGACCACGGTGGAGGGCCTGCCCCCAAGTCCAAGAAACAGCAATTAAACTTTAAGAACAAACTCCTATTGAATTTACGCTCAAAAATGTTTGCAGTTACTTTTAACAAGAAGGAATCTGAGACCACTTTCTCGCTGATGTGGTTAACCCGTGGAGACATGGTTCTGCTCTTTAGACAGGCACCCTGTGTTTGCTCAGCCTGTGGTTAATGAACAAGCGTGGGGGACTTGTATAACATGAATGTTAACATGACCTTTAACTAACCTTTGTTTCTGTTTTTCCTTCCTTTCTTCATGGATTAAATTCAAGTTTCGAGGGGGAGTATGCCGTGTGTATTTCAGACGTCTTGAGGATTTTGTTTAAGGTTCATCTTGGAAAAATTATCTTTAAACGGAGAAGGAAAGCCACTGCAATTTCTAGGGACTTCCGGACTTTCCGAGTGAAATTAGTTCTCGTTAAAGCACATGCATAATATTCGCAATTGTCAAAGACCAGTATCTGCAGTTTTTGAGACCCAGCATGTACATGAAATAACAAACTTGTGAAAGTTTAAAGGAACATTACAGAATTGGTTTTTGCTGACAAAACATTTGCTGGCAGTGTAAGCACTTTATGTAATCCACCATATGCATAAACTGACAAACCTGTAGAAGTTTGGGATCGATCGGCCATCTGGGTCACGAGAAAATAGTGAAAAACCATTACACATTTGCATGAAATCATATAGATTCAACAAATGAATAAAACGCTCACTGAGCGATAAACTCAAATCGGAAAATTAGTTTATTCATTTCTTATGAAATATGGCATTTCAGACAGAAATATTTCAAGGAATGTTTTCTACTGTCATCATCATTAGACCGTGTAAGTTTTATGTAAATCTGTGATCAAAAAGTATATTTTACAATTTTTTTCTTACCAATTCTGTAATGTTCCTTTAAGTTCAATCGGTTAACGGAGTCACAAGAAAATAGTGAAAAACCCCATTATATTTTCACTGTTTTCACACATCGGATTTTTGACACGCAAGATCAAAACTAATTGTTTTACTTATTTCCTAAAAGCTATGGTATTTCAAGCAAAACTATTTCAAGGGAAGTTTTCTACTATGAGCATCTATATACCATGTGCAATTCTGTGAAGATTTATATTTTCCAATTTTGCCAATGTTATGCACATCGTTTAAGGGGGCAAATTCAGAATACATGTTTGAACAAATTTTGAGTTGTTGATGGGTGAAAAACGAAAATCAGTTGTCAGTTAATTTTAAAAATGAAATTTGTGTGTGTTTTGGCAATTTCCACTTGTGCAGACCTGATACATTTATTGTTGTAAAGTTAATGCATTTTTACATACCTGTAGTTAAAGGAACATTACAGTATTGGTTTTTGCTAACAAAACAGTTGCTGGCAGTGTAAGCACTTTATGTAATCCACCATATACATAAACTGACAAACCTGTAGAAGTTTGGGATCGATCGGCCATCTGGGTCACGAGGAAATAGTGCAAAACCGATTACAAATTTGCATGTGTTATACAATGCATGAATAAAACACTCATGAGCGATAAACTCCATCAAATATGGCATTTCAGACAGAAATATTTCTAGGGATGTTTTCTACTATCACCATCATTAGACCGTTTAAGTTTTATGTAAGTCTGTGATCAAAAGTATTATTTACAATCACCAATTCTGTAATGTTCCTTTAAGGGCCTAAATGAGGGATATACCAATTTGTACTGAGACTTTTCAAGGGGCACCAAGGCAATGCATGGCTGTTCTCTCTTCTTCCAGGAATCCTATAATCCTCATTAGTAGGGATTAGGTCACTCTGTCACTCAATCTCATGTTATAGGAGACTCATTTAATCCCTCCAGTTGGGCTTTTAGTTAAAGCTGATTAAAAAAAAAAGAGATTAAGGAAGTTTAATCAATCTGGATGCCAGGAAATTGGAAGGTGATTGGTTTGTGTTTTAATTTCCTCATGGTGTCATTGAGAAGTTAAAACAATGTTGGATCGCTCCACAGCAACCTGGACTGACTTTCTGAGAGGTTGTTCTGAAGTTCCAGGGGGGAAATATGGGACACTTGGAAAAATGAAACAATGAAGGAATAGAGCTTGCAGTTTGCTGCCTTGATTTTTCAGTGTAGTGATTGGCCACTTGAGAAAGGTCCTAGGCCTTAGCCCTAGTGCATACAGGGCTCAACATTATTTTGGACCACAAGTCACAGGCCAGTGATTTTAGCGTCATGCCAGTAAACTCATGACCGGACAAGTCTGCAGTCTTGTTGGGTATTATTTTTCAATTGAATAGTAATAAGTGATTTAAAGAGGTTCAAATTTTTACATTGAATCTAATAATAAAGATATTTCAATTCTGTTTTGATTATCGGTCTTGTAAAGAAATTCTGGTCCGGTGTAATAGTTGAGATGCAAGCCCTGTGGTCTAGTGGATTTCTTCCCGGGATAGAGCCCTGGCATAAACTTAACCATTAGAAATCTTTGCCAACAGTGAGCGGACTTTTTTTGTTTTGTATCGATTTGACTGACATTCCATGAACAATATTTGTTTAACAAAATGTCCCCACAAAGGTGCAAATGTACGTAGGAGGTAGAAAGAGTTGGAGAGAGTGGTAATACTATTAACTGCAGTCACTGAAATTGCACTATGAATGGGCCCCCCTTGACGTGTGTGGAAAATTTTTATTTGATAAAAAGTGGTTGTTTTTTTTTGGTTTTTTTTGTATAGGTGAGTTTTGAGGGTAAGTCCTTTCTCTTGGTTACAATTTCCAGGGAGTTGCCCAACCATTTGGAACCATTCCACTGCAGGGGGCTTGTTCAGGGTTTGCCCTTCAATTTTTGAGTGACTACCGTAGTCAGCAGGACCAGTTAGCTTGTCATTTCACAAGTCAGCCAGCGTTATGACTTGGGTATAGAGATCGCTTTTCAACACTGTGAGCCAGAGCACTTGGAGAGAATTTTGACTAGTACTCTGGTGTTTTGACTAGCGTTTGGCCAGCGGATCACTGATAAAGAGAGCGGTGTGTGTATGGTGGCGCAACTGTGCACAGAACAAAGACAAATAGCTAGGGAACCGGTCGCAAACAGTGCATATGATGTAGTATTTTAGCTGGTAACCATAGTCTAGTAAGCAGATCTGATCGTTTTTGTGCTTAGCTAACTCGGGTCTGTTTTAGAGTGGGCACAGTCTTGTTCTTGGTGCCAGTGCTCCTTTAAAGGAATATTCTTTACACACCGTAAGTGGAAATGGCCTCGCCCCTTCAATGATGAAATTCTTCATTCGATATAATCACCTTAATTTAAAAAATCACATCTCCATGCTTAATTTCCCTCTCAATTCTCAAATCCTCCCCCCCCCCCCTCTGAATCCTAGAATCCAAACCTCCCCTTCCTGATTAGTGTTTGGTTAGCCAAACGACTCGTTGAGTCACTACCCTCAGTGCCCCTCTCAGCAATCTCCTCCAATCAATGGACCACCCTCAGGTTTGTTCAAATATTGAGAGGCCCAGAGCCCCATGGTGAATGGTGGGTAAGCTCCCTGTCGGCCGTGACCAGCTTCCTCATGACTTAGTCGGGGCCTGGTTGGGGATGGATGTGAGGCTTGCGCAGCACTGACACCGCCAATTGCAATATCAAGTTAAAGGGTAATCCAACGTCGTTAGGGGTCTGTCAAAAGTTGTCATAATATTCGAGGTTGTAAAAAGAGTAAAGAGGGTGGTGGGGGGGGGGGACTTGATACTTTGTTCTTCTAAAGGGCAAGGCAGTTTTTCAGGCCTGTACTTTAAGACCTTTATCTGCCTCTTCAATGTAAGTGCCCTTTTCTAAATGAAAATTACCTTGTCCTCTCAAAGATGAAATTCCTTGCCTGGATTTTCCACGAGTAAAGGGCATCTCAATGTGGGAAATTTACATTTCTGCGGGACATTTCAAAGGGCACCGAAGCAATGACCAGGGGCATGAAGGCAACTGCCTACTGAAGTATGACTATCAGCAGGCTTTCGGGTTGATGATGCTGTTGGCCGTGTGGAGATTTTATAATGTTTAATACAAATCGACATTGACATGCACAAAACGATGTTGGCATTTAAGTAGGCCTACTGCTTTAAGGGGAGTGCAATGTCAAAAAGTAGTACTCTGTGTAGTTGTACATCACGAAAAATGTTGAAAGCTTTGGACGACCCGTGATGGAATGCTGGTAGTGGAAACCATAGAGCAAGGAACCAGCAGCCAATTTCACGAAGTGCTAGGATTAATCCTATCTCGAGTTAGGATGAGTAACTCGTCCTAACTTAGGATGGGTTCAATGTGTCCTAACATCTATGGATACGGAACTGAACTCGTCCTAAGTCCTAAGACTAATCCTAAGTTAGGAAGAGTTTGGTGAAATCGACGGCTGGGACTGTTACTATACATTACCAGAAAAATGTGAGTAACAAAAGTTCTATGAGATATACAGTAACCCCCTTGCATGCAGAGTGTTCTTTTTTTCCCAGAAAAATTTGCATCAATTGTGAAACAAACATGTGTTCGTGGCTGGGTTATTAGAACTCCCCAGGAATTATTTGCCCCATGGGCTTCAATTCCGGGAACAATGGTTCTTTTAGTGTGAACAGAGCTATAGATTTGACGAGATGGCATCTTTCGAATTCTAAACTCATGCCTGAGAAACTTAACTTTTTTGTGTTGCGGCCCCGCTCTGCATTATTGATGCGTTAACAAGTCGGGTGGTTATAAGTAAATTAAAAAAGGTTTACAGTATATTGGATGGATTCCAATTGCATTATTCCCCCCTATGTGGCTTGAGGCGAGTCACACCTTAAGATGATGCATTGATATTTAGCCTGATGTTGATTTGAAAGCATCCAGGCTGAAGACGGCAAGCTTTCCTTTCAAAATTAATCTCTGAAAAAATTATCAATACTTTAAAAAACCCGCAAAGGCGGCACCTAATTGGGACAAACGTAACTCCCTTACATTGTCAGCACATGCCTCGAAGCTTTTTCCACAGTTAAGGGTTTTTTCCCCTTTTTTTTCAAGAATTACTTTACTAAGCGTGTTGTTTACATGTCCTGTTTAAATTTCCGCTTTTTTTGTTTGCTTAATTAAATAATTTTGCTATTTTGGTTCATCTACCAATTGACAATTGACAGACAACTGACAGACCGATTTTGTACACAAAAGATGGTGGTAGAGTTTTGTCCCGCCCTTTCCAGCCAAACCACTATCCCGTGTTGATTGACATCGCCACTAAGATGTGCAGCTTTTATCTTATGGCATATGATCTGACTAGTGTGTACGATGTGGTTAAGACAAGGGAAATATTAAAATATGGAGGCATGTGCTGACAACTTGCTTCGTTTGAGGGGGTTTACGAAATAAAATTAATCTGACATGTGGTAATTTGAAACCGAACAGAATGTCTGTAACAGGGTGACCTTGCACTCGACTATTTATTTCATGTGAATGCTACACATTACTGGGTCACATAAAGTGTGGATACTGGTCTTTGACAATTCCCAACATAGTCCAAAACAAGCATTTGGCCAACAGACCACTGTTAATGGAGAACACTGTGCTGAGCAATTATGCCAGAAATTATTCCCTCTGAACCCTCACATTTTTAACGCAACTTTATATTTAAAGTTATTTTGTGTGAAATTCACATTTTTCTTGGATATGAACACCAAACACACTGCTGTCTAGGTGAAGGCGGGGCGGGGGGGGGGGGGGGAATTAATAGTTCTATCCGGCTGATCCACAAACTTGTAAAGTTCTTTCCTGGTTCATGGGGCATAATTAGTGAATTTCCAGACAGAGTTATAGGGGAAGGAGGAGACGTTCTTCCAACTTTGTAGAATCGACTGAGAGCAGTAAGTATCCGTGGCTTCTGATAAAATTACCTTAAAAAATTCCTAACAAATTTTGGTTTGCCTTGTGACCCCAAATGTACATCATTTTGGGGGGAAATGTTTAAACTACTTTCCGTCGTTTAGTTTTCAATAAACACACCATGAAACGAACGTGTGAAAATGTCATTCAATTCAAGTTTTAGAGGGAGAGAAAAACCCAAACTTGTATTGTCAGGGAATTGCAGCAATTAAAATAACCAATGGTGATTTAGGGGTCTTCAAATGCTGTTTTCTTAACTTGTTTCAACATTTTTCCAGATAATTATTAGTGGTATGAACTTTATGATTAGAACATAACTAATTAGTTTTTGTATATAAATAGCACTTCTGTAGTTTGTATTCAAATTGTAGAGCTTGCTTGAGATAAATTTACACCAACAACCAGGCAATTTCATAGAGCTGCTTAAGCTTAAGCACCAAAACAAGCTAAGCACAACACAATTATGCTTACAAGAAACAAAAGTTACCAGCTAAAATGCCATTTCACATGTAGCATCTGTGACTGGTATCATGCTTATTGTTGCTTAGCAGAACGTTTTTAAGCAATATTTTCTGCTTAAACAGCTCTATGAAATTGGGCCCAGAAATTGAACAAGATATTACCGTGGTTCCATGGAACATTAGGGGTGGCATATGGGTAAAACATTCCCAAGGAATTTTCTGGGATTTTGATCTCTGGAGCTTTTTTTGGTAGTGTGAGAAAATGGGTTTTGTAGTGAATATAACAGGCCTGGAATTTCATCTTTGAGAGGGCAAGGCTATTTTTATTTTGCAAAGGGCACTTCCATTGGAAGATCTTTTAAGGTCTAGGCCTATGAGAAACTTTTGAAGGGGGCACCAAGGCCAAGACCAGGGCAACAGAGGCCATGGCCTCCATGGCCTCTGGTGTTATTCAAGGCCAGAACTTATATTTGTTACACATGTCGTACAAATTTGACTATGCATGATGTGCTAATAAATAACTCATTCAAGAGAACCTGTCTGAGAAAATTATGAAAATTCCCAGCAATTTCCTGGGAGTTTATTCCCCTGGAAGTAGCTCTCTAGTGTGAGCTGCAAAGAGCCTGTTAAAACGAAAGTCCAAGTGTTTAATATGTGCAATTACACCGTTTATTTATACACAAATAAATATAAACGACAGGCCAAGATTCGTTTCAGAGAAAATTTGATTATCACCCTGTGAAGGTAATAAACACCCCCCTCCAACACTAAAAATGTCTATCATCTAAAAATACCTCTGCCATAATTGACGTTTTGGCTTGAACCAATCTTCAGAGACAATGAACCCAGAGGAAAACAAATTCCGCTGGGGGAGTCTCTGGGGCAAGATCTGGCATATTTTCGTGGGGTATGTAATTTCAGTTTTCAGTCTTGGTGATGATCAACCTTGGTAGTGGGGTCAGGCTTTGTTATTATTGTTGTGGGAGTAATTGGCTGGAATGGTCGGGGTGTTTTGTGATGGTGAACAGGAAGATGTCATGAACGGGAAAGTTCGGTTCTAGACATGGGGAGTTCCCATCAAACAAAACATTGTAAATAGCTCACCACTTTTTGCATCAAGAAGATTATTGACGGAAGCAATTTGTTAGTCTGATTCATTTACCTCGACCCACATTTGGTTTCATAAATAGTGCTTATAATGGGGAAAAAACACTGGAAACATCCTACATGTACAGTAGGCTACATGTAGGTAGGGGTGAGCGACTACTATAACTGTGAATATTAATGTCAGAAAAAGATTGTTCATTATTTGAAAGTATTGCTGAAGGTAACTTTGGCATATATATTATACTAACTGTCTTTTCTAAAATGGGAGTTGTGCATAAAATTTGTGATGGATATTATTGTTGTAAGTTAAGACCTAAAGATAGGGTTGTACTTTGGTTATGACCCCCCTAAAAAACTGTGTAATTCCTATCTTGTTAGATTTCTGACTGAGGGTTGTTGTCCATAGGTGAATGCTGCGGCCAGAGTTGCGGTTGGTACCCGCTGTCACCTCGCTAAACGTGGACGGATTAGATCTACGTTCTTGTGAATATACTGTGACAATTTTTTTTTCTTCAAGTAGACACTGTTATCAGCTGAAATTTTCACTTCTGACTTTTAGAGTGATTTATTATATATATTTTTTTTTCAAAAACAACAAATGAATCTACTCAAATTATGTTCAGTAAAAGCCTGCATGTCCATTCACTCATTGAAATATTTATGTGTGGTTTCAGGTACTTAAAGGAACATTACAGAATCGGTTTTTGCTAACAAAACAGTTGCTGGCAGTGTAAGCACTTTATGTAATCCACCATATACATAAACTGACAAACCTGTAGAAGTTTGAGATCGATCGGCCATCTGGGTCACGAGAAAATAGTGAAAAACCGATTACACATTTGCACGGAAATCATATAGATTCAACAAATGATTAAAACGCTCACTGAGCGATAAACTCCAATCGGAAAATTAGTTTATTCATTTCTCATCAAATATGGCATTTCAGACAGAAATATTTCAAGGGAAGTTTTCTACTATCATTATCTTTAGACCGTGTAAGTTTTATATAAATCTGTGAACAAAAAGTACATTTGTTCTTACCAATTCTGTAATGTTCCTTTAAGGAATGTATTAAAATGTTATTAATGTGGTGCATTTTTCGTGGTAAGCATTTTATTTGTACTTAGCAAAAATTGCGGGGGGGGGGGGGGGCGGAACTCCGAACGGTAAACTTCACATGACAACTTGGATGGGATTGGGAACCTGTTTTGTCTCAGCAAGCTTTCTTTTTTTTGACTTGATTTTAAACCAATAGGAAAGCTGTGATATTAAACTCTTGAACTTGTACAGTTCACGAGCTGGGATAATTATTCGGTGAAGTTTCAGCTTGACTAATCGTCAATAGTGTACCCAGCACCCAGCAGGAAGCGCCCGTCCATTACATTGGAAACGGGCTCTTCCTCACTGCCGATTAAGGATAAGCGGCACCTTGCAATGTACGTGGTTAGGCCGAAAATATTGCGCTGGTGCCACGCAACTTATCTCCCGGATTACAAGATTTATCCAGGAATTACCGCAAGGATTTTCAGCTGACCTAAAAATAGCTGTTTGTAAAAAAAAAATTATCAAGATGTTACCGACAGTGGGATTTGATGGTTTCCCCCCCCCCCCCTGTAGTGCCCTGAGGAGTTTATGAGGTCCTGAGTGAAGGGTAAATTTGATGATGGTAGCTTGTCGTTGGTAATTAGCTGTGAAGAAATTGAGAAACTTATTGGGAAGCTGATAGACGGTGTTATGGGATGGGAGTGGGTGAAAGCGTCCTGATTGATATGTCAGCGTGATCTGATTTGGTTTTTATCGTGGGATGGTATGAAGTGTACCCAGGGGTATAAATGGGTACCTGCGAGGGTAGAGGTTGATGTTGTGTATGAAAAAGCCTTCGGTGCACCACGGCAGCACGGGGCTGTATACTCCCCAGGGAGCTGAGAAAGATTACAGGAATGCTATTGGCCCAATGACCAGGGCACTAATGTAAAGCGCATTGATACGTTATTGTGAAATGCGCTATATAAGAACTAGTTATTATTATTATTATTATTAAACAAATTGAAAACAATGCACTGAGGTATATTTCATACCTTCGTTTATAGACATCCAAGGAGCTCCTTTAATTGCTCTCCTGGGGTTACTCAGCTGAGCTCAATTTGAGCTCAGTTTACTCTCATGAGCTACTCAGGAGCTCAATTCGAGTTCCTCAGTTTACTCTTCTGGGGTTACTGAGCTCAATTTGAGCTCCTCGGTTCAATCTTCTGGGGTTACTCTGGAGCTAAATTTGAGATCAGTTCACTCTCATGGGCTACTCTGTCCGAGCTCAATTTGAGCTCCTCATTTCTTAATTTTGCTTACTTGTATTACATCTTACAATCTACATGTACATGACCGAGTTACCCCACCCCTCCATCAACTCCACTGGCTCCCAGTCCAACAGCAACTCCTTTTCAAGCTACTCACCATTTTCTACAAGTGTCTCCTCAATACCTCACCAGTCTCATCAAGGTATACCATCCTGAGGACCTGGCCTTTGCACTGGTTCAGACAGGACCCTCCGTGATGGTTTCAAAGGCGCACTCTGCTGCAGGTCATTGTGCTTTTATACGAACATGCCCCGCGACTTCGAAACTGTCTCCCTAATCAAATCTGTTCTGCGCAGTCACTGGAAGTTTTCAAGAAACATCTCAAAACTTTCATATCCAATGGTTGATTGGTCAGGACAAACTGTCTTTTCCCTTTCTTACGGTACGGAAAAAGGGGCTCATACAATTTTAACCCTTCCAGCCTCAGTTTGGTGTCATGGAATTTGAACGGGGACAAGAACAAGATGGCCGGACTGCGGCCTTGTCATCTCAAATCAAGGAATATAATCTAAGAAGTTTAAATGATTAACGGAAACAAATTGAATGTCTGCCTTCGTAGGAGATCCAACTGATTTTACGAGGCACCCTGGATTAGCGGTTCGTGACATTGTTCATTTCCTATAAAATTAACAGATTGCAACTGTTGCTGTTGTGTCTTGCTACATTCTACCCAGCTGTCGTCAGGTCACACTGACAGCTGTCCTTGAGTTCCAGGACCCACTTCTTGATTTCCATTCAGGACGCAGGAAGTCAAAAAATTAATGATTTTTTTTCTTCTTCCGGGCAGAAGTGTTACTTGAAATCTCTGTGGAGTGTCATTGCATCACCTTGTCGTTTCTAACCAAGTGTAGTAAAATTATTTCTGATTGGAAGCCTTGATATTGAGTCATTCCTAAAAGGAAGAATGTACCTCCAGTTCTTCAGCCTTGTACTCGAGTGTTTTAGTTATTTAATTATTTGCCGTTTGCAAAAACACAAAAAAGGCACCCAAACTCACAGAGCTGTTAAGCAGAAGATTGTGCTAAGTGGCAATTAGCAGGGAACCACTCTGAAACAATACGCATTTCATGGTGTTTTGGCTGGTAACCTACTAAGCAATTTGTTTAACAGCTTTATGACGTTGGGCCTGGCCTTTAACTGATATAACTTGGACACCCCGGCTTCCTTTGCCCCAGTCTTGACCTTATTTTGTAATGGATGTGGGGTTTTTTTTCAATCAAAAGTAGCCACACCCCTTCAATTCACGGCTTTGTTTCGTACGTAGAGTGTAGACAATTTTATAATTTTAGTCACCAGTTTTTCTATCCTAGTTTAAATCTGAAAGCTTACTGATTACAAAAAGGTTCTTACCAACCTGTCTGAAATACTGACAAAGTTGACAAAATAGCATTAAAACCCCCTCCCCCGGCCCCACCCCCGCGAGAAAAAAGACCCCATATTTTGTGTTTCAATTGCAGCAATTAAATGAAAAATTATGCACAAAAACTCCTGTCAAATAATTTTGAACAAATATTGTCTGATTTTTATAGCAGACAACTATAAATGTTCCCTTCAAAATTTCTTGAGATTCAGCGTAATTTTTGCTCAAAAGTTGCAGGTCTGCACTGCATCATACATTTTCTCTTGAGACTGCGACCTTGGGAGGGGCAAGTTCCAACATTGATCATATTTGGACAGTTTCTTCCCAATTTGGTGATTCAATTACGCTGTGATAAATGAGGTAGTTTAATTGAATCATATATTTCTGGTAAGTGGATATCCCGTTGAACAGACTGATGTCATCACAGAGTGAGAGAGACACTCCTTGGTGATGAGGTAGTACCCGTTGACATGGCAAACTGTCTGCTCCAGTTTAACAGTGCTGTCTGGTTTTAACTGAACGTTAGCCCTTTTCACACTACCAAGCCAATGCCTAGAGGGTTAAAACCCTGGGAGTTTTCTGGGGAATGTAAACCCCCCTCCAGCAACCAAGGGTACCGTTTACACTCAATCCAGAAAGGTGGAATGAGATCCAACGCATTTTTGCCATGACCACAGATCAAGATCTGGTGTCGGGTTTACACCAGTGCCTGATCCAGCTCTGATCCAACTTTTGATCACAGCTGTCAAACAGAAACACAATCAAAAAGCCTGCCATTCTTTGCAAGTTCCTTGCAGAACCCGAGTCTGATCCACATTTGCCTTTACACTAATTTCTGGAATCCACTTTGCTGGAACTGATCCACCAATAGCAGGGTTCAACACTCCTCAAAAGATGAATAAAAATTTCAGGATTTTGACCGGTCTGATCCTGCTATTTTGCATTTACACTAGATCGGGTCAGATCCACCTTTCTGGATCTACATGTAGTGTAAACGGGGTCCCTGTGTTCATTTTTACTCTTGATGTCATTTTTTACTGGGAAAAATGAATACTTGGTTTCGGAATCCTGGGGTTATCTTACCCAACCCAGGTCCCAAAGCCTCTCATTGGCCGTCTGAGTGCAGGCCGGTTTACACAGTATAGATAGGTTGCAGTATGACGTAAATCGGCCATCTTTACGGGCAGTTTAGAACAGTCGTGCGTTTCGTGTGAGAACGGCGTGCAACACGCGCGCATTTCACGAAACTCATTGCAGGATTGGTCAGTGAACAACGCGGGTGCGTTAATAAGTTGAGCGTTTGACGCACCTGCAAGCCAAAATGCACTTTGCCCGTAAAGATGGCGTCTACTGGGAACTATCTATTAGTTTGGGGCGCACTGGCCTTATTTGTTCACTTTAAAAAGTAAAGAGCCTTTTACTCAAGTAAAATGGCTGTGTCCCCCAAATTAAAATCTTTTTTGTCAGCAGGCCTGATATCTCATTCTTGTAAGTTTCCCTTAGTAAAGGGCACCTCAATGTGGGAAATATATATTTGGTTTGGGATCAAGGGGCACCAAGGCAATGGACAGAGGCATAAAGGTGGTTGTATCAGTGCTGTGCTAGTCTCTCACTAATTATTGTACAAGTTAATATATAACTTTATGCATTTTAACAGCTACTCTACCTTGTAGATCAGCCATCAGTATTTTTTTTATTATTATTAGAAAAGTTGCAGGTAGTGTGTTTGAAAAAAAAAGCCAGCTGTTCTTTTCACAGCGCTGTGATGTTAAAGCTTGAACAATCATGTTGGCACCTGATCAATATTGAAAGTTGGCATCCGATGTTTTAAACCAGAGGCTAGTGTGTAACGTTGCGTTATTTTTAGAACTTTGTGGGTAAAGCTTTGAGACATTGATGTTGTTTAGTCGGTAATGTGTGAACCGACCCCCCCGGGGAAAATGTTTCCCCTTGGAAATGCTGTGACAGGGTGTAGGGGGGAGGGGGGAGTTGGTTGGGGTTAGGGGCAAGTGAGCAAGCAATGTGTTTGGGTTGTTATTTTGGGTGCCTTGTTTTGGATTTGGTCACCATACCTCTTCGGTTGTTTTACTTATCAAATTTAATGCTGTTTTGATTGAATACCATCAACATTCAGGATTGAACTGAAAATTCTCTACAAAAATGTGCAGACCGTAATGTTAAAAGTGTGACATCATCGAACGTTTTTGGATTTTGACGAAAGTTGCACTTCATTTTACACCATTTTAACCTTAGGTGGGAGACCTATAATTCCCCCCCCCCTCCCCCTGTTTTCATAAGGACTTTATCTGCTGGAAAATGAGTGGATCACAAAACTGAATTTGACCTTGGAGCCCCTTTTTAATATAATATTCATACTACCCGCATGCCTACTAGAGTTTGGAGTGTTTGTTTTCGTTGTTGTGCTTCCTCCTTGGTTCTACTGTAAATAAAATATTATTTAGAAATATCAAAATGTTTACTATCCATTTGAAGTGATACACTATTCACATTACCAAGCCGATTCCCAGGAAATAAAACCCCAGCGATTTCCTGGGAGTTGTGACCCCCACCACCACTCAAGCTTGTTAACCCCCTGGGTTATCTCACTTAACCCTACTCCCCGTCAGGGATAGCTATTTCCTCGGAACTGGCTGTTTCCCATGAGTTTGCCATGGTTCGCAATTCCAAGTGTGGACAGCTCAACCAAAGTTTCCTTGGGATTTCCTGGGAAGTCTTCCAGTGTGAAAGCAGCTTTTGTATGACCATGGAAATGTTGAAAGCCTAAGAAGGTCCCTCAGGCGTTCACAATGCAATAATTACAAGATAGTCAACACAGTGCGCAGTTTTTTGTTGTGGTCACAGGTGATTAAAGCTCGAAGCCAAGTGCTGATTACACTACCCTCAGTAGGTGTCAAGTGTAAATCCCTTTTGTCCACATGTCTCCATGACCTCCTCCTTTTGATAAAAAACAACTTTTTTGACTCTTAGCCAGAAAGAGTCTATATTGTTCAAAACACCACAAGGCTCTGACTCACCTTACCCTTACAGGAGACCCTTGGAGCCCCAGGGGTGTGTTTGGTGTTAAGGCAGTGGGGAAGGCTGATATAGGTCTTCTTACAAGATAAACACCAGATTAAAACGATATTCACCCTAGCTGTGTGATGGCCTGCTCCCGATAAGGGCAGTGACTGACAGTCGGACTGTCTGGGGGACGGGTCACCCACCACCAGGGGTGTTTTCCCCGCGTAGGGGTTGAGGAAGAGTCTTCTTGTGTACACGGGAATCAGTGTTGCAGAAAGGTGCAGGTTGTGTGAGTTGGAATGCTGACTGTTTTTGCTGTGGCTTGGTGTTTTTCTGCTGTAGCCTTGTGTATGAGCATATGAGCGATCATCAGGGTTTGAGTTTAGAATCTTAAATCCATAAAGTAAAGCAGGAAGTTCCTAGGCTAGGAGTGCAGCAAAGGCTTGCAAGAATTTGGCTCAGTGGATGTAAGTTGCCTTGACTCGTGTAACAACTCTTGCTTACAAATTGGCATAACCAGATTCAAGTTGTTTTGATACTAATGGGAGGGTATACCTTTGGTAATTACTCCAACAATTATAACCATAAAAACTTACTTGGTAAGAAGCACTGCAGCTGTTCATAGTGTATAACATGTTGACAAACAATTCCCTTCCAAGGAATGTGGTTTTAAAGAGAGGGATTCAAAAACATTTCAATCTGAGAAATGTTTTTGCATGAAAAGTTTCTCAGATTGTGTATTCCAATTACGGATTATTCTTCCTGCATGGAGATAACTGTTCCAGATTTTTCGGAGATATCTCAACAACGCTACCACCTTTTGAAATAAAATAAGATTAGTTTTATTGTATATATCTACATTTATTGGATTACAACAATCAAATGGTTCCAACAACCAAAGGTATTCCTGCCTTAAAAGTAAGTCTAATTAATTGAATTCTTCATGTTGATTAGAAAGTCGGCCCAGATTAAAAATCCAATGATAGTAAAATTATTTTGCAAGTTTTGTTTGTTCTCATCAGCAGTTAGAAAGAAAACATTGTTTTAGTGTACTTATTATAGAGACTTTGTTTAAAAAAACATGTGTATGTACCCATGACTGTATATAAATTGGAAACTAGTTATTTTTGGCTATTCCGATAAGCAGAATTTGTTTGTGCTTAATTATTTTGTGAGCTTGAGAAAGATTTATGAAATTGGTTCTGGTGCTCACTCAATATTTACCCTGTGATTGGGTCATCGGATTTGTACATGCTGCATACACTACAATTAGAAGGTCACTGGAGTGTAATGCTGTGCCTTGTGTAAGTTGCACTTGTTAGTCTCCTGTTCCTTGCTCTATGTTCTGATGAACCAGGTTCATTATATTGTAAGGGAATCTGTGAGGATTCTAATTGATGGCTGTGACAGACACTGGTCTGTCACTCCGACCAGCAGGAGGGACACAACAACCCCGTACTGCCATCACATCCATCCACTTGACATGTCTGCTGGGTAGAGTTAAAAGAGCCATTCAGTCTTCTCCAAGAATCAACTCCGGCATTGTTTGTTTGTAGACGGACTCTCATTGGAACCCTCCTACTCTTGGAATACATTTTCCAGTGAGTTGAACAACCGTTTGAAACCATTCAACTGCACGGGTCGTGTGTGTGGTCGTACAACTGCAGTGAACTAATTGTGTACATGCATTCGCCAAATGATGATTGCTGGTTCAACAATGTAGATATCTATCATTAAAAACTACAGTGGATGATTGAATGATCAGACAGTAGGAGGGTTGACTGTGTACTGTGTACAAATGTAGATGCATTCACCTCATGATATCATATTGCAGGCTGGTTTGGTTTATCCTTTTATCCTTGCTCTATGGTTTATCCACCATTCAAAACCATTGGATGATTTTTTTAATTGTCAGACAGTAGGAGGGTGGACTGTGTACTGTGCATGCAAGTGATATCATATCGCAGGCTGGCGTAGTTGTAAAACCATCTCGGATGGTTTAGAATGGTCAGACAGTAGGAGGATTGACTATGTGCTGTGTAGATTGTATTCACTATAATATAATATCATTCAGAATCACTTGATGATTTGGAATGGTCAGACAGTAGGAGGGTTGACTGTGTACTGTGTACAAATGTAGATGCATTCACCTCATGATATCGTATTGCAGGCTGGCTTGGTTTATCCTTTTATCCTTGCTCTATGGTTTATCCACCATTCAAAACCATTGGATGATTTTTTTAATGGTCAGACAGTAGGAGGGTGGACTGTGTACCGTGTATGCAAGTGATATCATATCGCAGCCTGGCATAGTTATAAAACCATCTCGGATGGTTTAGAATGGTCAGACAGTAGGAGGATTGACTATGTGCTGTGTAGATTGTATTCACTATAATATAATATCATTCAGAATCACTTGATGATTTGGAATGGTCAGACAGTAGGAGGGTTGACTGTGTACTGTGTAGATATTCATTCATCACATGATAACATGCAGGCTGGCATATTTTGATGTACATTATAATCCAAAACTGCGGCAGCGGATGATATTGAATGGTCAGACAGTAGGAGGGCTTGAAGTCCCAATCAATACAAATGTACTTCAAATACAATATTAGCGCTTAGATCACTCTGAAGTGTTTACTCTGAAGGTTGGGGCTTTTAGATTATCTGTATTGATAAATGATAGCTTGCTGTCACTGAAACATTGATTAGGATCTTTGATTCTCGGGGGCAGGGGGGGGGGGAATTGATCAGTTCAATCTGAAAGCTCACCGATTGTAAAGTATTGTAAGAGTCGAGGAATTATCATTTGTAAAGTCCATCACTGTTGCTTATTTAGATTGCCACAATTGAATTAAGCATGTTTCTGAAAAAGCACAAACTCCCTGAGAGGACATTTTAAACTGGCTGATTGTTTCTGGACGTGCTGGTTAAAACCTGACAGCGGAACTTGCTCAGATTCTCCTCGTTTGGTCAGATGGCATGTTTATTGAAAACCAGACATGCCAGAGGATGGAAATCAATTTACTCTTCCAAAAACAAATGTCATAGACCTGGAAATATTGCCCTTTACTTTTAAGTCATATGTATTTATATTATTTTTTATTTACCTAGACTGTAGATGTACCCCTCTCTAGCTACTGAACAAAATTAACGAAAAGTTTTTGGGGTAGCACGATGTCCTTATCTCTCAGTTAGGCCTGATATTTCCTGGAGGCAATTGCCCAGGGCCCAATTTCATAGAGCTGCTTAGGCACAAAAAGAAGCTAAGCACAACAAAAATATGCTAACCAGAATAAGGTTACCGGCCAAAAATGTCACATGTACAATCTGTGACTGGTATCCTGCTTATTTTTGCTTAGCAGAAATATTTCAAGCATTGTTTGCTTAAACAGCTCTATGAAATTGGGCCCTGGTCACTGCCTTGGTGCCCCTTGAAATGTTACAGTAGAAGTAAAATATTTCCTCATAGAGGTGCCCTTTACTTTGGAAAAACTGCCTGGCATAAAAAAAATGGCACTGGGTCCAACTTCATGAAGCTGTCAAGCACAAATTTGCTTACCGCAGAAAACTCTATCTCAGCAAAAATACCGGGTAATGTAAACTGTTGAAGACTGGTTCCCTGATAATTTCTGCTTAGCAGAAATATTTGCTCTGCTGTTTGTTTTGTGCTTATGAAATTTGGCCATGGAAAGCAACAAAACAACCATGTATTATTATTTTTTTTCAAAAGAAACTGTTGGCTGTGTAGAGAATAACTTGGGGACTTATACTTGCAAGGCACCATGCTGTGTCAGGAATCTGTTCAAAAGATCACAGGATTGGGACCGTGTTTTTGTGGCATTTTCGATTTGGCACAGTTACATTGTGACATGGGTAAACACACTTCTAACCAGACTAGCGCTGCGTGATTTGTTTGGATCGAAAGACGACCGTTATAAATGAAGCGGGACTTTGGGTTGTTCACAGTGTTGTAGGCAGTGAGAGGCAGAAGTAGAGATTTTTGGAATTCAAAAGTGTAAGTTTTTGTTTTCGAGCGGTGCATTTGAATTGGTATAGTTTGAGTAGGAAAATTTTGTGATCATACTGGACATTTTAGATGTGTACAAGTAAGAAATTTCTTTGAAACAAATGACTAGTTTTGTTTTAGTTCGATGGTGTACTAATTTCTAGGGAACATGATGTAAGTTTCTGTTTTGCAATGCTTGAGTGTTGGTAATTTGAAATTCAACTTTGATTTTGTGTCATGATGTGACTATACAGAGTCTGGTGATAGAACGAGAAATTTCATTGGACGCAAAGTGGACGTTTGATTTTTGGCACGATGTGATTGGTCGGAAAAAAAACTTGAACTTCTGCTTGTTTGCAGACACGCTGTGTACAGGAACGTGCACATTGTACTTGAATTAGTTTTGTTATTGCCATCTCCTGATATTGATTGTTTGTTTTGGCAACGACGGTTAGAAATCAAGGTTGTACTTGGCTTGTTTACAGGAAGATGTATATCGTTGTAATAGTTTAAATGAAATCTGACATTGGACATTGCCGAACGGTAATGTGGGCATACTGTATACATTTATTCCAGTGAGGTGGTACATGCAGGTTGGATGTGAACGTTCCCATATGGTCCACTGACTAGGTATGTACAACCCGTTAAGAATGTTCATAACTACGTTCATGCATTGGACTTGAAGGACACAAATATAGTCTGATCCCATTTTGATATAAATGAGATTCGGTATTCATTAATACTATTGCACACGGGGATTACATTATGAAAAAAGATGGTAGAATGACTGTAAATGTCAATGTCGTACAATCCCTTTAAAACCCACCATCATCATTACTCATACCCCACACTGTGTACAAGCAAACTCACCCAGCCTCCGTCACAGACCGTATTCCTAGCTACCCTTCTCTCAGGGGGAGGGAAGGGGGCAAGTCCTACCCCCCAGAGGTACCCAAATGCCATGTGGCCGGTGGGGTACGCATGGGAAGGGAAGGGGCCAATCAGACCCAGTCCAATCAGAGTGATGACGGAGGGATGAAAGTACACATGACATAACTTTGCGGTAATCTGCGTTGTTCCTCTGCAGAGGCAGGGGGATTAAAAAAGACGTGTTACGAGGATCCATTATTCCAGCAGGCGTTCGGACACTCTTCGGGGATTGAGACATCGGCTTGACAACTTGTTGGCCGCTTAAGTCGGACCGAAGTCTGTCGTCAGATCTCAGAGAAAATTCTGACGAATTCTAAAAGTGATTTCGGATGGCGTTACCGCTGCTGCTGCTCTAGATGAAGCTACCAAAGCACAGTTGTAGGAAATAATTTGTTAGGACTGCTGTAAAAATAGGTACTGCTAAAGACTGTTTAACAATGTTGTTGAAGTAGGCCTGTTCAAATGTAATGTGTTCAATGTCAGAAACTTAATTTGCATATTGATCATGTGACAAAGGTCTTCTGCGCGCTTTCACTACAGTATGAATCTTTGACAGCGTTTTTTAGTTCTGTCGGGGTAGCCGTTAATGAAATTGCCTTTTGTCTATTTTTCTTTACCACAGACGAGTCCCAACAAACATTGGAGGCAATGAAGATAACGTGAGGATTCGTCCAAGGAACCATTAAGGCAGACCTACCAGCCCTCGCTGCTCCCCAACCCCCCCCCCCTTGGACAAAGATGTCCTCGCAAACACCCTCGGTTCTCAGCCTTCTGCTGCAGACTGAATTCAACACGACGACGCTGGTGCCCCCGGTCACCCAGTCGCCGACCACCGCAGCACCGGAGTTACCGTGCGACGGCATCAAATACGACTATGTCATACCAACAGCTGTCGTGTGTGGAATGTGCTTCATCTTTGGCATCGTCTTCACATTTTTCGGTAAGTTTCACCGTGAACTTTGACCTCTACAAACATTTCTCAGTGAGGCCCCAATTTCATACATGGTTTAACAATTCTTGATCCTAATGTGACACACTGTCTTAGTGGTTTCCAATATTCCAAGAGAGAGTTCGGCTCTGGAGTGAAGTTACAGCTTTTCAAGACCCCCCTCTCTCCCCAACCCCCTCCCCCTCAAATTTACACTTTTCAGTATCTTTGTCCTCCATTGTCCAAGCTTTATTCACCTCGTAGGTACAAACAAAAATGATCAAGGGTGACCAGATCTTTTACAGCACACCCTACATGCTACATCAAGGTCGGACTGTCAACAAGTTTATAAATGTTTTTCATATTGTCGTCCATGGGGTTCCTATACTTAGTTCTGATAAGTTCCAAGGTTGTACAGAGAGAACTAGATTTCGAGTCCTTCTACCTCCCACAGAGTTCCACAGGGATAGTTTTTTTTTATTAAATGATTGTCGCAAAGTTTTGACCTGCTTCCAAACATGAACAAATGACAAGTGGGGTAGGTCAATCTGTTTGTGCCTCTTCTTGTTGCACATCACATTGCATGAAGTTATATATACCATACGACCTGTAGCGTCACATGTTTACAAAAGAGCCACATAGCCTGGACTTCCTGCAGGCAGGATTTGTACACAGCTCAATGGAATAAACCATTAAATCTACATTCTGTTGACATTGCACTGTATGATTTGTAGCAACTTTTGTTATGAAGAAAGCGGCACATCCCAAAACTTGTTCATGTTATAAATTTATGTGAAATAATAATAATACAAAAATGTAAAAATTGACAATATTGTAGTATCTTGCCTGCCAGAAAGGCCCTGGAATGTATCAGGTCACTCTTTTTGTAAAGGTGACACGAACTGCTTGTTCGAAATCAACATTTAAAAAAATGTTTCCACTACTTGTACTCACTGCCAACACATACAATAAATTGTGTACTGAAGGGCAATCTTTCTATGGCCCTTCTAATACATTTAATGTACACATTGCATTAGGTCTGTACAAAAGGTTGTATGCAGAGTTTCTTTGCACAAGCATTCTTTATGTTCAAAATCAACATTTTCAAAAGTGTTTGCAAAACTTGTTACTCCCCTCAACGTTTGCACATTTAGGTCTGTATACACAGGTGTGTACGTTAGGCCAGATCCGAATTGGTAAGGGTGTCGTTAAGGACGTCCTATACTTCAACGCGTGATGACGCGGCGATGCAGCCGTAGCTGTAGCTGTAACTGTAGCTGTAGCCGCCAATTTGGAAACGGCCTCAGTCTTTCTGTGCCTCCTGTACTGTGTTCTATTACATTCATCACATTGCACAGTTTTCTACAGAAGTAAAACTATCAACAACATCAACATTGCCGCGATCGTAGAGGAGGACATTTCCTCCATGCCTAGAGATGTAGGTCAGGCTTGCTGTGCCTTTTCTTTTACACTCGACATTGCCCAGGTGTGCCCAGTAGTTACTAGTAATATCCCAGGTAATCTACTTCATTCTTTTACCCCAAATTGCCCAGGTGTGCCCAGTAGTGTTCTAGTAATATCACAGGTAAATTCTACAAATAAAACTTTTACACCCAACATTGCCCAGGTCGTGCCAGTAGTACAGTATATCCCAGGTAAATTACTTCATTCTTTTACACCCAACATTGCCCAGGTGTGCCCAGTAGTTACTAGTAATATCCCAGGTAAACTACTTCATCATTATTTCAGAGCTTCCCTGCATGGAAGACCCCTGAATTGTCACTCTTCCTGTCCAAGGCTGTTCCTGTCTCAGAGGTCTGCATGCCCCAGGTATTACCCGGTGTCGCCTCCAGGTCTAGGGTCCCGGCTCGTTATCACCTAGGCTCAGCAGGTAGGAGAGCAGGTGGACCTGGGGTTTCTTCTGAATGGGGGTCTCTGGTGTTTTTTTTTCTCTCCTAAGCTGGTGGATTTGAAAGTCTACACCTGTTGTGTTACGTGAGCCTAGCTCTAAGCATGCTTAAAAGTATTCTGAACTTAAAGGGACGGCAGACTGTACAAGATTGCATTGTGGAAGAGTACCTTCATTTCCATCGGTTGGTTATAAATGGTCAATGACACATCATACAGGGAAGCCTTGAAATAATTCAATGGTCACATTTTATTCCCCCTCCCCCCTCAGATATGAGTGACGAGATGGTTATTAATTAGCCTGAAAAAGTAAATTAAGCCTACACAAGGCTGGATTTTTTCAAGGGTCAAGTATCATGGCTGAGGTATTACACAGTGAGGTATTGTTATTCATTGTTGTGGCGCGTCGTGGCTGAGCGGTTCAGAGCACCTACAATGTAAGAGCACCAGTCTCAAGATCTGGTGTTTCTGATCGGCAGAGTGTGGGTTCGAGTCCCTGTTGTGACACTTGTGTCCATGAGCAAGATACATGTACTTTACTATAATTACTGTGTCCTTCTGATGGGACATTTAAGCCATAGGTCTCTCGTGCCGGTATTGGTAGTGCACATAACAGAACCCAGAACACTTAATCATGGAAGAGTAGGGATTAACCCCAGTGTTTCTGGTTCACACACATTGCAACAACCATCCTTACAAGTTTCCTCAGGCTTTCGAGCTACAGTGATTAAGTTTACCTATGAGGCATACTTGATTTCATTACCATAAATATAATAATAATACTTGAAAAAACACAAGACCGCCGGACTTGTCTGTTCATGAGTTTACTGGCCCGATGCTAAAATCACTGGCCTGGGGCCTACAGTCCAGTGTAAAATTCAACCCCTAGTTACATACCATTTGGGGATGGTGCGAGATTGGTTAGTGAAATTATTTAGAATCTCATTGCACCAAGTAGCTGACAACTTTCAACAAACATCGCTGACCACAGGTACACCACATGTATCTCTTTCACTAATTCATAAACACAGGTGTTTTGGGGTTTCATTTTTCTGAGAAAAAATCACCCAAACGTTGATAAAAATAAAAATATATGTGGCAGATATTTTGACCATATTCTTGGGGTGAGGGCAATGTTTATTTTCAAACAAGTACTGTGGCCATATTTTATAAACTTGCTCTGCATTAAATACTGCTTTTAAAAGATACTGATTTTTTTAACACAGAAACATTGCTTACATGTATACCATGCATATACCATAGAGGCAACCAACCAAAGTATCATATTATGATGTTCATTGCATTTCACTGGTACCCCCAGATATGTTGGCTTAGCAAAAAGTAGAGAGGAACGCCAGCACTTAATTAAAAAAAGCTCCCCCTAAAGTTTTAGTTGACCTCTTACACTGAGGTCATATGTGGCTATTGTCTGCCCATGGTCCGCCATTTTGGAAGTCAGTTTCGATAGGTTAAGATTTGGTGCGCAATTAATTGCCTTAAAATGCACACTGTGCTGTAACACAAAGGGAATCAGACTCCGAAAATAGAAGCAAGATTTGTTCTGGGGTGATGTCAGGTCATTCGGGTAAATACATGGTTACCAGCAGGAAGATAATTCAGTTAATGATGTTTTAATTGCAGCCTTGGCAGGGACCCATGAACAATTTCTTTCCATTGGTTTTCTCAAAGCAGACCTGCGCTCACTACGGATACTTTTATGGATTGCTCGTTAATTTGGATATCAGTTAAATTGTTCGAGGTACCCGCTGCCACTTACAGGATTTGAACTGGCTACTGGGCAAGCTCGGTGGTCTAGCGGTTAACACACCTGCTCTACAATGAGGGGGGTTGTGGGTTAGAATCCCACCTCAGAGTAGCCTGTGGTTTTTGTTCCCCTCGGGAATTGGAAAGAACTAAGCAGAGAAAGTGTTAAACATTTTTTTTGTTTATTTTGGTTGAACAAAGAAAAATAGCCTAGAGCGGGATTTGAACCTGCAACCGCCAGATTAGTGTCCCGGCGCTCAACCAACTGAGCTATCTAGCCCTAATGTTGGTGGTCTCCCTATTTTGTCAATATCTTTGTTCAGGGGTGCCAGTCAGAAGCCATTCAACCTGTATAACTGTCGTATAGCCAGGGATCACACCCAAGTTTACGATACAACCTGGGAAGTGGCAACAGAGGGATCACCTTTATTAGGGGATGTGACTTGTTATTTCAAAATCAAGTAAGAAATAAACCACAAGGGAAATTGACTGGGTAAATTTTAACTAAAACATATTTCTTTATCCCCAATGTAATATCACAAAATGATTTCATGTTGCTCTAACTAATTTATGTAAAAAACAATGTATAATTGAATGAGAGATTCCCCCCCCCTCCAAGTAGATACCCCGCCCCCTCTTAAAATTTCAAGCTGTCTGGTGACATACTCTACTCCTTCACTGCTACTCCTGTAGTATGCTGTTACATTTTTGAAATTCTTAGCGTGGTCAGTGTGGAAGCTGCTAACCACATGGATTCTTTTCAGGGTCATAGTACACTGTAGGTGTTTAGTACAAATTGGGATCATGGTCTCTAGGTACCAGTCATAGCTGGACTGTGTTTTTAGTCATATTCGGTATTGGTGTTAAAGGGATGGCAGGGTTCTGCCCAGGATTTATTTAGTGGTAGAAAAAATGTTTCCCTGGAAACCATTGCGAGATGGACCAGTTACACGGTAGATCATATAAATAGACTCAAATCAAAGAAGTACTCAAAATGAATGGCTTTGGACGCCATTTTTACTGGTAAATACCCAGTTTTACATTTAGTTGAAAACCTTTGAAAGGAAATTGCAAGTGTAGTTTAAAAATTTGGAAAATGTGTGATGGTCGGAAACAGAGAAAATTCTGCCAGTGGTGGTTGGGGAATCCTGAGTGCCGGGCGGGTTTTCCGGCACCGACCACTGTGGGCAGAACCCTGGGATGGTACAATGTACATGGACTGGGAATACTGCTTTATGATTTAGCGGCTGTGGCTAGTCTGCCGTGAACAGGAGTTGAAGAATAGACTGCACTATAGCAACACCCTTAGCAACAGCAGCAGCAACAGCCGCAGCAACAGCCGCAGCAACAGCCGCAACCGCAGTGGCGACTTTTGATTACGGCTTAGCATGAGGACATCTTGCTTGGCAGTCCGCTGGTTACCCTACTAAATTATCCTCTATACAATGCATTGTAATTGATTTTGTTTTTGACTGGTACCTCGTTGATCTTTCGTTTCATATTAGCTAAGCTCTTACAGTGTTTACACTGTGTTGTATAGACGATGCGACCTGTGAAATCACATGTTTACAAAAGAGCCACAGAGCCTGGACTTCTTGCAGGCACGATTTGTACACAGCTCAATGGAAGAAAGCATAACATCTTATATTTTATGGAGATTGCACTGTCTAATTCTTATCACTTTTGATATGATGAAAGGGGGCACATCTAAAAACTTGTCCAGCTTTTACTTTCATAACTCTTGGTTTTATGTGAAAATTATGACACAAAATGTCAACTTTCCCATAGGACCAGTGTAGTATCTTGCCTGCCAGAATACTCAAAGAATGTACAAGGTCACACTTATTGTAAACAAGGTTCACATGGTCTATACTTTGATGATCTTAAAACAAAGTTTTAGAATCATTGCGAGGGTTTGCCCTTAATTTTTTCAGCGACTGGTCAGTGGGTTCAGTTACTTTGTCATTTTACTGGTCCACATCTGTAGTAATGGTTTCTTTCAACACTGTCATTTTGTATGGTAATGGGCATCTTTTATGGTTTTCTTTCAACAGGGTACCTGTAGTAGATCAATCTTTATTGAGCAAATCAATATACAGAATATCAATAGGCAGAGGATAAAGAAAGCACACTTAAGCCCAGGTCATTTATCATGGCCAACAACAAAGTTGGCCATGGTACAGTGCAGGGCAGACAAAACAAAAATAGACGCAAGACATAACACCGAGTGGAAAGCGAATGAGCAACAAAAATAACTTAACTTCTAAGGACAAAAACTACAGTTGCAGGTGAGGTTGGTCAGTAGACCCCCAAGATGGTTCGTGGCGAGCATTCCATATGGTGTAGCTGCAGAGGATGGCAATTTTACTGAGTTCCTCTTTGAGGGACTTGGGAGCTTTGGTTTTAGTGAATGAGCAAATGTCCGAAATCCTAGAAGTAGTTTCAGGAGTGACCAGACCACGTGACCCAATTTCAATGCAGGTGAGGTTGCAATTGTACCCATTTTGTGAAATGTCAGCTACCAGGTTGGCGTACTTTTGGTGTTTTCGTTCATGAGCCTTGGATATGTTTTGTTCAAATGGCACTGTCAGTTCAACTAGATGGACATGTTTTGTTTGGGTATTGATAATGACAATGTCGGGACGAAGTTTGGAAACAATGATGTTAGCGGGAAGGGTGCCATAATGAACAATGTAGCTTCTGGGAGCAATAAACCAGCCAGCCAGACCATTTGGACACAATTTTGACTGGTGCTCGGAAGTTATAACTGGCATTAATTGGCCAGCAGACCACTGTTAAGGGAGAACGCTGATGGGGGATTGCCCCCATGTTGATGCAACACTCATTTTCTAGCGAAATCGTCAGCAAATTTGCATTCCTTTTACCTTGGTGTCATAGGCACTCTGTAAGCTGGAAAAAAAATCTGCCTACAGGTATCATAGAATTCTGCCTCATTTTTTACCTTGTTTGTTTTTAAAGGTATTGTACACTTTTGGTAACGGCTCAAAATCAGTGTCCACGTTTTGTGTGATTAAACATATGCATGAACAAGCAAACCTGTGAAAGTTTGAGCTCAATTGGTCATCGAGGTCACGAGAAAATAGTGAAAAGAGATCTTATGTGTTTTCTGTTTTTTCAAATTATCGCGCGCGATAATTACTATTGTTTTACTCGTTTCTCAGAAACGATAGCATTTTGGGCAGAAATATTTTAAGGAACCCTTTCTACCATTACTTACTTTAAATCATGTAAGTTATGTGTGAATCTGTGAACATTGTGTTTTTCGATCTTACCAATAGTGTACAGGGCCTTTAAATTAAGGACTTTCATTATTACGCCAGCTAGTTTTGGAACAGTAATACTTCACGGTTGCACGCATGCCCCTGGTCGTTGCCTTGGTGCCCCTTGGTGCCCCTTGGTGCCCCTTGGTGCCCCCTTGAAATGCTCTAGTGAATTTAGATATCTCTCATACTGTATTGGGTGGCCTTTGCCAAGAAAATTCTACCTTGCTCATGTCAGCTAGTTTTGGAGCAGGCAATATTTACAGGCATGATAATTCTGAAGGCAGTTGAAACAATTTGCCTACATGCCCCTGGTCATTGCCTCGGTGCCTCATGAAATGTTCAAGTAGAATTAACTAATTCCCTTCATGGGTGGGTGGCCGCTGCCAAGAAAAATCTATGTTACTCTTAAGGTTTATTATGTCAGCTAGTTTTGGAACAGGCAATATTTACAGGCTGGATGTTTCATGGTGGCAGTTGAAATAATTTGCCTACATGCCCTCGGTCATTGCCTTGGTGCCTCTGGAAATGTTCAAGTAGAATTAACTAGTTTCCCTCATGGGCGAGTGGCCATTGCCAAGAAAAATCTACCTTAAAGGAACATTACAGAATTGGTAATTGTAAAATATACTTTTGATCACAGATTTACATAAAACTTACACGGTCTAATGATGATGATAGTAGAAAACATCCCTTGAAATATTTCTGTCTGAAATGCCATATTTGATGAGAAATGAATAAACTAATTTTCCGTTTGGAGTTTATCGCTCAGTGAGTGACTTATTCATCTGTTGAACCTATATGATTTCTTGCAAATGTGTAATTGGTTTTTCACTATTTTCTCGTGACCCAGATGGCCAATCGATCTCAAACTTCTACGGGTTTGTCAGTTTATGTATATGGTGGATTATATAAAGTGCTTACACTGCCAGCAACTGTTTTGTTAGCAAAAAACAATTCTGTAATGTTCCTTTAATACTCTTAAGGTTTATTACGTCAGCTAGTTTTGGAACAGGCAATATTAACAGGCTGGATGCTTCATGGTGGCGGTTGAAATAATTTGCCTACATGCCTACATGCCCCAATAATTTGCCTACATTACCTTGGTGCCTCTTGAAATGTTCAAGTAGAATTAACTAATATCCCCCATGGGTGGGTGGAAGCTGCCAAGAAAAATCTACCTTGCTTCTAAGACAAGTTTGATTATGTCAACTAGTTTTGGAACAGGCAATGTTTACAGGCTGGATGCTTCATGGTGGCGGTTGAAATAATTTCCCTACATGCCCTCGGTCATTGCCTTGGTGCCTCTGGAAATGTTCCAGCAGAATTAACTAATGTCCTTCATAGAAAAACTCTACCCCCACACAAGATTGAAGTGGTGTGCCTAAATTGTAATGAATGTGGACACCCAAGGTATCTGTGAAACAATTTGTGAATTCAGGCCAGCAGAGCAGAAAATTTCACAGGTTGTTCTTGTGGATTTTCTCTTTTTTTTTTTACTTGAATGTTCACCGAGTGTGAGAGCATATAACGAGGGTTATCAGCAGATGTGACACTCTCTGGATGTACATGTAGTCAGAAGAAAGTTCAATCTCTTTTTCCAATTAAATGTGATGGCATTGTTCGCTCGCCGTGAAATCGACACGGGAATCTAGGGTGAGCATTCCCAGAGCAGTGGGGGTACCCCGGGAAAAAAAAGGGTCACCCATGGAACTAAAAAAGTACACCGTGGAGTTCAGACTGATCGGTTCTGTGGAATAAGGGGATCGGTGTTGAAGTCGGGCTTTGTTAGCTTGGTGGGGGGGGGGGGTGTGAAGTGAGGGGGGGGGGTTACTTAGGGAATCATGATGCAACGCTGTGTCATTTTTACTGAGAATCGTGTGTCACGTTTCTTGAGATGGTGGTGGGTTGGGGGTTGGTTGTTTTAGATTTCTACAGAAAAACGCTGTAGACAGGTTGTAAGTTTTCTTCAAGGTTTCTATGATTGACGTTGGGGAGTCACTGAAAGTACGATGTAAAAGGTGATAGCATTGTTTGGGCACTTTTGCCTTTAGTCTGCTGAATGTGGGTTCAAATCCTGGCCAAGATGTGGACCCTAGACCTTAAATTGTTATCGCTAATTGGGTTAGACAGTTCTTCTTTGGTTAAATGTCTTGTCATGCTGTTTTGCTGGACTGGCTGGTGCGTCAAACTTTTCCCTATACGTGCCTGGGATTTTATCTTGGAAGGGGGCAAGTTCATTTTTGTTTTGCAAATGGCACTTCCATTGGAAATTCTTTTAAAGTGAGGGGATCTTTTAAATGAGCTCCAAGGCCAATACCAGGGGAAACAGAGGCCATGGTGTAATGCCAGGCCTGCCACTGACCAACTTTCGATGCAGCTATTGGTCAAAATAAAAAAACAAGAGGGGGTCAATGAAAATTTTGAATTTTTGGCCCTCGGCCAACTGCCTTTGACAGCAAGTGACATGGCTACAGAACTAACAATTCAAAAATAAACCTCTTTTGAGGATAATCAGTCACAAACAAAATCTGCAGCTTATAAATTAGTGTCTAGAAAGCCACAAGGATGTGGAGAATGCTCTGCGCAGATTGCAGCAACTTTGTTTGCTTCCATCTCCCTTTCTTGATGGGCTCGGAAATTGAGGCGTTGATTGAGGATGGGACCCTTGTTAATCTAGCCACTCCGTGAACTTCCTGTCGACCCAGGCTGCTTAATTGGGGGAACGCCACCGCTGAGAACGACCACCAATTATGAATCGAGGAGCTCGGTCGTGAACTTGCGGGTCTGAGGCAAGGCGATAAGTAAGAAGTTCAAATAAGAAAAATATGTGTGGAGGAGAGGAAGCCGAAGACAACTTGATGAGATTGATGAGTTGTCGGCTTTGATTCATGGCAGAGGAATCCACGATGAGGATCGTTTGTGACACCTTGTGTGGACGTTTCGGTTGAGGGGAATTCAGGCAGAGGTTAGGCTGAACTTAAGAACTTTCTCTTGATGGGATGAAAATACTGCTAACTACATGCAGACATGCTGCATGTAATATCGCAAAGGTTTAGTTTTAATTTCTTTGGAGGATTACTCAGTAGAACTTTTAAAGGAACATTACAGAATTGGTTTTTGCTAACAAAACAGTTGCTGGCAGTGTAAGCACTTTATGTAATCCACTATATACATAAACTGACAAACCTGTATAAGTTTGAGATCGATCGGCCATCTGGGTCACGAGAAAATAGTGAAATACCGATTACACATTTGCATGAAATCATATAGGTTCAACAAATGAATAAAACGCTCACTGAGCGATAAACTCCGATCGGAAAATTAGCTTATTCATTTCTCATCAAATATGGCATTTCAGACAGAAATATTTCAAGGGATGTTTTCTACTATCATCATCATTAGACCGTGTAAGTTTTATGTAAATCTGTGATCAAAAGTATATTTTACAATTACCAATTCTGTAATGTTCCTTTAAGGTAGCTTTTTTGTAGCATTTTTATCCCTAGGACCTTTTGCCTTGCAAACACCCTCCCTTCGCCCTTGTATCACTTTTTCCCTGTCCTCATGGCACGAGGCAAGTCCACTGAGGTCCTTTCCATCCACAATGAATGTCCTTAAGGTCAAACTAAGATCGGATAATTTGTCCATCATAGACACCCTACCGTCTTCCCAGTGCGACATCTTATCTCTTATCAGTTAGAGTCCATCTTCCTATGCCCTTTGGCATTAATGAGCAATGTCTAACTTTGATTGGATTATTGTTTCTCCAAAAAGAGAAACCCATCATCCCAGCGCCGCATCTTGGCCCCAACAGTCCGAGGGCTGAAGCAAGTCTGTTAAAGTCCACCCTCTTACGGCCTTTGACCTTAATGCGCAATGCCCAGCTCTGATTGGATCGTTATTTCCCCCATACAGAAACCCCATCAACCCAGCGCCGCGTCTTGACCCCCATCGGTCCGAGGGCTGAGGTAAGTCTGGTAAAGTCTATTCACCCTGTATGGCCTTTGGCAGTAACAAGCAGGGACCAATCCCCCGAGTACGGAAAGTTCATCTCCATCTCCACTTCCTCAGCGCCGCATCCCAACCTTGCCCCAGCGCCATGTCCGGCCTTTGTCTCATTCCTGCAGCCCGGTGTTTCTCACGGAATCGTCCACACTCAGCGCCACATCTTGGGCCAACTCTTGGGACAACCTTCTGCTTTGCTCGCATCAGCATATGATAAACAGATGTTTTGCTCGTCTGTTTGTTTTTGTCTCCATCCATCATCACCATCTACAGATTCCGTACACACACTCTCAAGTATTTCAACTGGCATGCTTTCATCTTTGAAGAAAATACTCAAGTGCGTTTTCCAAACCTAGAACTTTAGCTCCAGCTCCTGCTTGGGCTCCAGCTCTAGCTTGTACGGTGCTTCAACAACAAGCGGAGCTAAAAGCCGAAGCCTAAGCCGAAGTTTGGAAGAAGCCCCTAGGGTCTACATTTGTCTTGTTCCTTGTGGCAATAACAATTGTGAGACTCCCTTTACAAATGTGTATCTGAAAAGGGGGCAGACTAACTTTCCCTGTCAGCCTCATTTTGGTTACACTGACGTGAATCAAGAACAAACAAGATGGCTGCTCTTGATTGAAGTCTGATGGTCTCTGACCAGCAGGCATCAAGGTTGAATTTCGACACACAAACTTGTATCAAATTAAATGCGGTCGAAATGGAAGCTTTGTTTGTTGTGATAAGCCCACTCTTGAAAAGCTGTTGTCAGTCCCTTGTTTTAATTAAGTGCTAGGCACATGTCCAGAATCCTTCAAGTGAATTATAACTGCTATATAAATTTGATTGGAAAGGTTTAACCTGAGACCCAACCCCGTCCCGTCAAATATTGCTTTCTAAGAACCTCTCTTTGACCCTTGAGTCATAGTCTTACCCCCCCCCCCTCCTCCCATGATACCCATATTTACTCCACCAATTCACCTGTCACAAACAAACCTCAAAACCCATAAGTGGATTGGGTTCATACCCCCAATTGACCCCCCTGTACTCCAATGGTAGTACCTTATGTTGTCTAGTGATTCACCCCTCCTACACAGACCACAAAGGGGGATGGGGAGGGGGGTAACATCATTCCGCCCCCCCCCAACTCCATGGGCTTGTGGTTTTTCTCAGAGTTGACAATCTGGTTATTTATGCCATGAACAAGGCAGATCAGGTGTACTCTTTCAGACTGTGCAGGATCAGTCACCGTTAGTCACTTTGTTAAAGGGATAATGCAAGATATGGTGTAAGAATGTTCATCCCAACCAACCCTCTTTTCAAGACCATTCCGGAGAAAACAATTTGTAAATGTGTAATATGGGGGTCAGGAATAGTAATACAAATATCAGATGCATGTGAGTCGACTTTAATATTTGATTGTACAACAAGACAACGTTTTGATCAGTATGCTTTGATCGTCTTCAGGATTGTACTTTGGCCATGCAAAGTTTCAAGTTCTACTGTTAACAGGGCTAGAATTTGGGAGAACAACCCACAAGACCGCAGGGCTTGTAGCTAAAAATATTTACTGGACCAGAATTTTGAGTACAAGACCAGAATTGAAGTGAGAAGAAAAAATGCCTACACAGGTTAATACTTGAACTGTTTGAATTTGAAAAAGCACTGAGAGAAGATTGATTTCATTTGTATATTATGGGTATGTAGTCTTTGATAATCAACAGAATTGTATTTATCAGACTGAAAGTCAACATTTGAACACAAGACCGCCGGACTTGTCCAAACATGAGTTTACTGGCCCGATGCTAAAATCACTGGCCCCGGGCCTGCGGTCCAGTGTCAAATTCGAGCCCTGGTTAAGAGCATTTTTGGTTCAGCCTACATTACTGAACCTCATGCACAACCAAAGAGATTCTGAAGGGTCTAGGGCAGGCCTAGAAGGCATCAAGTTTTATTACCCTCTTATTTGTTGACCATGTGGACACTCACTCATCAATCATCAAGTCTTACCCTCTCCACCTGGACTTCTGAAATTACTCTGTCATCACCCCCATCAGATTACACTGGACTTGCTAAACACAATGTACAGGTGTAGCCTCCTAAATGTCAAATCATAGACCAGCTCATATTAACCATCATTACTTGTCAACCTTTTGATGGTCCATTCGGAGCAAACAGGGTTCTTCCTTAACAGTGGCCCGCTGGCCAAATGCTAGTTGAAACACCCAAGGACCAGTTAAAAAAAATCTTCTCCAAGTGGTCCGGGCTGGCTAGTTCAGAACATCCCTATTAAATAGTATTTAATATGAAATATGGACTAGTGAAATGACAAACGACAAGGTAACTTGTCCTGCTGGCTGGTCATTCAAAAAGTTAAGAGAAACCCTGGTAAACAAACCCTGAGTTCAATCTCATAGAGCTACTCAAACAGAAAATATTGCTAAAATATTTTCTTCTAAGCAAATATAAACCGGGTACCAGTCACAGATGGTACATGTGACATGGGCCCAATTTCATAAAGCCTTTAAGCAGATGTTTTATGCTTACTGAGCAACTTTGCTCATAAGAAAAGGGTTACCAGCCAAAACACCATCGACTTGTATAGTTTGTAACCAATTTCCAAACTTGGAAATTTGTTTTAAACAGTCATTTTTTTGCTTAATAAGCTGTATCAAATTGTGCCCTGCCTAAAGAGGAATAAGGTTGACCCCCCATGATGCCCACGGCTGCTACCATCTACATGTATGTCATGCACCCTGTGTGCCGTAGCAATTATGAATACTGTTTCTCACCACCCTAAAAGGGTACCAGGCTATTCCGTCCTTCCAGCCTCACTTTAATTTCATTGATTTGCAAGAAAAGCAAGATGTCCGCACCAAGATAAATGTCTGTCACCCAACCCCTTTAACAATATTTATGTTGCTCAGTACAGTACGTAGGTACCTGCTAAACTGACGTAAATTGTTCGTCAGCGTTCATGACTCGGGCTTGACATTTGCAGGGCCGGAAGTCCCTAGACAGTTCAAAATCAACATTTGTTGAAACCTTGGAAAAAAAGTATTATAAAATTTTGATGAAAGTATTTGCTGATGTGGTTTATGAAAGTCTAAACTACAGTAAAACTGAAAAGAAATTTACCTGCAATATCAGTAATGTATTTTGGCCAATTCAGTAAATTTGCTTTGGCCAAAATAAGTGTTTCTGACATATGATGGGTAGGTAGTTAGACATTTCCAAGAATTTGATTTTTTTTTTTTTTGTATGGATTTGGTGTAATTAAATCTGACATGGTAAACACTGTTATCTGCTTGCTTAAAAAAAAGAATACAAATTGTGTTTTAATTTAACATTTTCAAACAACTGATTTGTTTTACACACAGTCCTGATACTTCTTGGCCCCTGATCAAAGCCTTGGTGCTCCTTGTTCCGGTACAATTTTGCTCATTGAGGTTCCCTCTTAAAAAAAACTGCCTTGCCCTTCTTGAGTGAAACATCCGGCCTGTCTACACACTAGACAAACAATGCATGGGAGGAGCTTAAACCAAGATGGGGGGGGGGGGAGATAAAAGTTATCAGTCTGTCATCACAAACACACTTGTTACTACACAATTCTAGGACTTTGCACTGACACTACAATCTTTTTGAAGAGGCAACTTTTCTTTCTTTTTTGACATTTTCGAGTTAAATTTTTTCAAAGAATAACATTCTTTCTTTTTTTCTGAGAGTGATTCATTTTCTAGAACTTCTCTTGAAAGTTGTTCAATTTTGTAGAGCTGTTTATTAGAATCCTGTTTTTCCGTAGACCAGCCACAGACAATATACATAATGTATATACATGTAGCTGGTAATCTGTTTCTGCTAAGCAAGACTTTTTCGGCGCTTAGCGATTTAGCCTCGGATCCCAGTTGGACAAATTTTAAGAATTCTAGAAGATCTTTGTGGTTTGTACTGAAATTCTTGCAGAATTGATCATCGGGTCATAACAGTCTCAATCTGTTTGGAGTGTTTAAATCTCCGTTATCAAAAAAACCGTCTGAAGTCGGCCGTTGAAACCATGTTTACGAAATTCCTTCCTTAAGCCTCTCATAGGATTTATGTTTTGATTATTTTAGAAATGTCATAATTTATCAAATGTCGAGGTGATAAATGATGGTCGGTTTCAAACCAAGGATGGGAAAGAAATGTAAACAGATTCTGAGGTTTTCCCTCTTAAGAAATGTTTTAAAGAAGCACTGCATGTTTTTAAATTGTCCCTATGAACAGAGAACTTGAGCAAGGGCTTTCTCCAAAAAGATGCAAAGTATTTAAAGTAGTCTTGCATTGACATCATCACCTACTCTTTTTTCTTGCATTAGTATTTTGGGGTGAAGTCACTGTTGTGCCACTTCAGTGCTGTGAACTGTCCCTGATTCTGCAGAAAGTTCCTGAAAATAAACCAATCTTTCCATGTTATGATGAACAAATTTGAAAATCTCCCTGATTATGAAAACTTTCTCCCTATGTTAAAGTAATTCTAAATATCTCCCTGATTGTTGTACACAAATCTCCCTGATTGCAAGAAGCCAGTATGTTGGCAGCTCTGTGTAAAATGTACTACACGTTTTTAAGCGTGTGATTAGTCAGGTTTTGTCCTGATTTCAGGATTTGTCATTGACCTTCCATGGCCGTCAAAATGACTTGAAAGAGGCAAACTCAACATCACAGAGAAGAAAAGCTCTACCACCATGGCTACTGTTCTGATCAAACCTGTAGTTTTGTGGTGATGTAAAAAGTCTATCTGCAGTGTAACATCCTATTTCTTTAGTAAGCTTCATCTGCAAACCAAACCAAGAGGATATTTGTTATTCATGAGGGCTCACCCTTAACACTAGCCAGGCGTACATTGTCTAGTGAAAAAACTGTTGTGGGGTTGTAAACGTCACTTCTCAAATTGCCCTGTGGGCTACAAAGAACTGTGCAACCTACTTGTATATAATGCTCATATCTTCCTTTACAGATGCGTGAATAATGAATTTTTAAAATGTGTTAATGTATTTTTGAGTGAGTGTTTGTGAATGTATTAACTTCATTTGACCATTAAACCGGTGGCAACCATTTATGCATCAGAAAGGTATAATTAGGACAATAATGTTGAAAATATACATGTAGGTTACTTCCTGGACCAATTTCAAAGAGCTGCTTAAGCACAAAAAAGTAGCCAAGCACAAGAAAATTATGCTTACCAGAATGAGGTTATCCGCCAAAATACCATGTCACATGTACAATCTGTGACTGGTATCCTTTGCTTAGCAGAAAATGTTTCAGCGCTATTTTCTGCTTAAGCAGCTCCAGGAAATTGGGCCCAGGCGGCAAGACCAGCAGAATCCAAGGGCCAAATATCATGCCTGACATTGAAATAAAGCTTCTACTCTGCTGATGCTTCAGAGCCATCATGTCCTGCATTCCTGGTTTGTTTTATCTTGACCTCTGTAATCTTCCACATATCCTTTGGGAAAATCTTATTTTGGTGCTGATTTAGTAACCGTTTTACTTCTTCTTGCTTGTTACAGGTTATAGATGCTTCAAAGCCATCATGTTCCTCGTTGGTTTCATCCTGGCCTCCATCATCATCTTCCTCGTCTGTATAGAAGAGAGCTCCCTCTCCATCGGGGCCAACGTGGGCATCTCCATCGGTGTGGGCGTGGTCTGCGGCCTGGCCACCATGCTCTTCACCCTCTTCGGTCTCTTCATGTCGGGCTTCCACATGGGGATCTTCCTGACGGCGGCCGTCCTGATCGCCATCGAGCATTTCTACCACCCGGACATCATCTGGATACCGCTCGGGATACTGTTCGGGATCGGGATCATCTGCGGACTGCTGACGGTGAAGTGGCAGCGGCATCTCTTCATCCTGGCCACGAGCGTCATAGGGGGCGCCATCGTCACGACGTGCGCGGACTATTTCCTGGAGTTGTTCCGGATGGTGCAGTATGTCTACGATCGGTTCCTTGTGAAGGAATCGCAGGAACTGTGTTGGTACAGCTGGCTGATTCTGGGCACGTGGCCAGTCATTACAACACTAGGGATTATCATTCAGTATAAAGTGACATCCAGAGGGTTTAATCACAAAGATGGTAAGCGGTTTGAATTCTCCATTCGATGTTCAGACACAGCATTGGTAATCCCTAGTTACCTCCAGAGGGTTCAGTTACAACCATTGTAACCTGTTCAAATTCTCAGTTGAAAGTTGCTAAACCCTAGTTACCTCCGCCAGGGTCAACCACAAGGAGGGCTGACAGTGCAGTTTATGAAATTTTCAATCAAAGCATATAATGTATCTACCTCCTCTGGGTCAACCGCAGACATTGTACTCTAAAAAATGGTTTTCAAATAAAGCTGGTTAACCTGGTAAGTTGTAGTTGTACCTCTAGAGGGTTCAACCACAAAATGTGTAATCTGTTCAATTTCTTAGTTGAAATCTAGTTAACCATAGATACCTCAAGAGGGTTCAGCCAGCAGACGTTGTAATCTTTGCAATATCTTAGTTTTAAAGTATAGTTTCTTGCTCTGGGTTAACTGCAAACACTGTACTCTGTAAAACAAAAAAACAGTCAAATAAAGGTGTAAACCTGTAAATTCTTGTTGTACTCTATAAAGCCTCCACCCAAAACATTGTAATCTTTCAAATTTTTCTTTTAAAACGAACTTTAAACCCTTGTTTCATCTAGGTGGTTAACTACAAACATTGTAATCTTTTCAATTTCTTAGTTAAAATCTAGTTAACCCTTGTTACCCCAGAGGGTTTAACCACAGACAGTGTAATCTGTTCAATTTCTTAGTTAAAATCTAGTAAACCCTAGTTAACCTCCAGAGGGTTCAACCACAAAGATGGTGAGCAGGGATTTCTGTTTGATAGCTCAGTTAGAATTTCAAATAACATCTTTGTTCCACTTGTTTCCCAGGTCATAAAAAGATCAAATCACATCATGTAGAGCTACACAAGCTAAAAAAAAAGAAGCCGCCTAAAGACCGGGACGAAGTACGGCTACAAAAGTATCAAAACCTTTACCGGGTACGGAGGTGCAATGGGGATGTCGTAGCAGTGGTAAGAAAACTGTTTTGCTGTTTTGTTTTGTCGCGGTATGATGTCTTGTGATTAGATGAAGTCTAGGTCGCCTAAAAATGTAGTTACAATGTATTCAGGCTTATAAATGGAAGATAGGGTTGGGTTGGATTTGGGAAAAACCCAGATGCAGCATTTTATTTTTATAACTCTCTAACTCTTGGTAACATTTTCCAACTAGTTGAAATCATGCAACTGCATTGGTTGTGTCTGGTGGCACTACTGTGCACAGAAACTAACTTTGCACATGTACTGTGTGGATGCATTCACCACATGATATCATATTGCAGGCTGGCATTGTGTACCTATGATTAAAAACCACAGTGGATGGTATTAAATGGTCAGACAGTAGGAGGGTTGACTGTGCACTGTGTGCATGCACTGTGTGCATTCACTACATGATATCATAATGCAGGCTGTCATAGTTTATCTACCATTCTAAACCTTGGATCATATTAAATTGCCAGACAGTAGGAGGGTTGACTGTTTACTGTGTGCATTCACCACATGATATCATAACGCAGGCTGTCATAGTTTATCTTCCATGTCTAAACCTTGGATGATATTAAATGGTCAGACAGTAGGAGGGTTTTAAAAGAGGAAAGGCCATGTGACGTACATCTAAAAGAGGACCCTTCAGCATTCATGTAAGTCTAGATGGAAATATCAAGCCAAGTGCAGGCATGAATACCTAGCAGTACACTTTACACTTGAACTCCAATACGTCAACCAGCCAGGATTTTAGTGCTCGTGCCCGCGGGGTAAATGGCACTTAATTGGGCTGTGTAGTCACTTCTGTAGGAAATAGATGACTGCTATTTCCCTCAAATCCTGTCAGCATTTATCTGCAATTAGGGACTTCACTCGGAATGGTTAGTCATTTCGAGAAAAAAAAAAGTCATCTAGATAAAGTATAGCCTTGATAATGCTTGCCAATAATCTTCTCTTGTTTGTGCTGTGTGTGTGCACGTTTTTTTACATGCTTTGAATCAAGATAAGGCACATCACTTGAAATGTTTGCAAAGCTGCCGTTTCTCTTTAATACTCTGCTTGAATAAAGATCTTGGTGCCACATCAGTGATCTTTGCAAAACTGCTGCTGTTGTGGTGCTTACTTTCTTTGAATCAATATAAGGCATATAATTTGAAACTTTGGCAAAACTACCTACTCTCTTTGATGGAAGATGATACTACATCAGTGTAGTACTAATACTCGGCCAATGTGCTGCTATTGATATGCTTTTTTCTCTCTTTGAATCAATATGAGGTACAGCATCGGTAAAGTTGTCAACACTGTGCTTACCTCCTGTGAATCTTGGAGCAACAATGTTTACAACAACTTCATAAAAAATTTGCAGAAAATGTCTTACATTTTGAAGTGACCTTTGACCAAACAACTGTCTGGAGGATTTCCCCCTTGAACTTTCACGAAGTAACTCAGCAGTTAAATTTCATTTTTAGAAGGTTGGCAGATACGCTAAATTTACCCCTCAGCTGAATACAGTGTTTACTTGCTGAGAAAACAGCAAGAAACTGTCACTGTATTTTTTACAAGAACGTTGAATCCATCCACATTTAGCAAGGTGACAGCAGGTACAGCCACATCTCTTGCGGCAACATTCATGAACAGACACCAACCCTCAGAAATCCGAGGAACTATTCATGCATCTCAGATTCAAATGTTTTTTGGGAGAATAATTTAAACCATATTACGTACGAGGGAATCCTTTCTCAAAATAGTTTATACTATCAACAGCTGCTTCTCACCAAGTAAGTTTTTATGGCCAGTAATTTTGGAGGTATTCAGCAATCTATGACCCTACCTTTAAGCCACGTATATGGAGATATTGCAGGTGTGATTTACATGTAGGCTGAGTAGGTAGAGGCATGTAGGGGGAGGGCCTTGGTTTATATCAGGAGCTACCTCCTCATGAGGCGACCTACATTTCCCCCTTCGTTCCTACTCGTTCTACCTCACCGCTTAATAGTTCAGAGCCAATCTCACTTCCCGACACAACATGTAGTCTGAGTTTCGAGTACGTAGCAACGGAATTGCCTAGCAACGATAACGATCAGAGGAGAGGCTTTGGCTGGGTTGGGTTGATACCAACCGACAGTTGTCGAAAAATAACTTTGGTTTTGTGTAAACTTTTTTTTCCCCCTGATGAAATGGCTAGGAGCAGTTTAAACAGAAAAGATTTGTCAAGTGCATTTTAAGTCAATATGCTTAGCAAAAATAGAAGAGCACCAGCCAAAGTACATGATACTGCCTTAATTTGACTGGTAGCTTGTTTTTCACTAAGCACACCTTTTTAGTGCTTAACAAATTTAAAAAACCAAGTCACAATGGACTATCCGTTATGGCATGATGTGGCTTTGAAAGTTTGGCTAAAACAAGTTTTTTTAATCTCAGATCTCTCTAGTGCTTGAACAATAACTCTAAGGGAACCAGCTACAGTGTGCTATACATTCTTGACACTACGGCTGGTAACCCAGGTCTACTGTTACAGGAACTAGGTTGCAGTGTGTGATGAAGCCTTTAGGTACTGGCTGGTAACCTGTTATTACTTTGTATCTGTAGACGTTTCCACTACTTTAATGAAAGCTCTATGGAAACCACTTACAATGTACAATTGATGAAATTTTGGCTGGTAAGCTGTTTCTAACTGTACAGGGCTTAGCAGCTCTAAGAAATTGGGCCATGTTTCTATTGTTGCTTAGCAGATAACCAATCTCAGTTGTGGGGTCCCCCCCCCCCCCTTCTCCTTACCCCCTGAAGTCATGTGTCCCTAGACGCTAAGGAAGTGTCGATGTGAAGCAGGAAAACGATAACTGACTTCACTCGGGTCCCCATAGTGGAGGATATTTCCTCGAGTCTGGTCCCTGGATACATGAGTCACTGACTTCAGGTCACTTAGAATAGGTGCTAAACGCAGACTTGACATTTTAGTTTACACGCTGTGTTTTTAAAGAGGTGGCATGTCTGGAGCCTCATTCCTGAAAGGGCGAAGCTACCTCTTTCAAGAAAAGAGCACAGTCTTTTCAGGACAAGCCGTAAAGTTTACTTCTTCTTTTCTCTTTTTTTTTGCACATAAATTAAGCTCAAACCTGTCCTTGTTTTTTTACACTTACACAGTGCAAACATTTAACTGATTTAAATGAAACCCTGACTAAAAGTAAATACAACAATCTTGACATTTGGCAGCAGGATTTCCATCTCGCTTTCATGAATTTTGCACGGAGGCCCTTTTTGTTCACCGTGACTCGGTCGTTCCAGCAGCCGTTGCCTCTATTTTTCCAGCGGCCATTTCCTTGGCCATTCCCTTAGCCACAAACACTGTTTGTTTTTTTTATTGCAGCAATCAAAACAACCATAGGTGATGTGGGCACTTAAAGTGTTATTTCCTCAACTTTGAAAAATTTTCATACAGAAATATTTATCTGGTATGATGAACCTTATGATAAGTGAGGTTTTATGCGTAAATCTTATCCAACAAAAAGTATGATCGTTACCAACTTCGTTTGTAATTTGTCTTATTGAATTTGTGCTACCTGTCCAGGCCTTGTATTACATGGAGGCCACGGACTCAGAGACCATTGCCTCTGTTGCCCTGGTCTTGGCCTTGGTGCCCCTTCAACAGTTTCCCATAGAAGACTTTCCAATGGAAGTGCCCTTTGCAAAATGAAAATGGCCATGCCCTCTCATTAGTATTTTGCCTTGTTACAGGCCTGTCCTGTACATGAGTTTAAGAATAATTATACAGCCTTCTCCATGCTACATGGTCCCGGGCCACCCTCTCCATCTCTACAACTCCCTCTCTGTAGTCCATCAAGAAGCCCCTTTCCTTCTGCTCCCTCTACCTCATTTCCCTTCAAATCTTCCTTCCGTGACATCCTCCAGTAAAAACCGTTCCCTCTGAAAACTCTAATAACCCATCCACGTCTTCTGCCTCTGATCAATAACTTTCAACAATCCTCTTTCTCCGTTGACTCTTTCCAGCATCTCAGCATAAGTAGCTTTCTCCATCCAGCTGATCAGATCAGCATTCTCTCCTGACCCACATCTTGAAAGCACTTAATAGGTCCATCTCGCCCCAACCTAAACATTCCTGTCTCAAAATGCGTACAGCACAGTGCTCCAGATAAAGCACATGCAGTAAACAGGATTTGCGGCTCAAGTTAAAGTGTTTTACTCAAGGACACAAGCCTCGCATCCGGCCAGCCCAGGATTCCGGCCCTTATTCAAGCCAATCCTCTCTTTAACGTATTAATTTCAAAGATGTACAATAAGTCTACTTTACCAAGGTGCATCATAATTACTAACGTTTGCCGAGGAAATTCAATTCGCCAAATCGTGCCGCCTCAAATGAAAAACTTCTCCATCAATGACGGATCTGCTAAAAAATTGTGTTGTTTCGGGGGATGGGTGGTTATTGCTTGGACATATCTAGGTGAATTGCCACACGAGGTGGAATGGTACGGTACAGTGCTATCTGACATTATCTTCAAGCAAACTTGAATCCTCAATTCTGATTGGTCGATCCATAGCAACAAGAGTGTGATATATACCTATATTGCCTGGCCCATATCCAACCGTGTTCTAACACACTGTTCTAACTTCACATGTTGCGCTACTTTAAGCTACATGTCAAGTTTGCTTGAAGATAAATTTGATATCACACGTGCGTTCATGAAATACGGGAAAATATAGTGCCTCGTTGGATATGGGAAGCAGAAGCGTTGTATATTTCCATATTCCACTTTCGCTTGTGTGAACATGTACTATCTCTCTTGAGGGATTTCAGAATATCGTTCCTCTAAAATCCAACACCCTAGGGCAAAGTTAAATTTTGGGTGGCAGTTTTCTCTTTTTATTGTGTTGAGATTGGGTGTCTGCTTTACATTAGGTAAGGTCATTTTCTCTTGTGTAGAATGGTTTAAAGGGGGTCGGGGGGTTAAAGGGCATAAATTGTTTCAGGCCTGGTCAACTTTCTTGTCAACTTAAGAGTTTGATTTTTAAAATTGTTTTTTTTTAGTCCACCACGTTTTTTTTATCTTGTCCTTTTTTAATGTTCCATTACATAAGATTTTCCTAAAACAGTATCCCTCGAATTATAAAAAATTTCCTTGCCCCCCTCATAAAGATAAGACTCAGCGCCTGGCCCTGAGGCCAATTAAAGCCAAACTTGGCTCTACATGTTCCTCCTTAATCATTTTAAAGCTGGAAAACCTTGAGCGATTTTTCTGGGGCCTCATACTCCACAGACCCATGTACACCATGCTAGCAGTTTATGCATGCCGCAATGTGTCATCAGCTACGTGTAGATGTTGTAAATGCAAACACTTGTAGTGCACCGCACATGAACCATAACGGACCGTAACCAGACAACATGTTTCCCCCACCCCTCCTCCCCATGTTTCTTCATCTAAATCTGCTTTGTTTTAAGAGAGGGGTCTGCAGTCCCCCTTCTTAAATAAATCAGAATAGGCTGTCCCCATAAATCCATATACACTTGGACAGGTGAACTTTCCAAAGTCCCTCCCAGAGCCCCTATCTCAAGAACAAAAACTTCCCTGCCATCCTTTTGAGAAAGACAAGAAAGAGACCTGACAATCATCGGATTTGATCTCAACTTCCGGCTGTCGGAATGTTGGTCTGTCTGTCCATCAACCGGTTCCCGTAGAGAGAGGGCGGGTTATTTTAAAACACAGGGTAGCGGTTAGCGGCAACTGCATCCAATTAGCATGGCCGCTAAGCAGCTGGTTCCCTACACATCAGCTGGTACCCTGATAAACAGCTGGTACTTCGCTTGACTAGCCAAGCCAAAATAAAGACATTGTTGTCAACTTTCATGTTGGGAAAGTTCAACCAGAAATCTTGCATCAGTCTGCAATTTACATTCATACTCGTAGAGTTTAAGGCTGCCATCTTGGTCATTCTTAATCACCAGAATGTAACCAAAATGAGGCTAGGAGTGAAATAGTCTGGTGCCCTTATAATAAATATGAGTCAGAGCCATTGTGTGTTTAAGGAACATCATGACCAAAATGATTACCACAGTCCAGCGGCCAATTTTCTGATGCATTTATTAATTTGTTTCCAGTGTATAGAAAAAGTACGTTGCTCCTATAAACCCATCATTCCACAGCTCATTATAAAAAATAACCCTCCTCATAATTATTGCTCTTTACCTCCCAAAACCCAGCCAACCGGAATAAGTCTTTGATTCCAATTTTTTCATCCACAAAAAAATACAGGGAGACAAAAATCCTAATACTGGAAGGTGTCACACTTGAAAATATTGGCAAGATTTTTATCAGACGACGGATGACTCACACAATGGTTCACACAGACATGTGGTTTTTAAAAAACCCTGCAGGCTTTCACCCTAGTGTAATAATATAGTCCGATTATTATTTAACACACTGGAGGCAAAAAACTGATGCATACTTTTATTAAATTTCATTGCATACGCTTACAGGCGACGAGGAAATAATATTGGTGTTTGGAGGCACTTTTTTCATTCCGATTTCCAGTCCTGCCATTACTTAAAAACTTCTTCAAAATGATGTCAGTCACTTGGGATAATTAAGTTAGTTTTCCAATCGATGTAGTCACCAAAGTTCAGGGATGGATTTGTAGCGAGGCTTTTTCTACATTGCCTTGGTAATGTTTTGTTTTTTCCCTCGTAAAAAGTTCCTTTTTTTGTTCCTTTTGTTTTTGTTTTGTATTAAGCCCTATTCATATTACAGAACCAATTCCCAGGACATAAAACCCCAGGTATTTCCCGAGGAATTGTAACCCCACCACCAGCCCATCGTTTCAACTTGATGTCACTTTTTGTAAGGTGTTATGACCGAGTCGTTTAGAGCATCGGATTCAAGTTCTGGTGGCCGAGTCATCGGGGTGTGGGTTGAGTCCCGGTCATGACACTTGGTCCTTGAGTAAGATGCTTTACTATAATTGCCTTCTCTGCACCCAGGGGTATAAATGGGTACCTGTGAGGGTAGAGGTTGATATTGTGTATGAAAAAGCCTTCGGAGCGCTACGTCAGCACGGGCTGTTACTCCCCAGGGAGCTGAGAAAGATTACAGGAATGCTATTGGCCGAATGACCAGGGTACTAATGTAAAGCGCATTGATACGCTATTGTGAAATGTGCTATATAAGAACTAGTTATTATTATATTATTTTCCTGGGGAAAATGAGCAATTTGCATACTGACCAGGGGTAACCCTAACCATACACCCCCCAAAAAAGGGGTATTCCATTTCATAGTAGTCTGCCAGGCTTAGTTACTCAAGTGTGAAAAGATCAACCAAATTTCCCAGGAATTTAAAAGATTGTTTTTTTTTTTTACAATTAGAATCTGTTAACTCTCATGTAAACCTCAATTTCCTTATTGATTGAACACATTTTAAACGATCACTTGTTGTTGCCACATTTGCTCAGGCTGGTCTTTAAACTCGTGGCTTGAGTGATAGCCTAGAGGTGTGTCTTAGAGAGAAGTGGTGAGGAAAAGCTTCTCGGAAAGGAAATGATCGACCGTGAGAGATGGGGAATTGAAAACAAAATGACAGGAAAGAGTTTTTCATTTAAAGATAAACAGATGTAAGCTTTAAGGAATAATGTAAGCAGACATCATCGAGCCGTTGAGTACGTAGAGCTTGTTCAGCCAGGAAGTTACCTACATTGGATTTTCTATTTGGCAAGGAGAGGTAAATTCTCCTTAAAGGGATCTTGTGTGTATACAGTGTTGACTTTCAACGCTAACCAGTTCACTGCATGTGAAGAATTGTCGCATCCCAAATGTTTCCTGTACCACCCTTATTTCTTTCCCAGAACACCAATCCAAATGTGTGAGTGTTGTGTGTGTGTGTGAAACAGTGTTGTCAAAATGAAACCTTGACTAAATGATTTGGAGTAAGACATTGTGGTTTCTGATCATTAGAGTTAGAGTTTTTGCACAGAAGCCCTCTTTGTTCATCGTGACTCAGCTGTCCCACTCCCTGTTGGCCATCCACCTCAGCCCTAAACCACAGCCGATAATCGGCTGTGGCATGCTGTAATCTCACACTTACCTTGATGCTGAGACTAATGGTGAAGAATTGTCGCATCCTATCAACCCCTCGTAATCCTAGTTTATCAGACTAGTTTAGGCATCTTCTCTGCACAGGAATCTTCAGGCCTACGGGTCTCAGTGCTCGTCACTTATGAGGGTCCCTTGGTTTCATCACCAGAAAGATATAGGGATATAACAATACCCTTGCTTCAAAGAGAGGTTTCTAGGTCAAATTCAGTTTTGTGATCCGCTTCTTATTTCCCAATAGATCAGTCCTTGGGAAAATGGGGAGGGGATAACAAGTCTCTAACCTCAGGTTTAAATGGTGTAAATGCATTTGGACTTCAAGTGCACACTTTTGTTAAACCCTAAAGTTGGCATCCACTTCAAATATATGGTCTGTAAAGTTTTGTACAAGGAAATGTTAGTTCATTCCTGAATGTTTGACGATATTCAATCAAAACGGCATTCAAAATTCCTCTTTCGAAGGTATAGACCCATTTATTTTCTATGTTCAATGACGTCATGTTTCAACTCGGAGAGAATATAAACTAAAATGACGTTTTACACCATTTTAACTTGAGGTTAGAGACTTGTAACTTTTTTCCCCACTTTCACAAAAAGGACTCTATCTGTTGGAAAATGAGTGCATCGCAAAACTCAATTTAACCTTGGAGCAGCCCCTCTTTAAGCATATGCAGTTGATTAGCCGTGTTTTAAATAATGAAGATTTAGATTACTAGAACTAAGGTTACTGCAAAGGTTGCCACCTGGCACATCATCTAGTAGGATTATTTCTGTCTCAAACATTTCCTTAACAGGAAATCAATTGTCGTGGACAATACATGTAGATCATGGGGTATCTTTGTCCAGAAGAAAATCGGAACGAACCCTAAACTATTCGTTTACGCACTAATTCTTTAGACAGATGGTAAATACATATCTATATTTATTTTTTAAAAGCGTACTTATCAGGACCCAATTTCATGGTACTGCTTATCACAGAATTCTGCGCTTACAGCCATATACTATGTGCTTTACAGGGAACCGTAAGCGCAGAATTCGTGGTAAGCAGAGCCATGAAGTACCCAGGTGTGTTTTTTTTTTTAAAGATGGGCTTTATTTCAGCAGAAAATTTGGGCAAGCAAAATGATAATGTTAATGACATGGCTGAATGGTAACCTGTTTATGCTAAGCAGTTTTTTTTTTAATTGAACATGCAATATCATTCACTGTGGTTTTGACTGATAGATAAACTATGCCATCCTGCAATATGATATCGTGGTGAAAGCATCTACGCAGTACACAGTCAACCCTCCTACTGCCTGACCATTTAATATCATCCACTGTGGGTTTTAATGATAGATAACTTTTGCCATCCTGCAATATGATATCTGGTGAAAGCATCTACGCAGTACACAGTCAACCCTCCTACTGCCTGACCATTTAATATCATCCACTGTGGGTTTTAATGATAGATAACTTTTGCCATCCTGCAATATGATATGTGGTGAAAGCATCTACGCAGTACACAGTCAACCCTCTACTGCCTGACCATTTAATATCATCCACTGTGGGTTTTAATGATAGATTAACCTATGCCATTGTGCAATATGATACTGTGGTGAATGCATCTACGCAGTACACGTTCAACCCTCCTACTCTTGGCCATTTGATATCATTCACTGATACATTTGTGTCAGCCTGCAATATATGTTTTAATGCATCTTTACACAGTACACAGTCAACCCTCCTACTGTTTGACCATTCAATATCATCCACTGCGTGTATGTGGTTTTGACTGATAGGCTGAATTATGCAACATGTACACTGTTAGTGCTATGTGCAGTTGTGCCACCATACATAACCCTTTCAGTTGAATGGTTGCAAATGGTTGGTCAGCTCTCTGGAAAATGTCACTAAGGTTGTGAGTGCTTTTAAAGGGCAGACAGAAACACCAAACATTTTTCCTTTGGGGATTGTATACCAGTGCAGAATTAGTTGAATTTCTTTTAGGCGAAAAACAAATTGATGACTTTTTGCAGATTGTCAAAGTCAGGATGAGTTTTTGCTTTTCTAATAAGTACTTTACTCTCAGTAATTTGTTTATAATTGACTTCATATCCTCAGTGGATTAAGAGATATGTTTTGAACTAACTTGAGGAAATTGGAATTAATTTCATTCTTAATTTTGGAAATACGATACAGCTGGGGTGGTTTTAAAAGGAAGAACAAATTTCAAATAGTTCTTTTTCTGTGGACTTTTCCATGGGTTGGGGTGGGCGGAAGCTGGGAACATTTGGGTGTTGATGTAGAGTGGAATGTTTTAATAGATTTGAAACGGCTCTTGGCCAGAACACCTAGAGATTTGGAGCTTGTGAAATACAGTTCCACAAACCTTATCTTACCATGTTCTCTTTTCATATTTGTGTTTACAGAGTTACTTACAGAGCATCCAGAATCATCTCTCACCAGAAATGCAACGCATCGCGTCCACAACACACCTACCCCCAGAGCCGGTCATCATACCGCCCCCTATCCCACCCATCCCACCGGCTCCAGAGATGACCACCACGTTGCTTAGCAACGCATCAACAACCATAACGACCATCGGTCCCGTCACTCACATCGATGATGCTGATATTGCTGATGTTTGATCCGTTGGATTGCTGAGTAAACATTAGCAGGGAACCAGTGGTAATCATTGTTAAAAAAAACGTACCCTTTTAGCTGGTGATCTGTTTGTGCTAAGCAAGAACTGTTGATGCTAAGCAGTTTTATGAAATCGTATTCGGTTCAGAAAACTGCCTCTATCTCAAAGTCTGGCGGCACTGGAGTGTCGTGACTTGAGTTTCCTTCAGCGGAGAAAAACAAAATTGGAAAAATTCCAAGTATTTTGGGGCTTGGCTCCACACATAAACTTGGCACAATTATGCTAAGCCAACATTTTGGGATAAGCATGATAGCATCATACAGGCCCAAAATTGTACTTTTTTGTATGGCAATTTAACTGGTAACCCAATGGAACCTACTAACTTTCTTGTATTGAGCATTTTCATTATGGGAATTATTTTTTTGTGTGTCTCATTGCAATGGGGAAAAAAATCAGTGGAATTTTAAATGACACAATCGCTTTTCACCTCCGAAGGATGTTGAAAATTTTAAAATTAGCTTCAGGGATTTCGGCACGATCAAATTAGAGGGAGATTTCGATTAGGGGGAAAAAACACGATAGATCAGATTTGCAGTTTCTGATGGATAGAATCCTTTATCGTGATCTGATCGAGATTAAAAAACTTTGACTGATCATGGAGATAGATTCTTGGTGTGACGGTAAAAGTCGGAAGTGGAGAACGTTATCAAGGTTTGCAATCGACCCTCGGCTGTTGTTGGAGTTTCAGTGAAACAGATGTACAGGAAACATAAGATCAATTTCAAAAATGTTGTCTATTTTCTCGGCGGAACTTGGAAAGTACAGAGTGTGCTTATAAAGTTCAGTGGTGAAGGCGAAACTCAAGATGGTTTTAACAAATATGTTATTTGAAAATAACAACCATCATCGTATTGTGTTGATTGGACCTATGTCACAATGCTACTATCAAGTTCCTTGTGTACATTAGTAGCCATGAATACCAATTGTCATTATGTGAAAGGGGCACCAGACTATTTTTTACCCCCTGCCTCATTATGGTATACTTGGATTGAAATGACATCAACTCTGGCCAGGCGTTTTGAGGTCTGCTTTTAAGCAAAAAAATATTGCATATAACGGGTAACCAGCCCCAAACAATACACAAATTACCTGGTGCTTTGGCTGGTCACCTATTTCTTCTAAGCAAGATTTTTCCTGTGCTTATGCAAACCTGTTAGCTTAGAAACGGTATCAATTGGAGCCAATATTTCGACGATGTGTGTGTTTTGATAAATTTGTCTGTATAAAGTGCAATGCAAAATGTCTATAAAGTATTCAGTTTAAAGAGGCATTGTGTATATACCTGTGTACATTGAAAAGCAAAACCCAACCCTTGGATGGATTTTTAACAAGACTGTATAAAAAAAGAAAGAGTTGAAACCATATATAGAGAAAAATTTGTTTGACTCAAATGGTTGCTGCTCTGCGGATCTTTATGAGCTGTTGTGCAGAGTTGTGACGCCCGTTGCCAAATCAGGCACTTCTTGGATAAAGTGATGACAATAAAATGTTCAGTCTTCAGGCCTGGAATTAAACGAAGGCCACGGCCTCCGTTGCCCACTTCTTGGCCTTGGTGCCTCTTCAAAAGTTTCCCATAGACTTTTTCCAATGTAAGCACCCTTTGCAAAATGAAAATGGCCTTGCCCTCTCAAAGATGAAATTCCAGGCCTGAGCCTTGATATCAATGTGCATTCTATATGTTCAAGACTTCCCTTATAAGCCCTAATTAGGTGATACTTGAAAGCTCTTTATACTCATCTATTTGATGAGTAAATAAACCCAGTTTTGAGTTTGGACAGGAAAGTGCCTGGTTTTGCATGGATATATGGCTGTATTTGACATCTGGGCCCAATTTCATAGAGCGCTTTAAGCAGAAAATATGGCTTAAAACTGTTCTGCTAAGCGAAAATGAGCAGGATACCAGTCACAGATTGTACATGTAACGTGGTATTTTGGCTGGTAACTATCTGATAAGCATAGTTTTGTGTGCTTAGCTACTTTTTACACTTAAGCAGCTCTATGAAATTGGGCCCAGGTTTATTCCTTAGTTGCTTAATTGAAATAATTTTACATTAAGAACATTCACCACAATTTGTTCAGAGATAGTTGTTTTTGATAGATTATCATGTGGTGTTTTCGGCAAACCTTAGGTTGGGGGTTCAAATCTCATCCAAGTAATTTGCCTGTTTTGGGTTTTTTTTTCCATTTTTTTTTTCACAGAACTCAGAAAGTACCAGGGATACAGTGAACATTGTTTCCTTGCAGAAAGATAAGGGTGATAAAACTAAGATATATTCAGCTGAATTGATAAAATTATTTTTTGATTTGATAAAATGTTTACATTGGCATAAATATGAGCTTCCAAACAAATTAACCAGGCTAATGTTGAAGTTGACTACTTTTTGAAAATATCGCACAATAATGCATTTTGAATTAACAAGTTTGTTAGTTTCTTGTTGATCCAAATGTTTTCAGAAGACTATATACTATGTATACATTTTAATTTTGTATTTGTTAAAGTCACTCTGACCATAGCCCCAATTTAGAATTTGCAGATGTCATCATGTTGCATTGAGTCATAGCGCCCTCTAATGGCCTTCTGGAAGGCCAATGATGAAGCTGGCTTTGAACCTAATCACCAAGAGAAGAATTTTTACTTGTTAACAATTTTAAAAGAAACGGCGCATAGATTTTTAATAAAACTTAAAATGTGTAATCGTTAAGTGTTGCCTACCAAGAATTGTTTTTACCGTTAGAGGGCGCTGTCAAACAAGATGACTCATATTTTATGATTAAATCATCTAGAATTTATTTTCTGTCAGATAAGCCTAGCTAAGTGTATAAATGGGACATTGCCCACGGCAAATTTTTTTAACACTGTGTTTTCTTAATGTGACACTTATCTTGTGACAAAGTTGTTAAATACATATATGCAATATGGCCTACAGGAAACTATTTATGTTATTGGTCTGACATTGATGTACAAAATATTTCCTTATTTTTTGTTTTACATACTACCAAGATAGATAAAAAGGTTTTATGAAAGGTTATTTTCAAACAACTTCTTCTGCTAGAACATTATGCTTTTAATCAATACTTTTAATTTAAGCCATTTGGAGAAAAGATTAATTCCTGTAATTAAGTAGGCTCCACAATTCTGATTCAAACATGGGCTGGTAAAAATAATAAACTTGGGTCCAATTTCATAGGTTCTGCTTACCCCAGATTTTCAGCGCTTATCGAGCCATGTAAAGCACACATTCATGGGACGTAAGAGAAGAATCCTGCGGTAAGCAGAGCCATGAAATTGGGCCCTGATGTGCAGGAATTCCGAAACTGTTTTTTTTTCTTTCTTTTTTTTCTTTTTTTTTATGGCGTCCCAAATGGTTTGTCCATATTTCAGTGGCCCTCAGGTGTGATGAATCATCATGTATCGTAACTCATTGATTTGTAAATAGTGGTTTTACTCTTTGGAGAGTTTGAACTGAAATGACACTTTGCATTAAACTACGCATTTGCATTTCCAGTGGGTGAGAGTAGTGAGTCATGGTTCTCTTTTAAAGTGAGGTTTTGTTTCTAAAAAATCTTGCCTCTGAAAGTTTTGCTTAACTTTTACAAAATGATTATAAAGTGGTCAGATTGTTTTTTTTTAATCTTCAAACAAAACAAAACATCTTTTACTATGCATTTCTTAAAGCAATTAAATTTCATTGACCATGCTATTTTGTTGGTGTTTCTTTTAGATTGTTAAATTTCAACAATTTGTGGTTTATTTGAACTTTCGCTTCCTATGTTGTACTATGGTGCTTTTTATTGAGTGGAATGTATTTTGTTTATATGCAATATTTGTTAGCATTGTTTTTCAATTCTAAATGGCTGCCCCCGTATATGTATAACTAACCAATCAGAATGAAGTAAATGTCTGATGTCATATTAAAAGGACCGTCTATGTCAATTTTTTTTTAAATATCGATATATTGGAATTTAAGTATCGAGTATAACCGATATATTGAAATCCGAAACGGCATTTAAGCGTGTTTGAAAAAGTTGCTTGCACAACCCCTGCACTTGTAGACCTCATGCATTGACGTCATCAAGCCACCATCTTAAAGGTAAAACTATGACAAAACAATGGAAAGCGTGCAGTGCAGCGCATGCACAGGATCAGCCAATGGGAGTCTTCTTTTGTCCTTTTGCCGAGGGCCCCCTACTCAAATGACGTCATTTGCATAAGGTATATTGCCATGAAAGCATTGGACTTAAGCATTCAACCCGCAAAACCCCCTAAAAAAAAAAAAAAAAGGGACTCTGTTGTTATTTTATTAAAAATAAAACCTACACACCATGGAGAGTTTTTAGTAAACAAGCTGGCCGACCATGCTGCCCAATACGCAACCAGCAACGACCCATGTTGTACACGGCCTAGCTTAAGCCATGGGCATCGATGGGTGTAGGACCGGGGAATATGTGTGGTGGTGTGGTGTCGTGTCCCCCCCCCCTTAAAGACTGGGGGAACAGCATAACAGATGTAGTCGTCTCGCCCCCCCCCCCCCCCCACTGGAAACATCCAAAACCCTCACAATCTTACTGAAGTAACTGTCGTAATGCGGATATAATTAAAAAGGATTCATAAAAAATTGTATTTGGTAGAATCTGGGTTTATATCTCGGGGAAAAACCCAGGTCCCATTTCGGCTGATTTTTTGTTTTTGTTAAGATATCAACCCCTGTAAATCGCCTACTTGCTAAGACTATTCTGCAAGGCACTGTGCCAGGAGGAAGAAAGAGAGGCAGGCAGATACAAAGGTGGGAGAAAGTCTGAAGATCGAAAAGGATGGAGGAAACTAACCGATAAATCTTCAAGGGGTGCCCCCACGGTCAAAAGACTACGGGATAGGTAAGGTAAGGTAAGGTAAATCGCCTCCTGGTCAAACAATAAAAAGGGAACCGAGTGCAACACAGCAATTAAATGTTAAAATACTGGTGTGGATGCCAACGACGCACCGGGGGAGGGGGAGGGGCTTGGTCGGGGATAAAAGATATTTCACGACGTTCCGACTATCAAGTGTTTTTAAAACTGCAGTTTGTTTTTCCAAATCTCAAAAGTCCATTTCAAATATGGGGCACCTTGGGGGCGGGGGCACAGACATCAATTGGGGACGGGGCAGGTGTTCACCAATGCACCCCTTTAATTATGCCACTGTTTGGAGGTACCAGGCTCAAACTTCCCACCCTGAACTCAATTTACGAGCAAGAGTGACTGCAACGATTAAAGAAAAACTTCAAATTAACAAGTACAATTTAATAAACAACTCCTCATTTCATTTTTTTTATATTCAGAGACAAGATCTGAATTTGTTCCCGATAAAACCCTCTTTCAAGTAATCTTTACTTTCTGTGAAATCAGAAAATATCTGGTAACAGCTTATTTCAAGTGCTCAATATAAAGAAATTATAAAGTTTTGTTCTTGTTTCTTTTAACTATAGAGGCACTAAAATGATTATTTGATCAAAGAGGTGGACTTTGTTTTGTTATGCAAATTAGTTTCTGAAATCCCCGGCGTATGTCAGAATTGTAACTCGAATCGTTTAATGGGCATTTTTACGATCAATGTGCTATAGCTCTCTTTATGTAATGTTTTTATTTAATTTTTATTGTTCACTTAATTTATTTGGGGGGAATTAACTTCAGATAAAAAACAAATCTGTCATTGACCAAATAATGATTGGTTGTCCAATGAGAACACCTTTGATTTGTTATGCACAATAATTGTTTGTGAAAGCCGTTGCAAGATCACGTGACACAAGCAGCACAGTGCACCGCCATTTTTAAAGACAAACTGACTGCATCAACACGTCTCTGTGACTTGTTCACCAACAATTGCAAGTCTTTCACCGAGTTCCAAGGACACAACGACCACAAAAGTGTGAAGGTGAGTTGATAACTTGACTGTGATAATGATTTTATTTAATAAGAGTTTCACATACAGAATTTAAAGACTGTTGGGGTAACTTTTTCAAGTTCCAACTCAACTCTGAAGTGAACTAGACATGCTAGAGCCGAGGCAGAGCGTGTGCTGGGATGGGAAGTGTATTGGTCGGACACATTGACAATAGTCCCAGTTGCCCTGCACTGGCGTCCTTGGTTTAAAACTTCAACTAATGTTTGTTTGGGATATTGTTACAAAATTTAAGACACCGAAATCTCGTTCATATCTTCTTCATTTTCGTAACAGGTGATCCTAATTCGTGTAGTTTTTGTAAATAAAGCCTACAATACTACATGTCACTGTGTCCGGACCAGCGATGACAGTGCTGCATTATGTATACGGTATTTCGCGTGCACCAGCATTGATTGTTGCAATGTAGTTGGAATTTTTTTCTTTTTCATGAGCATGCACAAACACATGAAGTCTTCCGTCAAGACGTTTGTAACTGGTTTTGTATGCTATCGCATAATGCACTTCATAAAGGCGTTTACTCTCATGGCAATCGCATTGTTCTGAAATGCCCTCTAGCGTTCAATGTGTCTTAGCTGTATTGTAGCACGCAAAGTAACGAGATAACAACACTACAAGCCGGTAAATTGGAAAGATGTGACTGCTTGTGTGTCGCAAGGATTGTGCGTTGGTAATTTTTAGACCGATTTCCGAACCATAAAAATGTCAACGTGTAACAGGACGATCAGTCGGGTAACCATGTTAATGATGTAACTAATTTTGTCGCTCCCTGACTTTCCCCCCCCTTTTTTTTTGTTTAATTGAAAGGAGGGCGCACGCCCCCTGGATCCGCCCCTGAAGCGAGAAAACAAGAAGATGGTCCATCTCTTTCATTATTTGTATTATTTAAAACCACATGATGTATAGCAAGTGTTTTGAGATGACCTGTATGGCGCCCTTTGGTCAAAGCACTGATCAAATAGTTCCAATGATGTCTCTTTATTTTGTTTGCATATTTAGGCTAGCTACAGACACGCCATTGTAAGATGACGTTTACCTCTCCGAAAATGTATGCATGATGCGAATGCTGCCCCATTTCAAGATTCAACAATGTCTTCTCCATTAACAGGTAAATTTATGAACAACCATTAATTTGAGATGCATCAAGAAATTGGACAGTCCGATGATAATAGGGCTTGGAAAAATATTATGTAGAAACATGTTTAAATTTTGTTTGCATTTTATTTAGGCTAGCTTAAGACTTGCCATTGTCAGATGAATGAAGTCTACTTCTCCAAAAGTAGATGCATGATGTGAATGCGGACCGGCTTCAAAATTCAACGATGTCTTCTCCATCAACAGGTAATTCTAAGATGCATCATGAGAATTTGAACAGCTTGATGATACTAGGCTACGAGAAAAATCTAGAATCATGTTTTTTTTTCTCTTTTTTTCTGTAGTTAAGCTCTTATAGCCAGGAATGTTGAAACTTTTCTTGCTCACCTGCAGGATTAGTTTTCAGGATTCCTTTTTTGTTAGATATTATTTGTTTCTCTTCTGTTAGATGTGAAGGATTTGATCATGTTTATTAGATGTTATAATTGCATCAAAAATAAATAATATCATTTATGGTTTTACCCTCACAATGATAAAAGGGAAAAAGGTACTAAATTATATTAAAAAGAGGTAATCTCAAACTATCCTTTTGTTTCATTACTCGTAAATACTTCAAAGTTATCTAAAATAATATTATGTTTTTTTCTTGCATGATACAGCGAGGGTTGTCAAATCCACAAAGATCCACTCATCAACCAAGTAGATGTCTGAGACCTGCAGTTGATAAGCTTCCTAACAATGTACAATGAGTCTGGTCAATAAACTACTCTCTCCTTCAAAAAGGGTAAGAGAAACTCCCCAACATTGAAACAGTTGTTAGTTCATAAAACTACCCCAGTTTCCTTCATTGAGATATAGCGTCACTTTCTCGTGGTAGTTCAACCTATTGGCAGACTCTCAAATTTGGAATGGTGGTTTTCTTGACCAACTTCCGAATTTTTCTGGTCATGGCTGCATTTGAAGGAAACCAACAACACACCCCTTTCACAAAATATATGTTTTGTCAAGCAAATGATGTTATAAAACACAAGAAACATGTGAAGCTTGATTCGGTTTATGAAAAACTTAATTACAATGTGTATGTGGGTGCTTCTTTTGGGGAGGAGGAAAACTAGGTTGGGAGAAGAAAACAGTTTCGGGTGCAAATGCCCCCCCCCCCTCCCCGAAAAATTTTTAAAAATTTAAATTATCACAATGAATTTGATCTGAACCATTTCTTAACAAGAAAAACAATATAACAAGAACTTTATTCCATTTTAATTTGATAAAATTGAATCGTTTGTAAATTTTTCTTTTACAGAGCTAGTGAAGGTGATACAAGATCCAACAATCAACAAAGTGGATGTCAGTCCCTCAAACTTGCATATATGATGCATTTTCTGCTTAAAAGGGTAAATTTATAAACATGTGTGCATAAGTAATCTTTTACAGGGTGCTTTTTTTAGTAGTAGTAATTATAAAAGAGTTCTTATAGAGTGCAAATATCATAGCAGCTAGATCAAGGCACTGTACTTGTGTGTGTTTTAGAAGAAAAAAAACATAGGATATTTTGTAAGTTTTAATGATGCCCTTTGCTGGTATAATTAGCACTTCAATCCACTAAAATAATTTCAAATTCTTTCTTGGTAAAAAGTGTCTGGTGCAATCTTGAAAGCTCATCAAAAGTACCATCCCTTTAGAATTGTGTTATAGAGTATCAGTTACTTCACAGAACTCCACATAAAGAAATATCACGCTTCGACTTTTTACATCTTATGGTTCTACTTCACTCATGGTTCTATTTCAATCAATATTTTTTTTCCTTTGAATAACTTGAAAAACTAAGAGGATGGTGTTGAAACTCATATTTATTCTATCTGTTTAGTAAAATAAATATTTGTTTGACCTAGTTTGTAATCATTTTAATTTGTTTGTGTTTTGCAGGTGTGCTGTAGATGATGTTTACCTGTCACAAAAGGTAGATTTCTGAGACCTGCAAGTGCCCATCAAGTGCCCATCAAGTGCCATACAACAGAACAGAGGTATGTAAAATTCATGTGGCTTACCATACTTTTTTTTTAAACTAACATCAAAAGTGGGCTGTTTTTGCAGCACTATACAAACAACAACCCTACATCACATACCACAACATTTTTGGGGACTTCATGCAGACATCAGTCTAACCCATTTTGAGTGGTTTTCCCTTCAGATTGATTACATATTGGAAAATAATGACATGTATTTATTAACAAAATCACTTGTTCTATGAACAAGCGTAAAATCTATACACTGTTCTTATGCACTTTCTTGAAAACATAACCACTTTGTAGAGAAAAAGATGGGAATGCATTATTTAACAAGATAAAGTTTTGATGATTTGAATTCACTCTGCTGGTTTTCATTTCTAAGTATTACTTAAACTCAACTTGCGAAAATGTTTGGTTTTTTTTTACAAAATAAAGCAATAACAGCTGTTTTACATTTTCTTCATTCAAGTTTGCAAAGTTTTATTTGTAATAACTATTAATAAATCAACAAGCTTTCGAGTACAAACCAACGTTATTACCTCAAGTTAGACCTAGAGTAGAATTGCTTGCATCATGCAAACGATATGCTGAGGAACCATGGAGTTTGTTGAACTACACGTCTTTCTTGATAAAAAAACACTCTTCAATTTAGGTTTAGGTATTGCCACTCAGGCAAATCAGATTTCAGGCAAATTGAGGTAAATATACTTATGTCAAATTTAAATTAAACAAGAATAAAATTAAGATTGTTGTTTGAAAACTTAAGTCAATTTTGATGGCTTATAAGGTTCCATGGACAGAGGCTGAATGATACCACCAGGGGGGGGGGCAGGTCATTCCAGCTTTCCCATTTTTATGCACTCTAATGTTTTCCCTCTTTGTAAATGTTACCCTTTAACAGCATTAGAAAACGGATGTCCTACAACCAAGTGTGTAGCAATAACTTTCACTACAATCTTGGGGGCTTCAGAGCTTGAGGAGAGCAACTCTTAAAGGAAACATTGAATGTCTTCAATGCATTCTACACATCAAGGAATCATGAATAAACATCAACTGAATGATTCTATTAGTAAGATTTTAGACATGTTAATTAGTGATGTCAAGTACTCAAACCTATGCTATTATTACACGTACATAAATGTTTATGTAAAAGGTAAGCTCACCATTTGCAGCAAGGTACACATTGTGTGTATTTTAAAATCATGAAGTTGGAGATCAATAAGCAATGCTCTTCGACCCAGTTTTAAAAAAAAAAGTGAGATTTTTGTATTTTATTTTTTCTTTGTTCAACCCCAAACCTATTTTCGAAATTTACCCAGTCAGTTTCCCTTGTGGTTCATTACTTGACATTTAAATTTAAAAAGTTGCATCCCCTCAAGGTGATCCCGTGGCTGCTGCTTCCCAGGTTGTATCGTAAACTTGGGTGTGATCCCTGGCTACACGGAAGTTAACGGTTGCTTGGCTTCTGACTGGCACCCCCGAACAAAGATATTGACAAAATAGGGAGACCACCAACATAGGGCTAGATAGCTCAGTTGGTAGAGCGCCGGTCGATGGTTCAAATCCTGCTCTAGTCAATTTTTCTTTGTTCAACCCCAAACCATTTTTGAAATTTACTTGAGTCCGGTGTTCTTTTCTGCTTGGCCACGACACGCCACGATTAATTAAAATCAAAACCATGAATGTACACAGAATATCTTAACTAAATTTTTGACATAAATACTTAAATTGATGACAATTTTACTGGTTAAGTAGAATGAATGTACTTTTGAGAAAAGCACTAATTTATTTCCTTTAAAATACCTTTAAAAAGCATAATTTTTGTTAACCTTTCTATCGGAATCAAAAGATTTTTTTCTCTTAAATGCTTCCATGTGCAAGAAAACAACACACAAAATTGAAAAAAGCTAAACTAGCACAAAATCTGTGACAAAACATTAATTGTGATTTGAGTCAACTTGAAATGTGATGAAGTTTCCACAGCTTAGCAGTGTAGTTTATTGATTGATAAACAAGAAAAATATAGTTTTCCCCAAAACTCACGCTTATAAAATTAAAGTTTCCTCTCTTTTCACAGTAAAATATTGTTTTTTATGCTAATAATGTAAACATTATATTGTTTATCCCATGTTTTGGAGTTGTCAAATAAAATGATTTTATAATGCAGCAAGAAATCTGTTTTAGTCCCTTACTTTGTGTGCTATTTTTGAACAAATTATGTGTTTTGGTTACAAGTATTAAGCAGACACAGAGCATAATTAAAATGCAAGATGATTAAAATTTAGCAAAGTTTGAGCAATAACTTTGTATGATTTAACAAGCCCGACTTGAGCCCACACAAAAATGTATGTGACAAAATCCAACTTTGCACGAATAAAATAGACTGGTCCCTTTCAGTACACCAGTTCATCTAATGCAGTGGTATATGAGTAGACGGGAAATCCAACAAAGATGGCTGCAGCAAATAGAGTTTATAATCACGTTAGCATAAAGGTATAAATTCCCTTTAGAATGTTCCCACTATAACAACCACCCTCTCAACATGGGCCCAGTCTGATACCTATCCTGATCATGGCTATTCCCAGGCATGACTACTAGTCCATCTCCCCCACCCCAAATCCAACCACCCAGCATTGTCCCAACCCATGCCCTAGTCCTCTACCCAGCTTGATCTTACCCATGACCAACCAGCCACACCCAAACATAAACGACTACTAGTCCATCACCCCTAATTTCAAATCCAACCACCCGGCAACCTCCCATCCCCTAGCCCAATGGCAGAGTCCTGTACCCAGCTTGACCAGCCCATGTCCAACCAGCCACACCCAAACCTAATGACTACTAGTCCATCTCCCCAACCCTCAAGTAACCACCCAGCATCCTCCCAGCCCCAGGCCCTGGTTCTCTACCCATCTTGATCATTCCCATGTCCACCCAGACATCCCAGCATTTTTACTAGTCCCCCTCTCCCCTACCCTCAAATGCAACAATCTAATCCCACTCTCCAACTGACTACCCATCAACCTCCCAGTCCATTGTACAAGTCCTCTACCCAGATTTATCATCCCATGCCTCACCACCCATCACCATCACCCCTACCATCACCCTCACCATCACCCCAATCCCTCAACCCAGCCAGCCCAGCCCACTGGCGGAGTGACTGCCCAACAACCTCCCAGCCCATCACCCATACCATCACCCCTACCATCACCCCTACCGTCACCCTACCGTCACCTCTCCCATCACCCCTACCATCACCCCTAGCTCTCAGCCCAGCCCACTGGCTGACTGACTGCCCAGTAACCTCCCAGCCCATTACCCCAAGCCATCATCCCAACCATCCCAGCCCACTGGCCAACCGACTGTCCAGCAATCCCACAGCCCATCATCCCAGCTACCATTACCCAAAGCCCTCATCCCAACCAGCCCAGCCCACTGGCGGAGTGACTGCCCAGCAACCTCCCAGCCCATCACCCCTACCATCACCCCTACCATCACCCCAAGCCCTCGGCCCAGCCCACTGGCTGACTGACTGCCCAGCAACCTCTCTGGCCTCTCAGCACTTAGAAATTTTACTCCCCAATCTTAACTCCAGGGCCCTTGGTCAACTCTCAGATCAGCCAAAAATCCAAGGGTATAGCCAGGGAAAAATATTTCTGAAATTTTTTCTAAGTTAGGCCATTCTAATATTCATCAGGTCAAAAACTGTTAAATTTTCATGAAAGCTCAGTAGCAGAGCGGTAAGAGAGAGTGCATACTGAGCTGAAGGTACCAGGTTCAAGCCCTGCCCATTTTTACAAGAAATTAAAAAAAAGTTCTTTTTTACTGGTAAAAAGGGGTTCTGCCAGGATTTGAACCCCCGAGCTCACAGCTCCAGAATTCCGAAAGCTGTGAGCTAGCCCGCTGGGCTAAATCGCCACTTAAAAAAAATTGCTCGGAACTAATATATATACCTTAGAATGGATGGGTCAAATAAAATAAAAAAATGAGATGCACCGTATGACCTATGACCTATGACCTTTGACCTTTGCATGAACTAGGAGAGGAAATAGAAATCGAAGAATATCGTTTGTTGTGCCTGTTTAAAAACATTTTATTCATACCATGTAAAAAGAGCACAAAAAATTACGCATAATTATACCAAATTTGTTTCGCAAATAAACTTAAAGACTACAATCCTTAGTAAGTAATTTAATTTAATTACAAACTACAAAATTTACAATAAAAACAATATTTAACAGGGTAATATACCTTATGCACATTACGTCATTTGAGTATGGCGCCCTCAACAAGAGGTCAAAAGAAGGTTGCTCATTGGCCCATCCACTGTGTTGCGCATACATACATGTGCGTTTTTCATTGTTTTTCATCATTTTACCTCTATGACGTCAATGCATAAGGTCTACTGCATAACAGTTACTTGTCTTGCCTCATCAAAAGAATCAATATTTTTTAGAGCAAAAATAAGATCCACATCTTCTCAACTGAACAAAATACACTATTTCTACATTATAATACCTTTAAAGTATTACCAAAAAACTAATTATTCCCTATAAACAAATCAAAATATTGCATTCTTCTATCAAGTCCCCCCCCCACCTGATTTTACTTCATCAGAGTTTAAAGGCAGGGTGTACTTTTAGTTTACTACACAAGTTAATGACCATAAAAACTTGCTTAATAAAAGAGCACTGAAGAGCTGTTGATACTACAAACATTGTTAGAAATTACCCTTTTGAATTACTGTACTTTTAGAGCAAGAGGTAATTTTTGTGTGTAGTTTTAGAGAAAGAGGTCATTTTTCACACACAAATTTGAATCTGAGAAAGGCTTCAGGCATGAAGCCTTTCTTAGGCATCTAAAATCACTCAATTCTATTCAACAAGGGTGTTTTTTTTCTTTGATTATTTTCTTGCACCTTTGATGACCAAATGAGCCAAAATTTCACAGGTTTGTTATTGTATACATACTGTTGGGATACACCAAGGGAGGATAATGGTCTTTGACAATTACCAAAAGTATATCCTGCCTTTAATATACATCAATTCATAAAATGAGAACCCTTGTAAACTAAACAGTGCTTGCAATGCAAGTGTTTTATATTAACTATTATATATTCATAGCATAATGTAAATTTCCTTTGGTCACTGCATAGAGGGCGCCACCACTATCTAGCTGTCATTTTATTCATTCTTGATAAAAATCACCCTCATACACATGGCCCATGAATGATAGATTTCTAAGAGTGATATTTTTTATATACAGTAAAAGTGGTTTTATATTATCAAAGATTACTTAAACTTTATTTCTTTATCCCCCAAGTCATATGTGAGATAATTCCACCCTTTAAACACACTGATTTATTATTCACAAAAATTAAATAGGTAATCATTTCTTCTTTTCCCTATCACAGTTCTTGTATTACAATAATACCTTACAGAAATGAGGCTGCTTTTTTGCACGATTTAATAGATGCACCGAACACGTATAAAATACATATTAACGTTCAAACTCTGCAGCGCTTGTTCATAAAAGACAAACAATATTTCCTTTACGGCATTACTCAATATTTTATGAACTCGTAAACCATGGCTCATCTTACATTTTTGCGTAACCCTTTCAGTTCCAGTTTGCATTTAAATCATTAACTAATTCTTGTTATTAATTTATTAATTTATCATCAATTTTTGAATACGATTATTGCGACTCACATGTTAGAAAAAGAAATGTACCCGCTCAGCTTGGTTAAGTTTTAGTTCATAAACTTAAGACAGAATTTCAAATTCTTGTTTGTGATGAACAAAATAATTGTACAGTTAATTTCAAACATCTCACTTGTTTTGTCTAAAACAAAACATATTATCAATCAGCATGTAGGCCTGGAATACACTCACTGATTGTATGTAAAGTTCATACCTGTGATGATAGTTTTTATTAGAGGTTGTTAGTTAGCAAAGTGTTAACTTACATGTAGGCCTGCCTTTTAAGAGAGCTTAAACCCCAAAGAACCACCCGCTTTAGTGATATAACATTTTCTAATAATTATCAACAAAATAACATTATTTTCACAAATAATCATAAATAACTCTATATTTTATATTAATTACAAATAAAATAACATTAATATTGCTCTACTCCAAATGCCAACATTAATTTCTTGCATCACCTGTTACCCCTACTATTTGTTTCACTGGATTAACATTATCATACTGTATTTTTAAATGTAAACATCTTAACTGGTTGTTGTATCTGACATAAAAATTGAAAGCCTCTAGTTTATCATTGATATTCTTAACATTATGTTAAAGTTTGGTAAACTCATTTAATGGGTGGTAACTTATCACATGTACATTTAAATGTATGAGTTATTGTAAAATGGAAACATAGACTTGTTAGGGTTAGGCCTAGATAGATTAATACTGATGTGCATGATTTTCTTTGTTAATAATTTTTTATCTTTTTAATCATTTGAATTTAACTGAAGGGATTAGGTAAAGATTCAAAACTTTAATAAGTAAAAGAATACAACTTGTCATAAAAAAATTATCATAGGATATGTTAAATGTCTATTTCATTCAAATTAAATTGATACATTATAATTCAAAAAATTGTAGTAGAAGACACTACAGAACCTTCATAGCTTATGTCAAATTTAGTAACTATTAGACAAACGGCATACTAATAAACTACTGTAATTTTCTCTGTTGATTAAAATACCAATAAGCTACTTTGCAATGTGTTAATTTGTTTTATTTTAATCAAACCATAGAAATTATTTATTTTCAAATGTTAGTGGAGAAATTTTTATTAAATAAAAAATTCAATCATTGTGCATTGTTTTTTGTAAAACAGACTTTGTTGTCAACAAAGCCCCAACTACAAACTGTTTATTAATTTTGTCAAATAAATTTCATGGTTTATATAATAGTTTACGTATTTATAAATATCGATTCCCTGTGTGATCACCCAATTCTGTAATTTTTGGTTACACCCCGTGTTTTTGTATTGTAATAATGGAAAACTTGTCATATGTAATTTTTTCTTTGAATTATGGCAAAATAGAATAACATGTTCCAGTGCATTTTCACTGGTCTTTTCGACAAACAATAACATTTTCTTTCTACACAAAATAAAACGTTGATATTGGTCGTAATATCTTAAACGCGCAATAACTTTATGTTCACCCGACTAACACTCCAACACATCTTCTTTCTTTATATATTCTTGTTAGTGATGCACAATAATTCTAACATGTTACCCCTACAAAAGATTTCATTGGTTAAAAACTGTGTAAAAAAGGAATCAAAATAGGAAAATCTAAACCACTTGTATCTTACATAAAAATGTTGGTGTCAGCCTAAAGCTTATCATTGTTATGTTTAAGTTAGTTCTTAAAATTTCATTTCAATGTAAAATGTATAGTTATTCAAAATTTGAAACATAAACTTGTTAGAGTTAAATTAATGTTGGTTTAATTAATATGTATATTTCATTTTGTCACATCAATGTTAATCAATTTATCAATATCTAACAATGTCATCAGTAGCCTTTAACTGAAGTAACACAATAATAAGACTTGTTAAAGGTTAAAACTTAACAATTGTATAAAATGTTTTAAATTTAGCATTTGTGTATTTGAATGTTAGTAGGAGACATTACATTACCTTTATCACATATTTATTGCCAAATTCAAGAACATTGTAACACATTCTTTTTATATGGACAGACATAACATAAACGTTTTTGTTAGTAAAAATTGTGACTGTGTTTTTAGTAGTATTTAGTACAATTTAAATATTTTATCATGTTTTATCATGAATTTGTTAATTATAAATTGTAATTTGTCTTCCGACTGTTATACCAATATGCTATTGGTAATGTGGTCATCTGTTTCTTGTCATTTTAATCAAACCATAGAAGTTATTGATTGTTAGATTCAAACAAAGATTATTTTTGTCGAATGAAGATTTGTAACACATAAATCATAACAATTTGTTTTGTAAAACAAATTTTGATGTCAACTAAGCCCCGACTACAAATCAATTAATTAAAAAAATAATATCAGCTGTTTATAACTGAATATTTTATTACCATTGATTTTGTGTTTGATCCCTTAACTTTGCAGTTTTTTGTCGCAGGAAAAGTATTTTTCCCCCTTCTCTATATTAATGTTTGTTGTGTTTTTCAGTATTTTTGTTTAAACCTTAAATATATATTATATATATATATATTTCAGTTCATGTATACATTATACTCTTGTTACTTGTGAAATTTTGGAACACAATCCAGTGCAATTTCACAGGTAGACAAACAGTAATTTTTCCTATTTCAAATGTATGAGACGAAAACCATTATTGGCCCAAAATAATAACACGTGATGACTTTATGTCCGCACGACTTACGCTCTAACCCGTTAGCAGCAGCCTCGTTTCTGTATCTAATACAGTCTTGTTTATTACAAAAAAAATTAAACCAGAGTATACTTATTTGGAGGCCAAAAACTGCCACATAAAAGTTACTGTATACACTACTGATAGTTTTAAAACTACAAATTGTAATGCAGAACATGTAGAACAGTCATCTCAAAATGGACTCGTAACCCTATACTTAAAAATATAAAATATTGTATAAGTACACCATTGCAAGCATTTAAATTCAATCAGTTTTAATTTTCGCAATATCATCCTGGTAAGGTTTGTCTCCACACTACCAATCAAATCTCCGCACCACTTATCGAATCTCCGCCTTGCCAATCGAATCTCTGCCTTACCAATCGGATCTCCGCACCACTTATCGAATCTCCGCACCACCAATCGAAACTCCGCACTACCAATCGAATCTCCGCACTACCAATCGAATATCCGCACCACTTTTTGAATCTCCGCACCACTTTTCGAATCTCCGCACTACCACATCATATCTCCACACCACACCACCAAATTGAATCTCTAAATGCTCTAAAGTCTCTAATTTTATAGTTTAAAAAACACGTATGTGCTTGATTGCAATTGTGTATTTATTTACAAGATGTTAACTGTATAATGCTGCAAAAACAGCCCACTATACGATGAATCTCTAAACGCTCTAAAATCTCTAATTTTATAGTTTTAAAAACGCGTATGTGCTTGCTTGCAATTGTGTACTTATTTACAAGATGTTAACTGTATAATGCTGCAAAAACAGCCCACTATACGACGAACACAGAAAACAGAAAACATCAAACTATTAAACACACCTGCACATCTTACAGTTGAAGATAATAAACTGCTTGCTATTCATTCATGATTGCTAGATGAACAGCTCAGATGTCTTGATGATACTGATGTTTACATATGCATTGCTCTCCTTTTTACCCTGTAGTCTTCAGGATGTCAGTGGAGGTGACTCTCTTCATGCACTTGATTTTAGAGAACTTTTAGTTACATCTATTGATCTGAAAGGTCAAGTATTAAGAAATTGCATTCAAGTCAACAATTGCAAAATGTAAAATCCCTTGGGGTGATTAATAATTAAATTAAATTAAATTGCTTGTTTTTTTTCCAATTTTGTGTCAGATCCTTTGTTTTTGTTACAAGTAAACTATAGTACTCTGTCAGGATGTTTAATTAATTAATAAGTAATTTGTTTTAGAACCTCCTAACTTGGGTGAAATTTTTGTAGCTTAATGATCTCTCTGTCTCCTGATCAGGAGATTGCAATAAGTAGGGCAAAGGTTAAACCATAATCAACAAAACACTTGTTTTTCCAAATCAATAATCACACTAGTACATTGATTGATGCACCTTGTGAAAGCTGAAAAAGGTGGAAAACATTAACTTCTGTTGAAGTTAGACCAACTATAGACATTCTGCACAATTGTTAAAAGCAAAGTTGTTGGGATATCACCTTTTACTGTAGAGCGCAGCTCCTACATTTTAGGCTGGATTTGGACATCTACTTGTTGACAGGTAGATGTCTTGGGAGATGCGAAGTCTGACTTCAAAACTAACAAAATGAACAATTTGCAACTTTTAGTGTTTTAGAACATTACCAATCAATAAAACAGTTTGTTTTAGATAATTTGCATTCACCTTCAGATTTTTGTTTTATACTTTCAATCAATCAAAAATAAATGAAGACAAATTATTGAAAGCTGCAACATAACGGTTTATCAATGAGCTCTCAAAATGAAACTAATCTAGCAAATAATTAAAATTACCAATAGCTAAAAATTTGTCTAGATAAGTTGGTTAAACATAAAGCTTCCTGAGGAATCTTCCCAAAATCTTTCAAACCTAACAGAAAATAAGTACAACCAAGCCCGTTAACTCTGAAATAACTGCCACACAACATACAAACATCTTTGAATGAATTGTAATGCTCCTGAATTTACTGATACTAACTTCTGTTTAAAGCGCTGCAACAGTACACATTTTGCACAAAATCTAGAAAGCTTTACATGGGACCGGGTGTAAATATATTAATTCACTTTCTGGGAATTTACCTTTTTCAGGAGACTGCAGCTCTAACATTTCAGGATGGTCTTGGTCATCTACTTGTTGATGGGTAGATGTGTTTGGACATGGTCAGCCCAACTACACAACACAAAGTGCACAATTTGAAAATTGCTTTTCCCCGAGGGTTTTTCTTTACTTTAAATCAAAAATAAATAAAGACAAAACATTGACAAAATGGTTGGAGGAACTCATGCACATCAGGGATAGTTTGATTGTTGCAATTACTCAGGGGACTACATTTGCTTGAAACAGTTCTTTTGGGGATCGATAATGGAATGAAGTTCTGTAAAAATTAGAAGAATACTTTTGGGGAATTCACCTTTTACTGGAGAGTGCAGCTACGTTATTAAGAGCTGGTCTTAGACATCTTCTTGTTGACAGGTAGATCTCTTGTAAAATGCGAAGCCTTTCTGCAACACAAACAAATTGCACAATTTGCAACAACAAGTGTTTAAAAACATTATCTAACAGTAAAAGAGTTAGGATCAGATGAATTGCTTTTACCTTATCATTTGTCATTACTTTCAATCATAATTGTTTGAAGAAAAACATTGAAAACAGCAACGAAAAGGTTGGAGGAACTCGTTCACAACAGGAAAATTGTTATTGTTCCAATTTCAGTAATTCGAGGGGGGTGTCAAATGCCTGAAACAGTTCTCTTGAGGATTGGTGCTGGTATGAACTTTATTCATCAGTGAACTCTTAGAATGAAACTAATCCTGGAAATGACATACCAAAACTTTAATTAACAAAAACCAAGAAATTGTAAAAAATTCCCAAAGAAAAGGCTTTCAAAACAGTGTGATTCACTATTTCAATGCTCTTTACTTTTAACTACAGTGATTTTCATTACAAGCAAAAGGCAGGGTGGCTACATCACTGTCCGACCCAAATAGTGCATAACTCAAAAGAAACCTCTTTTGTAGTAGAATACTGGTAATTTGTGAAACAGTTATGTGATTTTAACCAATGTTACAGCATACAACTTTAATCAAAGGGCTTAGTAACTGTGTTATTATTTACAAAAATAAAGCCGACTGTTGGTGTACTCGCTCTGTCACAACAATAGTCTTTGCACATCTTTGCCATCTGCTGAGATGAGGTAGTACCCACTAAGTCACATGATGACATGTAAACATTGGTCGCGCAATGTAATGCAACAAGAAAATGACTGATATTAACTTATGGTTCAACCAGAGAAGCAATAAGCACTCTGCACAATTATTACAGAATTTACCTTTTACTATTGGCTGGTCTTAGACATCCACTTGTTGACAGGTAGATCTCTTTGGAGATGCTAATTCTTTCTGCAATACAGACAATTTGCACAAATTGCAACAAAAAGTGTTTAAAAACAATGTATATCAGTCAAACAGTTAGGATTAGATAAATTGCTTTTACTGTCTATACTTTCTTTAAAAGAAAATTGTGAATATAAAACATTGAAAAAAGCAACAAAATGATTGGAGGAACTTCTGCACAACATGAACAATTTTCAACAGCAATTCAGGAGGGGGTTCAAATGCCAGAAACAGTTCTCTTAAGGATTGGTGCTGGTTTGAACTATATTTATCAGTGAGCTCTCAGAATGAAACTTATCTAGCAAAATCTTTAAAACCCCTACTGAAAAAACCATGACCCAGCCTGTCAATTTGTAAACGATTGCATAACATAAAAGCATCTTTGAATAAATTGTAATACTACAAAATTTTGCCTCATTCTGGTCCTCGAAGATTGTCCACACTTCACCTACAAAGACTCAGACAGCAAAGCCACAATAAAGACTTAAAATCAACCATCTGTAAAATGCAGACCATTGCAGGTCAATTGGTCTATTGTAATGCTACAAGAAAATGACTGATATTAACTTCTGGTTCAACCAGAGCAGCAATAAACACCCTGCACAATTATTACAGAATTTACCTTTCACTATGGGCTGGTCTTAGACATACTCTTTGACGGGTAGATCTCTTTGGAGATGCTAATTCTTTTTGCAACACAGACCTTTTGCAACAAAGCAATGCCACAATGAAGACTTAAAAACAACCGTCTGTTAAGGTTTTGGGCTGAGCAGTCTTGTAGTGCAATTGGTATTTTGTTTTTGTTCCCTTAGTCAACAACATTTTGGTATTTTCAAGCTTTCCACAATTTGATTCCCCTGACTTGCCTCCAGTCAACTGGTTTTTTTTTAAAGGCCTGCATAAATTTTGACCAACCTGAGTGACTCCTGTGGAATATTCTCATGAGAAACTAAAGTCTCACACAAGAGGTTTCTTCATGTTTTGATTAGCCTGTAGGGCTACTTAAAAAGCAGGTTTGACATGACCTCAGCACTCTCAGTGTGCATACATCAGTCTAGTGGCTAGCTAGTGGCTAATTTGAGCCCTTTGGTAATGGTCATATCTCTTTATCTATAGTTACTTCTCCAAAACATGTGAGGGTTGAAGTTGTTATTACAATTAGGCTACAAGTTAACAAATTGCGTTAGTTGTAACTCACCATGACCGTATCTCATCAGCATCTTCTTCCTGTCTCAGATCTCATAATTCGAAGTGTTTGCATTCAACTAGTTAAGATATCTTGACTGTGAGGGCCGACCACCACGATTATCCCTGGCAGCTGGAAGTGAAAAGAAAAATGTTGAGGCATCATTAAGGCAGCTTCCTGTGACAAAACCCACCTGTTGACTAATGAGACTAAGAGAGTCGAGATTAACAGCAACAATCCCATTATTTCATTCATTGACTTTATTCAGAGATTGTCTCACCTGTGAGGACTGTTCCTCCAAATTATGTCTCAGCCAAACAAAAGGTTCTAGTGGAAGGCAGTCATCATGAATGTCTGGACTCCACAGAGAAGAAGTCATCGTCCCTGCCCAATGCCCCTGGTGGTCATTTCCCTCCTTGCAACAGGACATCTCAACTGTATGGATGGTTTGTCAACATTCTTGCCAAAACAAGAGGTAGTGGATATTCAGGGCAGCCATCTGAAAGAGAAAAATGACTATAGGGCAGGAGTCGATAAGGTGCACTGAACTTTTAGAGAATGCCACAATTGTTTCTGTCTTAAGGATCCAGACCGATCTTCTGCAGGAGGGAATGATTTCTCCCACAGCAAGAAAAAACAATCGTGCATTTTGACTTTTAAATGGATGGTACTCTTCTGGATTTTGTAAGAATGCATTAATTCAAACCTTCGTAGCACTTCTCTTTCACGTGATGGTAGGATCAGGGGAGGGGTACATCTTTTGCTCAGAGAGCAGTTCCAGCGATGCATTCACCACACAATGACTACTCGGAGTGATGACAGCCTGCAAAGTATCTAACAAGAAAATGAATCTACAGGTGGTTACTGCAAATAAATCAGTTTTGAACCTCATCATACTTGGTATGAAATAACAAAAATAGCAACGCGCAAGCTTTTTGGTCTTGTGGTTAAAAACATCTGCAGCCAATTACATGGCTTTGCTTACTGTGTAATTCCGCTATCATTATCCTCTTGCAGGTTAAGTGCCATAATTCTGCGCTAGCTGCGTATACATGTAAGTGAAAAATACTTTGTTTGCAAACAAGCAAAAATTTCTTGCTACAAATGAAATACGCTTACGTTAAGCGCAGACACTTTCATTTTTTTTGTTAAAGCGCTGATTTTCCGCTTAAGCAGAGCCTTGAAATTGTGCCCCTCTCTAAAGGTTGTTGAGTATACAGTGCTTTATCATACATCAGTGTTGGGTAAAACAATTAAGCATACAATAAAAAAAAACAAGGTCTCTTGACATTTATCCAAGCTACTATACTCTAAGCTTCAAGTCTACGGCACACTAAACTCCTTGGTGAATAAGTAGGTACATAAACAATGTCAGAATTTCTAGTTCTTGAACTTGAATTCCCCTCGACTCTGGGGACAAGGAAATTTTGTACTATCGTTAAACTATACTTCCTTAATGATCATTCTTTTTTGTACATGAACTTTGCATAATGAGAAATTCATAAGTTACATGTACCGTAAGGCCTATGTGTACATTGTGTACCATGTATACAATGTACAAACCCTAATCCCTGGACAATGTGAGCTGGAAACGACCTCAATCTTCCCAAACCAACCAATATGAGTGTATGCAGGGTGCCTACACTGCCTCAATCATCCAAAATTAACGTACATATCTGAGTTGTGAAAAATGCTTACTGCTTCAATGCTTCGAAATCATAAAAGTCCCCTAGTTGAGTTTGAAGGACTCAGGAAGGGTTGGGTTTTAAATCTCATCAAGTTAGTTGTTTTGAAAAAATAATTGGAGCTTTGTCCCAATCTCTGTCCTGCACCCAATTTCATAGAGCTTCTTTTATAAGCAGAAAATACCACTTAAACATTTTCTGCCTAACAACAATAAGCAGGACACAAGTAAAAAATGGTACAGGTGACATAATAATTGTTTTGGCTGGTAACCTTATTCTGGTAAGAATAATTTTGTTTTACGTTTTGCACTTAAGCAGCTCTATGGCATTGGGTCCTGGGCCTTCAAATCTTGGTATTGAACTTCACATCTAAGGCATCTTTCCTGGTCTACGATCTGCAAGATTTGTGGCGGTGTGCTCCTTTCTGGAGAGTGACTGTGTTCATGGTTCATGTTGTCCTTAGGTAGTCCTTCAGATCTCAACCAGGTCTGAATAGTTGTACTTCACAACTGTGATGGGATGACATTGTAATCATAAACTCCATCCCTTGAATCACTCTCAGCATTATCAGTGGCTTAGGTTCACTCCAGGTGAATGCTTGAATAAACCTCAGCATAACTGGATCACTACCTGTCCTACACCAGGTCGACCCTTTGACCAGATGCAGTTAGACGCTAGGGGATTGCTCCCTCAATGTTACAGTCAAACACCATGGTTCAATTTAATAAATGTTACATTTATTTCCAAATTGTCAACTGCAATACACAGACAAACAAGGTAACAAAACAAAGCATTTTGTGAGTCTAACTTTACAACAAAATGATTCATGGAAAGTCAACCAGAATTATTGTGTTAACATACAATTTCAGGTGTTGCTCTCTTTTTTTTACAAAAACGTACGTCACAAAAACTCAAAACTGACACAGAATAAAACCAAGAATGTTTTGGGTCACAACTTTAGGAAGACATTATTAATCAGTTTTCAAAATAATCATTATGCTGTCTTAGTCTGAATGTTGAACTAAATAAATAGGGGAAAATTAACAAGGAAACAATGACAAATAGTATCTGGTATTTTTGCCTTCATGACAATCAATCACAGTTTGACAAAACAGACACCAATAGGCAAGCAATTCTTTTAATTTGACACAATAAATTAACTGAGATTAGCTGGAGAGATCCTCTATCAACATGGGCCAATTTGATCCTCTCCCTCTAGTCGGATCAGTCCTTCATGCAGGAGTGTAGATTTCAACCGAGGGGACTCCCGTGTATCTCCTGCTCTTGCCTCTGTATGTGTTTCCTTGGGTTGGTTCCCACAAGATGAGGGATGAGGCCTTTCCTTGGGTTGGTTCCCACAAGTTGAGGGAGGAGACCTTTCCTTTGGTTAGTTTCCACAAGATGAGGGAGGAGACTTTTCCATGGGATGGTTCCCGCAAGATGAGGGAGGAGGCCTTTCCTTGGGTTGGTTCCCATGATGAAGGAGACCTTTCCTTGGGATGATTCCCGCAAGATGAGGGAGGAGGCCTTTCCTTGGGCTGGTTCCCACAAGATGAGGGAGGAGACCTTTCCTTGGGTTAGTTTCCACAAGATGAGGGAGCAGACCTTTCCTTGGGATGGTTCCCGCAAGATGAGGTGGGAGGCCTTTCCTTTAGTTGGTTCCCATAAAAGGATGAAGGAGGCCTTTCCTTGGGTTGGTTCCTACAAATTGAGGGAGGAGGCCTTTCCTGGATGAGTTCCCACAAGATGAGGCCGCCAGTTCAGAATGCTAATAACAGTGACTTGCAAGTCTCATCCGCTGCTCACAAGTCTTGTCTGATACTTTTGGTAGACGCCCACAGAGTTCGGTTTTGCTAAGGGCCATCCTCAACATATTGGTGTATGACCCATCCAATGTCTTCTCATGCTGGGTAGTGAGAGTCCAGGTTTTGCCACCATACAGTAAGGTTGACTCAACAAACACAACAATGTTTGAATAACAAGTGGTTTTAATTTGCCTGCAAGACAAGCATTCACTGAGAAGACAAAACACACATCACAACAAACAATGACAACAAAATAAAACCAATTCACTTTTGGGGATTGAAGTTTTTGGGGTTACATTTATTTCCTTAACCCTAAACCCCTAGTGTCTTTGTGAGACCATCCCACATCTACCAAGATACTCTACTCCATGTTCAACAATGAAATGTTTGGACTTGGAACTTAGACAAAGATGCCTGTTCCAAGGAGGGACAATTGTTATGTTTGCCTAAAATCCAAAAAGAAACATAGTCAGACAACCTTTTGAACTAGAATGTTGAGAATTTGGGACTTATACCAAAATACTTGTTGAAGTCATTACCTCCCCTTTTTTGGGGGGGGGGGTAAAATTCTTCCTTATTCTGCAAAAAAAGGCACATCATCCAACTCTTATTGTACATTGAAATGAATAACAGAAACTCAACAAAGCAACTAAACATTTTTAACAAACGATTTGTTAATTTGCTGACAAGACGATCATTTCCAGTTGAACAAAACACAGATAACAATAATTTGATACAAAATAAAACCAATTTACTTCTTGGGGTCAGTTAAATTCTAGCCAAATTTATTTCCTCACTGGGCAAAATCCACAGTTCATTACAGTTGCAATCAAAAGAAACAATGGAAACTCAATGAGAAAACATTTCTTTTACAAGTAATATCTAGGCTAAGGAGAGCTACATTGTCTGTTGTTTTTTAGGCAAAAACTGTACTTTTTGATTTTTTGTTGTAACATTCCCACAATGTTTTCAACAAGAAAGAAATAACCCCAATTCCAATAAGTGGTTAACCAGAATTCGTCCTCAATCTAACAACATAGAACACCACATGGCATGATCTGTTTGGATTTTGAACGGTTGATGATGGTTAGGGTTAAAGAAAAGAGACACTATGCCGGAATAGCAATTGGAAATGTCCACTTGTTTCTCTACAAAAGTTGTCTGGTTTTTAACTTGTCTTGACAACTTTTCACACTCTCCTCACAGTGGGACAAAACACACATCACAAAATTTAACTTGACACAGAATAAAACCCAACACATGTTTTGGGGGCATTTTTAGGACAAATTTATTTGACAACTCTGCACATAGAATCAATTTTTCAGGTGTGACATACGACTAAATGAATAATGGGAACATGACAATAAAACACTTGTTTGACGAATAATATGAGTTGCTATTTTTACCTTCAAGACAACCAAACACAACTGGACAAAACACACATCACAATCAACTACATAATAAAGCCAGTTTACTTGTTGGGGTCATAATTTTAGGGAAGTCAAGTTTATTTCTTTAACCTGCAAAAGGATTTTACATTACATTGTTTTGGTGTCGTGACTTCAAAGAAAAGTCATTTCTGAACACTTAACAAGGATCATTCAACAATAAATAAACTTTCCCATGAAATAAGTAAATTGCACATAATTTGTGTGCACTAACACTACTGGTTGGTAAAAATAGTTAACATTGCGCCTTTTTGTATGGAGCTGATGGTGTCATGACACATATAATGAGCTTTTGCATCTGTCTAGTGCACAACTCTATGGCATTTGCTTCGCAATGTGTCTGTATGCATCCGTGAATGTAACTAGCATATTTCATGGGAAAAGCTAACTGCATGGAGACATGAATAAGATTGCATGTTTAAAAAGTACCTGAAAAAAAATCTTGATTTCTTGTGCATCTGTGCAGTTTGGCTTCCAGGTTGCCTTTAAAAAATAAAATTGAGTGACGAGGCAAAACTTTTTGCCACTGTGGACCTTTCTTAGCATCAACTGACAGCTAACTAAAGAACATTTTATATATTGACTCACCTGAGCAACTTGTGGTTATAGCTGTGACATGCTGATCCTTGTCTATATTTGCTTGAATGCTTCACACTGCAGAGAGGTACATAAGAACAGCTTTCAGTGCTGCAAACACTTGAAGCTGGTTGGGACTGTGTAGGATATAGTAGCCAAACAAATCATTATAATTATGTTCATTTTTTTCACAAAATAAAATAAAACTAGATGCAAGTTTTTGTTACATAACTAAAACAAAGTATTCGGCATGACAATCAAATGGTGGATGTAACTTGTCATCCCAGCTTGACCAAGCATTTATTGCTCTGTATGTAGATCTGGTAAAACTGCACCTTTAGGTGACATCATGCTACAATTGTACCATCACTTTACCAGGAAAACAAACAGTAAATTTAACATATCTCAGCTTGAGTGTACATGCAACAGTTCAGCTCAATCGAGAATGTTATCATGTATGATGTAGATGAAGCCTTGAAAATTTTATATTTTAGGTGAGGCTATGTAACACTTGATGACGTTACCATGGAGGAAGAAAATACCGTGACATGACCTAAATGTTTCGATGCAAAACTTTCAGCTTGATCGCCAAAGTTGTTCTGTACCACTACCAGAGTACATAAAGATCTTGTAAAACACTACCTTGGTGGTTATATAACGTCACAGTCGATAACGTAATGAAAACATCACTATATTATTTTATCCATATGTATGAATGATATAATGTCCTTTCAAGCCTGATGCAAAACAAAATTTGATTGCAGCTTGCTTTGTTCTCAAGAACACATTTGTCACATGCATCAACATAAATTGGTAATGTGAGAAGTAATTTAATTCCTGAATTATGTGGTTATTGCAAATTTGAAGTGATCCGAAACTGATCAATTAGCCGGAACTGGTCAAACGAATATTAATATACAAACAAAGTCAAACAATTTTTAGACCCGAAAATGGCTGAACTATTTTTCATGATTCTGACACTTTTATGTTATTCCAAGTGCCTGTTCTTGAATTCGACTAGTATGTTATATGTTGATCTTTCTATAAAAACCAAAAACCCTCAAAAAGTGAGGGTCGGATACGGCCTTTTTGCCATGTGACTCGTCAGTGTAACAACACTAAACCCATGGCGGGCAAGTTGCCATTTAAAAAACAAAAATCTGCTGCTAACGAAACAATAAACTCATAATTTGTGGAACTCTGAGAATTTGAGCAAGAGTTTCAGTTTACATTTTAAACAAAAGATATCTGAAGATACGTTATCATTCATTTAAATGAAGGAAAAATTGTGGGAAATGAAGAAATAATGAAAATATACCTGAACCTTCCCTGGGTTGCCCAGTTTCTGTCACATGCTCGCCTCGTTGGTAATCCAGAAGTGTGCGCACGCAGCAGATTTAAAGGACTACCGGTCGTCAGAGCCGTGTTTGACCTCGTTCCCACGGGTGATCGATCTCGCTGTGCCATTTTTTTCTGGCATCTGCTGGTCGCTCATATCCAGGGGTTAGTGACGAGATGTATCGATACGGCTCTTGCACATGGTCAGCGAGGATGAGCCGTCGTGATCTCGGTCTTACGCCCTCTTTGGGTCAACTTTTAACATATAATTATTATATAATTATTTTGTTTACAATTTTCTTACGAGTTCCCGTCCCCTAAAATCAGCAAAAGTCAATCAAACGACTCACAAAGAGTTAAGATCTTGAGTGTGTATCGATCTTAATTGCTGAGCAACGTGTAATTTTGTAAAAGGCTTTTTCAACACTCTATTCTTTGAAATTAAGTAAATCAAAGAGTAGCATTCCATACAATGGTTAATATATATTTTGTAATTTTGTCTGATTTTTTTAATGCTCTTTTTTAAATTATTTCTTATTTTGAAAATTTTAAACTCACGAGTCACTGTGCTTGAGTCTGCGTGTACCGTCGTGCGTGTACAGTACGAAGAAGTCCATACCACGGGTTGATTTGTCAACACCTAATTCAGTCAATGAAAGACTAGTAATCTCTGGTACAAAAGTTTTTGTACAAAAATGTTGATTTGTAAAGACAATAATAAACTAAGATCACACTTCTTTTTATGAACAGGTCGTGTAAAAGGATAAAACACTTTAACTCTGACTGATGAAGTGCAGCTAATAAAACGCACAGAAAGTATGCTTTCTTGAACCCTCAGCATTATTAATTACCAGAAAAAAAGACTTTAGAAAGTATCAGCTGCACTTCCTTTTTATATAACAAACAAAGAACATTTTAAAAAGGTCGGTACAACTATTGCCTGTAGACTTTTCCTGACTGTCTTTTATCTCTTGTCTTTTACATAAGAACAATATCAAAACAGTCATGGGATGGTAAAATACCGACGGCCACAACAAAGCCGGAAATAGCTTCAATGTTAACGAAAATGTAATTGGGCAGAACAGCGTCCAGGCACCTAGTTTGAATTTTTTGACACCCCAAACCCTCCTTTCCCTACGCCCCTCCCCTCATTGCAGTCTGAACAACTGCACACGTGGGCAGCACATGAACGTGCGCACGCATGTTTACTTTTCTAATGGGATTTTAGCGTGTCCGACTTTAATTTGTCGGACTTTCGGTGACGTAGTAAGGTCGTGTTTGGTCAACACGTGAGTTCCGGTAAAAAAAAAAGAGTAATTGCTTGTCCTACTATGGTTTCCTCTGATGATTTGCTTTCCCACTGCTACATGTATGATTTCTTTAATAAAACAATACAATTTCAAGAATTCTTGCATTTTTCAGAGCCAGCGAGCAAATCATGCCGTCGCATGAGGGCGTTGTTTCGCTTTTCACAAAAACAGCTCATAATTAATTGTTTCAATAATAAGAAATGATAACAAGAAAGCGTCTCAAATAATGAAATCCAGCAATAAAATCATACATCCTTGGTGACGAGAGTACTAGTTTTTGATTGTGTTAACTATAAACCTAAAGTGTTTTTCCACTAAAAAAGAAGTTACCATGGTTTAGGAATTTGTTACAATACAAGAACAATAATTCACGCAATTCAATCAAATTTCTCATTTCATGGTACTTTATTGTATTAAAACAATATCCATTGTAATTTAACAGTACAAGTTCAAGATGCATGTTTCAATCATTATGTAAGAAATGGTATTCTAAATATCAGTTAAAAATAAGAAATTTATTCTCATGACCATGATGTGTCAAACTTCTTAACTATTACAAAAATTAACTTTGCTTAGAAATATTCATAATTTAAGTTAAAAGTTTGCTAAAAGTAAATTATAAATACAAACCCTACATGTAACTGCAACGCTATTATAAAATTTGTACAAAAATACAAGGGGGAAGTCTTGCCAAACCCTAACCCCCAATCTGTTACAAAATTAAATACAAATACAAGAGGTAATCCTTGCTAAACCCTAACCCTATGCTGTTACAAAATTGAGTAAAAATGCAAGGGGTAATAAGCCTTGCTAAACCCTTACCCTAATGTTGTTACAAAATTGAGTAAAAATACAAGAGGTAAGCCTTGCTAAACCCTAACCATAATGCTGTTACCAACAAAATTAAACGCAAGGGGTAAGCCTTGCTAAACCCCAACCCTAATGCTGTTACAAAATTAAATAAACATACAAGGGGTAAGCCTTGCTAAACCCTAACCCTAATGCTGTTACATAATTTAGTAAAAATGCAAGGGGTATCCTTGCTAAACCCTAACCCTAATGCTGTTACAAAACTTGGTAAAAATACAAGGGGTAAGCCTTGCTAAACCCTAACCCTAATGCTGTTACAAAACTTAGTAAAAATACAAGGGGTAAGCCTTGCTAAACCCTAACCCTAATGCTGTTACATAATTTAGTAAAAATACAAGGGGTAAGCCTTGCTAAACCCTAACCCTAATGCTGTTACAAAACTAAATAAAAATGCAAGGGGTATCCTTGCTAAACCCTAACCCTAATGCTGTTACAAAATTGAGTAAAAATGCAAGAGGTAAGCCTTGCTAAACCCTAACCCTAATGCTGTTACAAAATTGAGTAAAAATGCAAGAGGTAAGCCTTGCTAAACCCTAACCCTAATGCTGTTACAAAATTGAGTAAAATTGCAAGGGGTAAGCCTTGCTAAACCCTAACCCTAATGCTGTTACAAAATTGAGTAAAATTGCAAGGGGTAAGCCTTGCTAAACCCTAACCCTAATGCTGTTACAAAATTGAGTAAAAATGCAAGAGGTAAGCCTTGCTAAACCCTAACCCTAATGGGTTCTAACATGTCAGAATGAAAATAAAACGAACCTAAATAAAAAAAATTATTAATTAAAAAAGTAACAAACATTATAATAATCTATGAAATTTTCTTGGAGCAAGGGGTAAGGCTCCTACTGACTGTAAATAGTATTAAACTTGTATCCAGGACGAACTAAAACAAATTGACAAGTTAAAACAATAATTCATGGAATGTATTACATATAAGCCTTGCATTTAAATTAAATCTGGGCAAAGATGCATTTTCTTAAAATATTTCTTTAAATATTATAGAATGTTTTTTGTTTGAGACACGATGAGACAATCCAACCAATCATGGTCATGAGAATAATTATACAATTCCTCCTGAGGGGAAAGAAAAAAATCACATAAAATCTCTTAGAATAATCCACAAAAATAATAATGAGTAATGATGAATGTTGTAAAAGAAAACATTCAGGGAAAATACACAGCATACATCAAATGTTACTCATTTAATGTTACTCCTTGTATCATTCGACATGCGTTTCAAAAAATATATCATTACATGTGTTGAAAATTCGGAAGTGTATACTCCGCACTTACACAATCAGCAAATCAACTCACCACACTAGGCCCAATTTTATACGGCTGCTTAAGCAGAAAGCATTGCCTAAAGATTTTCTGCTAAGCAACAATAAGCGGATACCAGTCACAGATTCTACATGTGAAATGGTATTTCAGATGGTAACCCTTATCTGGTCATTTGTTATGTGCTTAAGCAGCTCTCTAAAATTGGGCCCAGAAAATTTAACACAATGTAATGAATGAAAATATTGTCATTTTTTTCATACACTAACCCTCAAATTGACCGATTAAATATTTCTCAATCAAAATCAAGTGATGATAAAAATATTGTAAACCATCAAACCAGTCCTCGTTTGACTACCTGAAGCTGAAAGTGACTTGAGAAAAAAAAGCAGTACTTAGACAGTGTGATGTGATGCTCCATGCCCCAAACCAGGCACTTCCTGCCAAAACTAAGAACTGGGTTTATTTGCTCATCAAATAGATGAGAAGAAGTGCTTTTCAATTAGGGGCTGTTGACCCCTGCACTAAGGTCACATGCGGCTACTGCTGTCACGCTCCCCATAAGCCATTTTGAGATATGGCGGACTCAACACTATGACACTATTAGGTTTGGGTAATTTGTCTGTATACACCCAAACCAAACAGTGTACTCCTATAGTGTCCGCCAACCTCAAAAAGGCTAATTGTGGGAGGCAGCTAGTAAAAAATAATTCCCCAAAAATGAAAATGCGCACAACACTGGTATTATAGCACACTGGGACATTGACTCCCAAAATGGCGCAACAAAGATTACTGTGATGAGGACGTCAGGTGAATAGGGTCAATAATTCTCAACTTACAGACATCAGATTACATTTGATATTGAGGGACATGTTTCGGTTCTCTACACTTTTTAATTCCATTGCTGATTTTTTCTTGACAAATGCCCGAATTTGGGATGGAACATCACAAATAAACTCTTGAATACTCCCAAGAAAAGCAAACTTTAAAAAAAACAGCACCCCCAAAAAACAAACAACCAATCACAGATTCTACTAACTACTTTTGATAATGACGGAATAGACTTCCTGTATTACTAAGAAAGGATAAATTGGCATATACCGTGGTCAATTAGTCATGTTGTTTTTGTATGATACCTTACATGCAAGTATAACTGACACTGAATGATGATATAGCAAGCTGACTTTGAAGATGCACACAAGTGCCTAGACTATACTGTATCTACGAACAGGAAATTTGACCTAGAAAGCATTTACGTACACACATGGACAAGGCATAGTTAAAACAAAGTTGTTCTAAGCACACACTTCAACACTAGCTTGGCAAAAACAAAAGAGTAAATTTTCTGTGTTTGTTGCAGGTTCTGAACAGGTGACATGGAGGGGTATGAAGAGATGAGTGGGGCATTGTGAGGGGTGTGCTGGGGTGTCCTGAGGAGGTTAACAGGGGGTGGTAAAGGGCTTTAAGAAGGGTTGCATGCAAATGGAGTGCACTGAGGGGGGAGTGAAGGGTGTGGTGAGGGGCTTGATGAAAGGGCATTGTGTAGGATCACTTCATGGTGCGATTAAGAGGGGGATGGGTGTAGGGGGTATTATGGGTGTGTGTATGGGCGTGAAGAGGGTAAGAGAGACAAGGCATGGGCTGGGGTGAGGGGGTTACAAAACAGGAGAGGTAAAATGGGGTGTAGAGGTGCCATGGGTGCACACTGCAGGGCTGGAATTTCATTTTGTGATGGGCACTTCCATGGGAAACTTTGGAAGGGGCACCAAGGCCAAGAAGAGGGCACGGCCTCCGTGGCTTCTGTGTATTTCCAGGCCTGGTGCCGCAGAATACTATGAGACTGAGATTTACATAGAGGGGTGCAATGGGGGTCATGAGAGGGGGTACTGATAAGAGGGGTTTGGCACTGGGCATGCACTTTGATGAGAAATGAGGCAGGAAAAGCAGCAGACGGTGTACATTTAGATTAAAAAATGAATCAGCAAACATAAAAGCAGCATCAATCCAAATGCTGAAGGTGATCACTTGGAAGACTATAAGCAAAAGATGATCAAGGAACAAAACAAGATACAACCATAGGTTAATATAATAGAACTAGAGGGAACACTCCTTATCAAACACAGGTAACCGCGCTGTCCCACCATGGGCACAAATCCATATGGGTAAATTACTTAAATGCCCACTTACAAAATGGTACTTGTGTGAACAGGTACGTGACTTGTCTTATACGATGGGCTAGCACCATTTTCTCAATGGCCAAAAATGCTTCTTGTCTGGCCTTGTCAAATGCCCTCTAGTTCTACTATACAACTCTATGGGTACAACTAAAGATGATGGTAGCAAATAAAAGAATGTGTTGTGTGTTACATGAAAGCAATGCAAATAACAGACTGTGTTTATGGAGACAGTTTCAGCACAACAGCGGGAGCAACAACTACTATAGCTTCTCAACGATGATGTTTAACTTTTATAAACTAAACAAATCAAATACACAAATGTCTTCTGGCTTGAGGCCAGTTAAAACACCCGAGGACCAGTATGATCACACTCAGGGTAGTCCAAGCTGCCTAGGTAATAAATTCCTAAATAAAGCTTACATGTCAAATTCAAATTCAAATTCAAGTCCAAGCTTTCTGGTCCAGTTAGCTAGTACTAGGCCCAATTTCATAGAGCTGCTTGACAGAGCTACTTTAAGCAGAAAAGAAATTATGCTTACCAGAATGAGGTTATTAGCCTAAGTACCATGTCACATTTACCATTTGTGACTGGTATCATTTTTGCTCAGCAGAAAATGTTAATCGATATTTGCTACTTAAGCAGCTCAATGAAATTGGGCCCTGAGCTATAATGTAGTTACCAGCAAATCTAGGGGCAACTATTATTCTCTTTTATCTTCCTAAACCTGTTTGAAAAGATGCAATAACCTGTTAAAAATAATAACCTAGTTAACATTTTCCTTTTCTTTCTTTTTCTTTTTAGTTATCCTGGTTTTTTTAACCCGATAAAAGTTATTGGTTAAAATGGCAACCTTTAGACAAAACAACTTGAAAACTTTATCATTTTAAAACCTTGTTAAAACAGTTCCCCTGGTTACAAAGTGTAACAGTTATATTAAAAGAAGTTACCTTGGTAAAGGTATTAATGTTAACTTGTAGACACGCACATCTAAATGCACAAACAACTTGAATTGATTTCAAAATTGTAAACTGGTTTAAAAAAGGTACCAAAGATAACCGATAAAAACAATTGCCCTGGTTAAAATGTAATCCTTTTGACGTTACACATCTGAATGCACGAACAAATTAATTTGAAGAATTTAAAATTGTAAAACCTGGTATAAAAAAGGTACCCAAAGATAACCGGATATAAACAATTACCCTAGTTAAAGTATTAATGTTAAAGTTAATTTATTAAGGTATTAATGTTAACTTGTAGACATGCATATCTAAATGCACAAACAACTTAAATTGATTTCAAAATTGTAAAATCTGGTTTTAAAAAGGTACCCACAGATAACCGGATAAAAAAACAACTACCCTGGTTAAAAGTAAACCTTTCAACGTACAAATCTGAATGCACACACAAATTAATTTGAAGACTTTAAAATTTCAAAAACTAGTTTTAAAACGTTACCCTCATCCGTGAAAATGAACCAGATAAAAAAATAATAACCCTGGTTAAAATGTAAACTCTTGACTTACATCTGAACGCACAAACAAAACAACTTGAAGACTTTTAAAACCTGGTTAAAAATGTTACCCTATACAAAATATAACCAGATTATATGAACTTGGTTAAAATGTTGACCTGTAGCATGTTTAGACTTACAACATCTGGATTCACAAAACAACTGCATGTTTTACCTTTTTAAAGCCTAGTTTCCATGACTGACTAAACAGAAAAATCAACCAGTTGATATTTCTACGGAAGCCTTAAGGTGACATGGTTAAAGAAAAGAAGGATCAAACAGTTCATTATAATAACAGTAAGAACAAAAAATAATGAACCTGTTAACAATTTCTTTTAAATTTGAACCAGTCCCTGTGATGCTGCAGTATTTTCAAATTGAAAAGGGGAGAAATAAATGACGAACAAATCCTTAAACAGTTCTGCAATGTAGCTTGAAATCCAACTGTTTAAAAAGCAGAGAAAAAAATATATATATTTTTCACCTAGTGGAAGTCTTGTGAAATTTGTGATCATGAAGAAAAAATCTTGTTGGGCAGTAAGTTTCCAGAAACATAAGAAATAAGAAAAAAAAAAAAAAAAAAGTAAATAAAATCTGCTAAAACAAAACTAATATCAAATGGCCAGATTCTGGCTCAATATCAACTACATATTGATAAATCGATTTAAATCGATATACAGATTTGTACATAGTACAATACTCAGCTTTCACACTGGAAAGCTCAACCCAATATTTTGTTTGAGAATGTTACCAGATACTGGTTACTTGCAATGTTTTTTTATACTAAATTTTAAAAATCTTAGCAGTAGAAAAAATGTGAAAAATAATGGTTATGTTTACAGAATACAAAAAGAAACATTTTATCTTGATAAGATATTCACCTTTGACCTTTGGATCATTACACACACAAAAATACATTTTAAAACTTTCTTAACTTGGATAATATTTTTTGATTTAGACATTTAGCACCCTAAAAATAACAGCAAAAAACATATAGAAATTTGTGACAGATTTTTTCTATTATATACATTATGTAACAGTTGAAGATATGATATTTAAGAAAACTAATTTCTGCAAAAACATTTATTAAAATCTCACCATGCGAAATGTTTAATGCTCAAAGCTTCAACATCAACTTTTCCACAAGAGAGAAAGGCGTTCTCTTTATATCTGAAATTATTTCAAAACCATTTCTGACACAGTACCTCTTTAACCTACTAGCACAAAGCAAAAAAACTACAACATCCCAACCAAACAAACAAACAAACACCCAAACAAACAAACAAAAACAAAACAAAAAACATCCCAAAGGACAAAAAGAAAATAATAATTGAACAATCTATTTCTGCAGATCCAATTTCAAATTGGATATCATCTTTGTACAAACATAAAACAAGTATTCACCACAAGCAAGGAATTCAAAATCCCGAACATATTCATTATTTTACAAAGGAATAAATGTCACAAAGCAATTTTATTTCTAAGATCAAATTCAATTTTGAGATCTCCAATGCAGATGATTTCATTCATACAATCATTCAGTACAAAATAATTTACTAGGATATTTTTTTTTTTTACTATAATACATAATTCCAATACTACATGAGAAACTTAAGTTATTTTCATAAACTCAAATGTCAACCCTCCTACTATTGGTAATTTATTTGAGTGAGTTGCTCAACCATTTGAAACCATTCAACTACAAGGGTTTTGTATGGTGGCACAACTGTGCACAGAACTAACTATGTACATGCGTGTACTGTAAAGACGCCTTCACCACATGATATCATATTGGAGGCTGCCTTTAAAAAGCACAGAGGAAAATATTAAATGGTAAGACAGTAGGAGGGTTGACCCTGTACTATGAGGATGCATTCATCACATGGTTTCACATATGTGTTGCAGGCTGGCCTAGTTTATCTAACATTCAAAACCACAGTGGATTGGATGCATGTGAGTGCACTGTCACAGAATATAATCATGAGGTGAAATCTGGACTAATCAATCTCAAGAGTCGAAGCTGAGTGAAATGGAAAAGCCAGATTTCACCAAGTGATAACATTCTGCAACAATGCACGAACGAAATGCGTTCAATATTTGTTTTATATAACTCACACATAGATCCTTGTCAATTGAAATTGTTTTCACAATAAACACAAGATAGACACAGAAACTCATCGACCCCACACTATGCAAATTTTTTTTTTTAACTTTCTGAACAATGTGGACGTCTCCATATGTAAACACCAACCTTGTACGCCATGACACAACTTTGCCTTGTTTAAACAAACAGGCAGGGATCGAGTACTAAACGCTACTATGAAGCCTCTAATGCATCCTATAGTCATCCATATAGGACTTTTTTTTAAATTTTGGAGCATCGCTGCAGTATAAATGGCAATATAAAGGATTACAAAATAGAGTATGACAAGTGACACATGTTCCACCAATCAAATGACAAAGATCTGTGTGTGGTATCATATTAAATGGTCAAACAGTAGGTGGGTTTAATGTTAAAAGTGTTCAGAACAATATAGGGGAAAAAATGATCTTTCAAAAAAAAAGTCAGCACATTTTGCTATCTCCAATAATGGAAAGCAAAACATATTAAGAAACTTAGATAAATATGTACATATTTTGCTGAAGACAGACTGACCAAAATGTTGAAGTGACGAAGTGAAAAAGTAAATACATGTACTTCACTATGACTTCACCACTGTATTCGATCAAGATTCTAGAAACAACGGTAAACATTTTCTGTAAATTGAAAACAAAAATTAGCATTCCTGTTACCTACTATTAACTATGTACAGCCATTGTATCCCAACTACAATTACAAGATTTTCTACTCAATATTTCCTACTCGACTCATACACCTGTATCCAACAACTGGAAAGAGCTTTCAAAATTACTTCCGCCCGAGATAATTCGACAGCCATTATCTCCAAATATTCAATTCTGAGATTTGTTACTCATTATTTTCTATTTGTACTCAAATGATGTACATTTATTTACATAAATTTTGTTAACTGCAGGCTGGAAAACTCACCGAGGCCAGAGACCATGCCCACTAATGCCTCTGGTTTTGGCCCGGGTGCCCCTCATAAAAATCAAAATTGCCGTCTTGCCACTTTGAATACAAAACCCCAGACCTGCAATTGATGTGGAAGACAGATACATTGACCTTTGACACTAGCAGAGTACGAGTACCTCCCTGAAAGAAAGGGGGTGGATCCAGACAGTCATGTAAAAGGGGAGGGCAGAGGGCCGGTTGGCCACTGATTAAGTGTATCATCAAATGAGCAAGTATTGGAATGATTTGGCTAGGGGGTAAAAAACACCCTGGATCCACTATTGATAACTGATTATTCTGATTATAATATCAAAGCTTGTGCACAACATTGGTTTTCAGGGACCAGTATCCGCACTATATGTGACCTAACATACACATGAAATAACCTGTGAGAGTTTAAGCTCAATCGGTCTTTGGAGTCACAAGAAAATGGTGAAAACCCCCGTTATATGTTGTCACTGTTTTCAAAGAAGTTTTGGTCTCGCGAGATCAAAACTAATTGTTTCGCTCATTTCTCAAAAACTATAGCAATTTAAGCAAAATTGTTTCATCAAGACCATCTTTATACCATGAAAGTTTAAAAGTGCAAATCCGTGAACATTTATATTTTCAATCTTACCCAATGTTGTGCACACCCTTTTACAAAAGAAATCATCACATAAAAAGTAAGATTCTGTTATATTCCTCTCATAGTTTAAGATTGAAATTCACTCTCATCGATTGAAACTAGTGACAAGTGCAGATGTTGTTGTCCCTAGTTTCATTTGATTTGAGTGAAATTCAGTCTACAACTTTAAGAGAGATATAGCATTAAAGTTTAACAGTTACAAAGTTTCAAATTACAGTCAGACCATAACAGACCTTCGTGTGAGCTTCACAATGGGCAAAGCAGGCCTTCTATCAAATAGTTAGAACAGCAAACATCTGGCAACTTTCACCCTAACTGTTTACAGCAACATGATTTAACACAATTCAATTTGAAACCGTACCTACATAGATTATCATAAGACCTGAAAGAAGCTTTTTCGCAGCTAATATTTTTTAATATTCTATTTCAAATACCAAATCACTACCAAAACAACCGCTGTTGTTATTTTTGCATGAACCCTTACCCTCCTCAAATCCTTCGTTTATCCTCTTTGCCGAAATGACGGCTTCAGAAGGACTGAGGGCAGTAGGCCAACATAACAATTGCTTATCACTGGGTCAGGCGTTCCAATCTTATCCAAGTCCACACGTGTTGGTGTGGCGTGACATAGGAGAGGAGGATAGAAGAGGATTGAGGTCAGCTGTTCGCAAATGGGCCAAGGGAGTATGGGTGTAAGTGGCTAAAATATAATATAATATAACATATCATTACAACAGGGGTAAAAATATTACGTTGGTTCTACATGTACCTTAACACTGACGTGTGGTAACTTGATTTGCGATACATGTGGGCACAGCAGACATGCAACTTTGTTTTAGTGAAGAAAAAAAACATTAACAACAACAACGAAAGAGGAACAGCCTAGCGCATAAAACTTGGTAGTGTGTTTTTCAGTTTTCTATGGCACTAATGAGAAAGACAATAAGAGGAAATCGGCTGAAAAGTTGGAACTGTAATGGCCCCCCCTCGCACTGACATCACACGCGGCTATTGTCTGTCGATGGTCTGCCATTTTGGGAGTCAAATTGCATGCGAAGATGTGGTGGACGTGTGAATGCGAGGGCGCTGCGTAATACACACACTGTACAGTATTACGCACAGGGAAACCGACTCCCAAAATGGCACAACCAAGATTTATTGCGGTGATGACGGCAGGTGAGTTGGGTCAATACTCAGTGCTTTCCCCCCGAGTCCTGCAAAGAAATTTTAAAATTCCAAAGGCATCCAAACTACATATGTGTAAATATGGGTTGAAATTTGTCCCCATGAACCGATTGATGTACAAGAAAAACTATAAGTTGTTTACATGATCTTCCCAACAAGGGAACTCGGCAAGGCTCCCACAACGGGATATAAATGCCAAGCTGGCAACAGCCATGATTATGAACTGCACAAATCAATCAATTCAATCGGTGTAGAGCAGAAAAGTAATCCTTGTAAGATAATTTATTTTTTGTAAAGGGGGAGAGGGGGAGAGAAGGAGAGGGGGAGAGGGTGTGAGGAACATCTACTGACTGACCTTGAGGGCTAGAAAGAGACTGTGAACTTTACTAAGAAACCCCCGGCAGGAATTAAGTCCTTCGCCAATTCGCCTGAAGCGATATATAGTTCAAGTAAAATATCGCAGGAACTCATAAGTAATCGCTAATGAAATCAAATCACTCAACGTCAGGGCTAATATCAAGCTTTTGATGTTGAGAAACATTGCATTAAGGCATTGCCTGGGGAAAGAGAATTGGGGAGGGGGCGGGGTGTTATAGGGTGTTAGTAATGGGTAATTTGGTTGGTGTGGGTGTAAAATTAGAGGTTGGCAGAGGAGTGGCAGAAACCTTCCGGGCTGTTTTTATTTTCTAGCAATAGCTATCAAGCCTTGGTTTAGAAGTATTGTGCCAAACACATGGCTTCAGAACTTCTCATGAATATGGCTAATAGACAGGAGATAATGTACAGCAATTCCAGTATAAATATTTCAAGGAAAATTTTCCACCACAACCATCTTTATACCATGCAAATCATGTGCAAACCTGTAAACATTTATATTTCGAATCTCACCATAAAACAACCCTGAAAAGTCCATCAAATAGTACTTCACGATTTTTCCCCCTATTTTTTTAAGGGGATTTCTCAAGTTCATTTATTTTGACTATTACTCACTTTTTCAAAGAAGAAGATTTAAAAAAAAATTGTTAATGAAAAATACGAAACATTATTTTCATGAGAAAGACATTTCACACGGGACTTTTCCACAGGGGTAATGTACCACCACAGCCCAACTTCAAGTCTGTCGTCTTACATAGTAAAATTCATCAATTGATTTTTCTGAAACTAACCAAACATTGACCACATCTTCATCATAAATAAAACCTAGTTTGCTTTACAGACACCCAGACGTACTAAACTGATAATATTGACAATTAGTTATGACACTTTTTGGTTGAATCTGGACACTGCACATTCCGGGTGTCACCACCACTTTCCTACATGGAATCTCTCCATCGTAAAATTGTCACAAAGAATTTTGGAGTAACTACATTTTATGCAGGATTTCTCGGAAATCAGATCTCAGGTGACTGGTCCAAATCTCACAGGAGATTATTTGACCATGACCCTTGTCATCATATTTCCGTTACTTCATGCAGAAATAATTTCTTTTATTGAACTTTGATTAGGCAATTACATTCTTACTATAAAATATATTTTTACCTAAGATTGAAAAAAAGCCATTTCAAATTATTGAAAAGGCTGTGTCACATTTTTACAATTTCAAAGAACTGCGAAGCATCCAAATTATCCTTATGTCCTTAACACGTTGACTGCCGCCTACGAGTATATTCGTAGTAACAGGTGTTACCGCTTCTGCCACTACGAGTATACTCGTAGGGAATGAAAGGGCTTTGTATTGTTATTTAAATACACTGGCATCACTGAGCACGCAACAAATACGCTTCTGGCAGTGGTGAGGACATGGCATCCTAAGAATGTGTATGTTCAATTTTGTTTTGTATAGTAGCTATTTGGTATGCACGCATGCGCACTGCACTTGGCAAATGGGAACGCCCTACGAATCTATGACAGGCAGTCAACGAGTTAGCAAGGCGTTTAAAAGGCAGGGTGTACTTTTGATAAATTCTCCACAAGTTAATGACTATAAAAACTTACTTGGTAAAGAGCACTGGAGAGCTGTTGATATTATAAAACACTGTTAGAAAGAGGTAACTTTTCACCCCAAAATTTAAAGGCTTATTTTCTTGCAACTTCAATTAGAAATTGAGCTGAAAAATTTCAACAGGTTTGTTGGGATACACCAAGTGAAGATACTGGTCTTTGACAATAACCAAAAGTATACCCTGCCTTTAACCATCAGTGCTTCTCCTAATGCAGGGGTACAAATGGGAACCTGAGAGGACCAGAATAGTTTTGTTTTGGATTAACCCATCAGCCCTAAGAATATATAAGCAGCTTGGGGTTGTTTGCTCCCCAGGGAGTTGAGAAAGTTTGAGGAATGGTCTAAAAGTATGCCTGATGAACAGGGATAATAATGTTGTAAAGCGCCTTGAACTAGCTATTAGGATATGTGCACTATATAAGAACCAAGTATTACTATCGTCACCAGATTACCAGCCGAATTACTATTACTGCTATCTGTATTAACCGGTTCCCTGCAAAATTCTGCTGATCAGATTAGCTGACAATATTACCCACTAAAGATCAATGCCCTAGAAAGCTACTTGGCCTTAACACAGTTTTCTCAAAGACTCGGGTGGGCATCGAACCAACAACCTTCTTCATTCTGCATCGAGCACCAAAGCCATTGAATTCACCCCCCACTAAGCACAACTCCCTGGTAATTCACTACAACAAAGGGAAGACAAACATTTTGTTAGACTCCTGGAAGATATTACCCCCCCCCCCTTTCACCCCCCCACAGGGCCAGAAGTTATTAATAAAACAAGATCTGGCACGAAGACATCTTTTATGTCAGCCGTGTCAGTCATTTGGGTACCGAGGGACTATCTCTTGTCAGGTTTGATAACAATCAAAGTTAAGATTCATCTCCATTTCTTCTCCGGTTTCCAGCGAACGAAACCGAACTGGGCAACCACATCCCTTAAAGGAAGGATCGTATGGTATGGTTTCACTGACTGCATTGATTCTCCTATCCCCCGGGGTGATTGGGTACGTGAGGGTAGAGGCTCCTGAAACGATTTGGGAATACAGTAGTGCCTTTGTTGCATTATATCCGAAAGAACTGAACGCAATGAAACTTCACTCCGCTTGAAACGTCTGCTGGAAGGACGAGACTATTGCAGAAAGAGAATCCTGAATTCCAGGAGGAGAAAAATATCCCGGGTCTCTCTTGAATCTACCCAGCCATCAGATATAATTTGCGACAGGATACAACTCCATTGCCGACTGACAACCACCAGTAATTGCTTCTGACTAGCCTGGACTCTCCAGCACCCGTTTTGGATTTACCGGCACGCCGTCTATTGTTCCTGTGAGGGCCAATTGTCCATCCTGAGTTGGCCGGGGAAGTAACGGATCGCCAAGATACGGGGCTAGTTTGAGAATCCCCCAAGGAGTTTTTCCCTCTTCAAAAGAATCGGTCAGGACCCAAACACTGACGGCAGTCACGGTAATCACTGAAAGGATCGTGACAAATATAGCAATCCTTGTCTTCTTTCAAAAGTAGGGTCATAGAATGGTAAATACTCCAAAGAATTTATGACCAAAACGATTACTTGGGGAGAAGCACTGCAGCTATTGATAGTTTAAACTATTTTGAGAAAAGGATTCCCTTCGAAGTAATATGGTTTGGATACATTTTTCGCCCCAGAAAAATTTGAATCTGCATCAACGATTCATGCATGAATCGTTTCTCAGATTTCTGAGGTTGGTGTCCTTTCGTGAATGCTGCAGCAAGAGATGCGGTTGGTACCCGCTGTCACCTAGACGGATTCAACGTTCTTGTGAAAACGCTGTGACAGTTTTTTGGGTGTTTTCTCAGCAACAAGACACTGTATTCAGCTGAAACTTTCACTTGTGACTTTTATTGTATCTTTCTTTATAATTTTGCCCATAAAACAGCATTGTGCGACAAAAACCAATCTATGATCCTACCTTTAAAACCAACCGGTAGACTTACAGGGGCACCTGCAGCTATTCCAAAACTTTGGACTGACGCGCAGACTACAGGCATTTTGCTTTTTGGTTGTACCAAGGTGAGAGTTTGAAACCAAAATAGCAATTGTAAGGTAAGGTCATTTCCAGTTTTAAAACACGCCTAAAGGAACGAGAGGCCACCCCAATCTAGTTTCGAGCCCTGTCATACCCATTTTTAGGCTTCAGAGGGGGTACGGAATGGGATTTTATATTAGTCACTATCTCCCCCCCCCCCCCCCACAAAAGGAAATATGATACAGAGTTATGACTGGGATTGTTATGATTTTCAAAATAGTTCAAAATCATGCGGTTTGGGGTCCAAAAACCTAATGCTTGAATAATAAGACATGGGTGTTGAAATCTGGCGTCTATTACTTTGAAAAATGACGCCGTTTGCTAAGCCATTTTTCTACCAACAGCGTGTAACACAGGCCCATGATCAACATGCAAGTTAGCTCTCCGATGTTTACCGAGTGCTGTAACGGTCTACCAAGAACTTTTGGCACACGACCAAGAACAATCATGTTTACTGCGTTACGTCTGCCGAATTTAATCTGTTTATACCTCAGGCTGTGGATGTCAAAAATGTGTTCCCAGCTTCTGTTACTTTGAAAAATGACGCAGTTTGCTAAGCCATTTTTCTACCAACAGCGTGTAACACAGGCCCATGATCAACATGCAAGTTAGCTCTCCGATGTTTACCGAGCGCTGTAACGGTCTACCAAGAACTTTTGGCACACGTCCAAGAACAATCGTGTTTACTGCGTTACGTCTGCCAAATTTAATCTGTTTATACCTCAGGCTGTGGATGTCAAAAATGTGTTCCCAGAACAATAATGCTTGTCACGCAACCTTTGCATGCGTAGCTAAAGCTTTTTTCCAAATTTTTTTTTCTTATCAAACCAGGAGGGGTGAGGGTGGGGGTGGGGAGTTTCCGGGAGTTGCCGTGAAATTGGTACATGTAATAGACCTTCATCATGGTGCGGCCATCTTGTCTTTCTTCCATTCACACCAATGTAACCAAACCAAGGCTGGTGGTTAAAATAGTCTGGCACCTTTGTGGTTTAATGTGTGAATCTGTTGGTACTGAACACGCGGTACCTGACCAAGATGGCAGCAGGGAAACAAAAAGGGTCTACAACACACAAAACCAATTAAGTGTAAAAAGGGAATTAATACAAGACATCTGGCTGAATAACCTTATCATGACAAACGTTATAAAAATGCCTGACAATAAGATCCAATCACTTGCAAGCACTTCCTGTTAAAGTCGAATCAACTTTCCCCAACACAAAAACTCGGGGGTAATTTTTATGACAATTAATCCCAATTTTGTGCTGAATAACCACGTCAGGTTTTAAGGGGGCAGGAAATGCGGCATGACATTTAGCTGTCCCGCAAAATTGTTCTTTGAAAAACCATCTGGGAAGTTTGCCTGGATTGGTTTCTCCAGTTGATAGCACGTACATGGTTTAAAAACCTTCCTACTCTTGGTAACATTTTCCAGCGAGTTGACCTACCACTTTGAATCATTCAACTGCATGGGTTATGTATAGCGGAACGACTGCACATGTACACAGAAATAACTATGTACACCTGTGTATGCATTCACTCATTAATGATAACATACTGCAAGCTGGCATAGTTGATCTATCATTCAAAATCATTGATGATGTTGAATAGTCAGACAGTAGGAGGGTTGACTATGTTCAAGACGTGGTCACATTACTAGTGGCTTACATTGTGTACAGAACTGTGTACTGATGGTTTCTCTATTATGTACCAAGTCACGAAAACTATTTTAGAAAATTGGTATAGACCCCTTGCATAGGCCACCATCGACTGAGGTCAGACAATGGAAACATGCCAGCAAGCGCGAACACGCCACGCACAACTCTCAACCATTGATACATTGTAAGTCTTCCTTTGACCTCAGTGAGGGCGCTGTTTGAGCTTGAGACGTTATATGCAAGGGGTCTATTGCTTGTACCCGTAGACGATATACCATGAGTAACTAGAAAAAAAACTTGAACTGTTGTCCTTAAAGTAACACACTATCAGTAACTTTCATTCATTGCTTAACAAAAAACACAAGATAAGTTTGCCGATGTAATCAGAAGACACAAGACGGAAAGTGTTTACCGGGGACACCCATCGGATTATCGCACCCACGGTTATCCACACTCCACTACAGATAAGAAACCTGTTTGTTATATTTCAAGCTACACTCACAAAAACTTTACTATAAATTCAGCTTTGATAAAATAAAAGCCAAGTGGATAAACCCTGGTTTTAAAGACCGGACAAGGTTTGCCAGATCAAATTTCCTTATACAAGGGTTTGCCACACCCTAAACACGATCACAGTCATATTTCATTAAGACCCATTTGCGAAATAACTTTGGTTACATGCATATTTGTAAAACTGATAAAACAAGATGGCTGACCCATATTGAAGGTGAACGAAGCCTTGTTCGATCACAATTCACAACATTCCTTAAAATGTTTCAAACTGATTTACATGTAGTCAAACTGAAATGACACTTAGCAATCTTCGATTTTATAAAGCTAATAAGCACAAACAATTGCTTAGCATAGAAATCTGACTTAGCAGAAACTGGTTACCAGCAAAACACTAATGTAATGTGTACTGCTTATGAATGGTTCCCTGCTTATTTCCGCTCAGCAGAAAATTTTCTAAGCAGCTTTCTTCTTCGTCTTAATTGAAAACCAGACTGTCAACAGTTGACAGGCAAAATTCTATATAAAATGGATACACTTTGGCTAGTAGCCTTCAATTCCACTAAGCAAGAAAATAATTGCTCAGCAAACTTTGACAGCAAAGCAGCTGTACCGGTTGAACCTCAGGGCATAGATTAAGAGTTTCCATTCGTTTACCATCATGGGGGGGAAACGCCCAGCACACATAACTTTTAAATTACTTTTCAAAATCCATGTGGACGAAAAAAGTAGCTTGGAGTAATTTGTTGCGAAGATTACGTTTACCTCTGAATTGACCATAGACCAATCACAGTTAACATTTCAGAAACATGCTTTAAAACCCTTGGGAAGGGGGGGGGGACCCCGTGAACAAAGTCCTAAGTGTGTGTTGTAAAGAAGAGGGATTTTCGAAGCACTCTGTTAAGGCAGGAGGTTCATTTAAAAAACACTCCATCAAAGGAACCCGATTTGACCTTCTCAAACTTTCTTAAGCTCAGAACACTGTTCAGTGTCTCCCCCCCCCCCTCCATCTTATAATTGGTTGTATCCACACAACAACTCAAATGTGGAATTGTAAATGTCAACTGTGATTGTAGATTTAGGGGGAAATTTCTACAGCTGCCCCGGAGAGAAGAGAGGAAAAAAAGCCAAAAGCTCCAAGAAGTTTTGCGTCATATATCCCATGTTGAATTAGAAACGGTTTAAGGGGAAATTTTCTTGACGGAAATTCATCAATCAACTATTACACACAGGGGCCAGTTCCCTACAAATGGTGTCAGAGAAAAACAACTGCTTAAGCAGATTTGTTTGTGCTTAGCAGTTTACCAACAATGGGTTAAAAGCATGTGTTTTTTAAGTCCTTAAAACGTGAAGACCAACTTCGTCAAAAGATTTCTTAAGTGTTTTTTGTTCTTTCTGCTTAGCAATGAGGAGCAGACAACCAGTTAAAAGCACCTACACTTTACAGCAGTCAATGAATAGGTTACCAACTTTCCTTGTTTCCCATCTTCAATATGCTGAGCTGAAGAGGCCAATTCACCCATACTTTTAGGAAATGTACTCAACATTTTTCTCTTACATAAAAACGACAACCTTTGACAAGGTAAACATATACATTTTTGGTGAAAATTGCTCGTGACTGCATTATTGACAGATTAAACCCACTTTGAAACTGTGAGAATAAGTCAAAAACCAAAAGAACTATGATATTACATTTCTCTAAATGAACATTTATGATAGACAAAACCACCTCATTGGTACCATAGAATTGACAAAACTTGATGAATAATCACAAGCACAAATTTAAAATCTCTTCTCGGAAAAAGAAGCGGCTCTGAAAGAAACCAGGTTTAGGGGTTTCACTGGACTGATAAGGCATGTAAGGGCGGAGCAGTTTTTCTGTATTATAAAGGGCACCTCTATGAGAGAAATTGTAAAATTTGTACTGGAACATTTCAAGGGGCACTGAGGTAATGACCTCGGCCATGTAGGCCTCCATTTCAACCACAAAGTACTAGGGCTGGGTCTCACTCGCCAAGGGTTCTTTTCAGAACCAGCTGTGGTTCTTTCAGAACCAGGCATAGTTCTTCTCGAGCCAACAATGATTCTTCATCGAACCAAACATGATTCTTCTCATATTTCTCTTCAGAACCAGCCATGGCTCCTTTCAGACCCACCACTTCTTTCGAGAAGCGATTACAACCACCCTGTTCTCATTAAACTCCTTACTTCTACTTCCTATACCTAGCAAAGCTTCAAATCTTACATGCACTTATATTATACTTGAAAGTTGCCAGATATTGTTCTGAATATACAATAGAATATTCGATGGATACACGATTGGTATTACCAAGAAAAACAGAGTTGTTAAAATATTCTCCTACTCTTGTTAACATTTTGAAACCAGTGGGTTGTATTGAGTCAAGGAACGACTTCAGCCAGCACTTTTGCAAAGCACAACTAATTAAACTATTGTTTTGTGCTCACTGGATGCAGATATTGAGGCAGCAAATGGTGATTTTGTGAAAGGGACTGAGACATTTTGTGTGCCATTTTGCTACGCTATACAAGGGAAATCGTTCGCTGATGGTGGTACAAAACTTACTCCGAACGCAGCTACAACCGTGGACAAAAATTCCTCAACCTACTAGTCTTGGTGCAAGCTGTCGTAGTGCATTTCCCGCTGCCCGATTGGTTACTGTACACTGTATAGCGATTAGACAGCTCTTTAACGGTTCAGCCAAAGATGGCGTTCTGCACACTTGCAGCTAACTCTGTGGTGATGATAACGAACCTTCCCAACTACCTGAGGCCAGAGCCCCTTAAAGGTGAATTGCTGTACAGTGTGCAGCATAAACGGTGTACAAAAAAACATGTCAAAGCAAAGTCCCCACATTTTTGTTATAAATTCTCAAAGAAAGACTAGCTTATGCAAATTTTCTAAAGGATTCTGGCACTCGTTGGGCCAGTTTGTGTGAAGTGGGCATGGCTCACAGTGGAATAACGTCACACTTATGAACAGGAAATTTTAAGTGTGGGGATTTCGTGAAAATCCCAAACATTTGAAAGAGAATTTGAACCCTTCCACACCATGTTCACACATGTACCACAGACTTCCACAAAGTACCATACCGTCTAGACTTGCATTGGGTACAGGGGGCGTCCTCTGTTTGTATTAGCTGGTATTAGCAAGAAACCCCCATGACTTGTGTACGGTGGACTTAGTCTCCACAGTCTCCTGTAGAATTTTTGGTGAGAAAGAGCCAGTTGGGCAGGAGAGTGCAACGATGATTAACGGCTAGGGAAAAAGAGCGCATTCTTGTCGGAGTTCAATTTCCCATGCAGGCCTCATCTGGTCTGGAGTCAATATTTACACACCCGTGTTTTGTTCCAACGAGGGGCAGTGACAGGCACAAAGGGAGGGACAGGGTCTGAATATTGTTACGTGACCACCCCCCCCCCCCCTCCGAACCCAATGAAATGGCAGAATTTTGTTTGCCTATTTCCTACTCCCTTAGACAAGAGCAGGGGATTTTTTTTGGGTGTGAGGTGGGGAAGTATCTTTCAACTCCATTGTGTAAGTCCACTTAACTCTTTCGCTCCGGATAAAATTTTCGAATTTCGTCGCGGTTTGTACGGAATTGATTATTGAACGCCGCCATCTAATGCGTCAATAATACCCTTGGCGCGATGGAAAGCCAAAGGCAGCGACTCAAAGCCGCTGCAACTAGGGTCAGAGGAACATCCAGATGGCAATCTGGCATAAATTATGTAAAGAAGGCACACGTCATGGGGATGCCCCGAGTATCTACAGTGACGTCAACGAGCCGCTGTGAGCGGCTTTCGTAGGGAACGGGACATTTCTGTGAGCCGCTGTGAGCGGCTCGCCGTAGCGAAAGAGTTAAGAAAAGTTTGGGGATTAGTGCTTCTAGATAGAATTTTAATCTTTTAATCTTTGTGTCTGATTCACCGCAACTGTACATTATGTTCATAAAAGTACAATTTGTACAAAAAAATAATAATAATTCAAAGCATAAATTTTGTAGGGACCCCCCCCCCCCGTTCAAAAACTCATGCCCAAAATCCTCAGAACTCATGCCTGAATTTCCCCAAAACTTTCGTCGATATTAAAAGAAAAATTGTCCCTAGTTACTTTTTAATAATTTTGGATTAAACTAAGAAAAATTTACTAGAGCGGGATTTGAACCTGCGACCTCCGGATTAACGTGCTGGCTTTCTACTAACTGAGCTATCTAGCCCTATGTTGGCGGTCTCCCTATTTTGTCAATATCTTTGTTTGGGGGTGCTAGTCAGAAGCCATACATTAAATGATTTTAAACATATTCCCGGAAACTCATGCCAGAATTTTCAAGGAGGACAGACATCGCTAATTTACACATAAATAGCCCTGAACTTCATCTTTGAGAGGGCAAGGCCAGTTTTATTTTGCAAAGGGCACTTCCATTGGAAAATCTTAAAAGTCTATTGGGAACTTTTGATGGGGAAAACGAGGCCATGACAAGGGCAACTGAAGTCATGGCCTCCGTGTACATGTAACTCCAGTTTTGAGTGCCCCCCTGCCTAATAGTCAACCCAAGTTGAGCATGCTGCAGTATCTTCAAGATGGATTTGAGAAGACTTTGAGTTACTAACTGTTTCTCTTTCAAAAATGTAGTATAAAATTCCCCCTAAATACTTAAATTAGTGAGCCCATCTGTGCCTTTTTAACATCTTTAAAACAAAGTATTATTAAACTCTAGAGTGTTTAATTTTAAGGAAGGGGGGGGGGTAAATCTAAGTAATTTTCAAGCACTAAGTTTTTGTCCAAGGTTGTAGCTGGTAACAGTAGCGTAGAAATACCGTTTTTTGTAAGTTTGTAACAAACCATTTGGCATGCAAATTTGTAAATATGAAAAAACTGAAAGGCTAATTTTAAACTTGTAAAAGCCCTCACTTTTATCCCAAATCTGTCTTTGGGTCTAATCGGCTGATAACAAGTTGAGGGTTTTACTCGTGTGCTGTGAGAGCACCAGCTGTGAATTTTTCAAAGTAAACTCTCAACGATGACATTTAAGTTGTAAGTTTGTCCCAGTCAGGGTTCGCGAGACTTCATCCATAAGGTCGAAGGTCAAGAGTCTCAACAGTTGATTTCCTTGCTTATCTTGAGGTCCACACGGCTGCTGGTGTCGGAGTTCAGTGTGATCAGTCGAAAGCTTTAAAGTTACATTTGTCATTGGTGAAAAATATAATGTGGTGGTGGCTCGGTGGCTTGCAAGGAACATGGCTTGTATAATTGGCTTGTAATCTGCCTGGTGGTGGCTTGTAGGCTTGCAAGGAACACGGCTTGTATAATATTGGCTTGTAAACTGCCTGGTGGTGGCTTGTTTGTACAATGACATGGGTTTGTACATTGGCTTGTATATATTGACAATGGCTTGTACACGACCTTGAAAGCTGGCATGCATGTGGTGTGATATCCAACTGGCTTGCCTTGACATTCACACTTGCTTGCTTTGAAGTTCCAACTTGCTTGCTTGGTGTCAAACTTGCTTGCCTGGAAATTCGTGCTTGTTTGCTTCCTTGAAGTTTCAACTTGCTTGCTTGGTATCCAACTTGCTTGCCTGGAAACTCTTGAAGGCTTGCTTGAACTTTCCAAATGGCTAGCTTGAAACTCCTGCCAGCTTGCACAAAATTTCAACTGGCTTGCTTGGAATCCATCATTCTGAATTGATATACACGAAGCCTTAATTCTTCGACCACTTGCCGACTTCCTTAAAAATCTTGCAAGCTTTCTTGAAAGTCTTGGTTGCTTTCTTGAAATTTTCCTTGGTTGTGCACTAAGTTCCAAATATATGACTTAGTTTCCTTACAGCCTTGCTTGAAAGCTCTATTTTTTCTAAACTTGTTGAACTTCTGAGAAAGTTCTAAGCAGTTCAAAAGGCTCTGGTTGCCCATCATTGTTCAAAATGTCATTTCTTCTCCACTTTTAAAAAAATCTCACGACAGTTCTTCGGTTATTTAAATCAGCCCTTGCCACTTCAACGAACAGAACATGTGCAGAGTCCACGAGTCCAATGAAAACATTCCTTGCAGTTTCCGACAAAGTTTCCATTTACAGTTCAAACAAACGTAGGTAGCTCTCAAATCAGTAGCAGCGAACTCTCAAGTACACTCCATCCACACGTCAAAATGAAAACAAGTTCACCACGAAGTGCGCTAGTGTTTCGCATTTGCTGTCAAATCGTTGCAGTGACGTTGTTTCTGTGTGTTTTCAAAACCATCCCAACTTTTCCACCTGGTTTTTTACTTAGCAACCAGAGAATAACCTCTTGTTTGCCATGATGATGATAACACCCAAATGTTGTATTCTTTTTACTTTTTACATTTTACTCCACAATCCATGAGCATTGGTTACACTTTATGCATTCTCACACGTAAAAACATTCACAACTTTAAATGATTTGGTTTTTTTACAATGTTGACGATACAGCAAGCTTTCCTTACAACATTCACAAAGAAAACAATCGTAATTAGCAGAGATAATGCAAAGAAATTTACTAATTAATACCAATCAGGAAACAACAAAAACGTGTTGACTGCCTATCAATGAATAAAAGCATACCATTGAGCCAGTTGGGTGTTCTTGATGATATTGCCCTGCCAGTGTTTTACTCTGCTGCTGGGGATGTGAATGGTGTGCTGGTTGATATCGCCCCCCAAAGTAGACTGAAGTGTGGTGCTGAAATGACCCACTCTTTTTGGAGAAGGCTTTGCACTGAGTGGTCGGTGGTAGTAGTCTGGTGGACTCAGTCTTGGATCAGACTCACGTTGATGGTGGCCAGATCGATCATGTGCCTGTCAACATCAACGTTGAAATCGTTGGTTTAAAAACATAAACCAGATTTCGTTTATATCAAATGCTTAGATCCGTCTGAAGAGGAGTTTGTGTCAACTGTTACAGTAATGTGGGCTCAATTTCATAAATGCTGTTTGCAACTAAGCAAAAATATACGCAAGTACAAGTGTACTTCAAAAGCGATCAAGAAGAGTTGGCAGTGTGTGTGTGCATTAACGATGGATTTGCATTGGTCAGGAATAGGAGAAAAATACTCAAACAAATCAAAAATGATAGACGTATTTCATCATAAAAAGCAGCTCACAAAAAAAATGTGACACTTAACAGTAAATGCTAGACGGCATCACTGGTGCCAAGGTACGGGAGAAATCCTACAGGTGTGAATACGCACATTACTACTTTGAATGTTCCAACTGAAAAATCCGGTGGCTCAACAGAATGGTCCATGCGCACACTCTGGAATACTTATTCAATCCAATTAGAATGTTCCTACCGTTTCAAATTTGAGACGCTCACTAAGGTTTAAACACACCCCTACCTGTGGAACTTAGTCTGGAAGGCCATTGCGTCTTCTGGACGGCAGAATTTGGCGTAAGCTCTCCTCTCACTGGCAACAATTTCCATGTTCTGAATGCATTTGAGTAAACCAACAAATACCATTGTTATTCTTTTGGTACTTTGTTAGAAAAAAAAAACAATATTTCAAATGTTGTTCATGCACTTCTGCATCTCAGTGTACAGCAAAAACCACTGAAATATTAAATTTCGTGTAAATGGATTTGGGAAAAGTGCCAAACTTGACAGTAAGAGGAAGGGGGAGAACACTGCACAAAGGCTGAAACTGCAGGCAGAAACTTGATTTGTCTAAACAGAAAAATGAAAGAAAAGATTAAACCTTCACCTTGATTGGTCCACAGGACTGCAGCATCTTCATCAGGTTCTTCTTATTGGTCGACGCCGACAGTCCATCGATCAGAATCCCTAGGGGACCCCTCACCACCTGCTGAGGGCTCTCCGCAGACACCTGCTTGACGACCCGCTGTGGCTGCGGCGGGAGGACCCTCACCGGCTGATTGGCACCTTGAGGGCGCCCAGCCAAACGCTGCTGCTGCTTCTGCTGCAGCAGCCGCTGCTGCGGTGTCATGTTCTGCACCACTGTCCTATTGCTTCCGGGCTGGCTGGGCTGGTTACCGGCGCCCTGGTTGGTGGTCGCTTTCTGGGCTTGTTGAGGGGACTGCTGTTGGACAACTCGTCGCTGAACCTGTTCGGGTGCTTGTTGGGGTTGGCCAGGTCCGTGCTGTGGTATTCCTATCCTGTCTTTAACAGATCTAATTCAGAAAACAAAACAATGTAGCCATTACTGGGCTGGTTATTTTGATACTTTACATTCCCAAACAAGGTTTATAAAAACCAACCCCTTGCCAACATTTTGAATTTATATGGTACTAAAATATCAATTTTACTTTAAAAAAAAGATACTTTCTTCGAGACCTTCTTCCATGCCATGACAATATACAAAATGCTTACCTCTTCTGTGGCCTGGGTCCTCCTTGAGGTGTGCCTGGTCCCTGAGGTCTTGGTGCCATACCCTGTGGTCTTGGACCTCTGAATTGAGGCCCTCCCCGACCATGAGGTCTTGGGCCTTGGGGTCGGGGGCCATTCCCCTGTGGCTGCCCAAGTCTAGGCATCGGAAACCTCTGCTGTGGCTGGCCTCGGCCTCTGCCCCGCCCCATGTTATTCAGAGGCCCTTGAGGTGGATGTCCTCTCACTTGACTAGGGTGTTGACCTCTAATCTGACCTGGATGTTGACCTCTGATCTTATTTGGTTGCTGACCTCGAATCTGACCTGGATGTTGACCTTGAATCTGACCTGGATGCTGACCTCTGATCTGACCTGGTTGCTGACTTCTGATCTGACCTGGTTGCTGACTTCTGATCTGACCTGGTTGCTGACCTCTGATCTGACCTGGTTGCTGACCTCTGATCTGCCCTGGTTGCTGACCTCTGATCTGCCCGGGTTGCTGACTTCTTATCTGACCTGGTTGCTGACCTCTTATCTGACCTGGTTGCTGACCTCTAATCTGACTCGGTTGTTGGCCTCTGAACTGACCTGGATGCTGACCTCTGATCTGACCTGGATGCTGACCTCTGTTCTGATCTTGCTGTTGACCTCCGACTTGCCCAGATGGTGCTCTATTGGCCAAGCCAACAACACCTATTGGTTGCTGAGGCTGCACTCTGCCGCCGGCTCCTACTGTTGGAATAGGCTGAGGGGCATTATCCACCAAAACCTTAAACAAACAAAATGAAAGTGAGAGAGTCATCGAAAATGAGAGGCAGTCTCAAGAGGATTCTAACAGATAAAGAAAGAGCAGAGAGATGATATACCTTGACGTTCTGCTGCTGTTGCCAGGTCTGCTGCTGAAACAGTTGTCCTGGAGGGCCCTGTTTCCCGAGGGGTGAAACCTCATGTCTCACCATTTGTGCCCTAGGTTGTGACATGGGTCTGGACTGCCCGGGCCCACCAGCCCACTGCTGCGGAGAAACCTGTCTAGGGAGGTTCTGCTGGGCTTGAGCACTGTTATTCCTGTTGATGGATGCTGTGAAAATAAAATGAAACAACATGAGGATGAAAATTCACCTAGCTCCATAACAACAAATCGGTCAAAACATACTTTTTCTTTTCTTCTTTACAAATATCAAACTTTGTGTCAAGTATGTTTTCAGATTTCCTATTTTTTAACCCACTCCTGACCATCACAAAGTATTAAATAATAGGAAAATTGTTTTGTCCAACCTGGAGGAATGTTCGGTTGCCAGCCTGGTTTGGTGGCTGCTGTGTTGTTGCAGAGTGCCTCGGACCTGGCATTCGAGCACCCTGTGAGGGAATGGGCTGCTGCTGTTGCTGCTGTCGCTGCTGTTGTTGTTGTTGTTGTTGCTGCGCTGGTGGTTGCTGTTCCCGATTTGTCCTCTGATAAAAATACATTATGAAAATATGAAAACTATGAATCAGGCACCAGCTTTTTCAATTTTTTTAATTGGCAGCATGTTATGGAGAAGAAAAAAGAGTTTTCCATAGCAGCCAAGGGCTGAATTAGGGGAGAATAAATATTTGTTCTAAAAACAGATAACGAAATAGTAACATCAGAGATACAACACAGAAACTAAAACTCAAAACTTAGAACAAGAGAAAGGTACTTGAAAAAAAATTACTTAACAGAAAATTTAACAAAATTTAACAACATAATTTAATATATAGTTTCCATATTTTTTTTGACGGTTGACATCAAACTGACGCATCAAACAAACCAGTCATAAGAAATGAAATGTGCGTGAACTTTACTCAGAACTGTTTATTACGCCTGAAACCCTCTCAACTCCTTAGGAGTATGCATCCTCGGTTCAGGAAAGTGATCATACAAAAACTTTGAAAGTCCTGAAAAGTGGAAGACGAAGTCTCCTCTGTCTAAAGTGGAGACTTTGTCTTCAGACACAAATTTTGGGGTTTTTTTTTTGCAAAAAAGGAGAAAACTGCCAGGGACACGAAACATTGTACAGTGTTTTTTAGTTTTTTATGGCATTAAGATAGAAGAAGAAAAAAAGGAAATCAGTTGAAAAGTTGAACACCTGTTAACTTCCTGGATGTTAGATTTTCAAGGATTTATATGCATTCTATGTCGGGTCCAGACATCAAATTGGCTGTATATTCATTCCCTCGATGGCCAGTTCAAGTCTTTCAAGAAATTTGGAAGGCTAAGTGAGATCTTTGAAAAAGTCCTGCAATCAGGAAAAATCCAGAGGTCTACGAGTTGTATCGGTCCAACTGCAAGGCAAGAATGTAACTCCACCTCAAAGAAACAAAGTTCAATTTCTAGGATAGCAATGGCTAGAACCTATATCTAGTCCGAGCACCAAGCGCTTGGTCTTTGCCCCTGCTACTACCTGAGTATCGGAAGACTCTGCTGATGACTTAGGCTTCTTGGCAAGGAGGCGCTTCTTCAGCTCAGCCTGCTTGGAGGCAGCCAGCTGCTGTCTCCTCGCCTCCTTCCTCTGGAGAATCATCTCCCGGAGTTTCTTTTGCTCCTCCAGTTGGATGCGTAGTTTCCTCGTCTCCGCGTCTTCGTCGATCTGCGAGTAGCAAGAGATCGTCCATTCAAATTGTTAGCATTTATCAGATAAATCACAACAAGGCTTTTTACATAAATACTCCACCTGAGTATGAGGATTAGGACAATCATGAAACCATCCGTTAACTCTGAGAATCGTACAACTCTCAAGTTGCATTAAATCAGGCCTTGCACTTAAGCTTTTCAATAAGTAGCCTCCTGAACTAATCAACTGTGTGTTTTGATTGCCCTTATGGAAGTTTTATTAGCCAAAATCTCAAACATGTATTGTCAAAACTTTATCTCTCTGATGTATTAATGGTAGAGATCACAACCAGCTTATTGGTCAAATGAAATTACATGCACAAACTCATGGTAGCCTCAAGGTTTTTTTAAAGGTTTTCTAGGGTTATCCAGGGTTTGAGTTACCGTTTGTTCAATTCTGCATTTCTCCCTCACACCAATGTGTGATGAGCTTTCCCAAGTCCAATGGCAACATTATGAACTTGGACTACATATATTTGCTAAGCACAGAAAAACACTTGCTTAGCAGGAAAGGGTTACCAGCCAATTTACAGTGTATATTGGTTGTAACTGGTTTCCCAACAAAATTTGAAGCGCAGATTTGCTGAGCAAAATTTGTATCATGAAATTGGGCCTAGGTAACACTAATAGACTTTACCTCTCCTTTGACTTGTTTAGCTGCGGGGACTTTTGGAGCCTTTTTGGAGGCCTCTTCGATCAGACGCTTCGGAGACGGGAGGATCTTGCCTTTGTTGGCCTGATTTGGGGCCGAAGGTTGGATGCCGGAGCCTTGAGGGCGTTGTTGGTGAGATGTGAACTGCCCTGGTTGCTGGTTATTAGGCGTAGGGAACCGCTGACCTGAGCCTTGTCTGTTGGACAGGACAAGCAAAATAGCGACGCATATTTATACTTTGAAGGGAAGGGGAAACGTCAGTAGTAGTTTGAATTGCAATAATTTGAACAATCTGAAAGCCTGTTTCCAGCACTAGCTGAAAGGGGTTAAACTACAGGCCTTGCAATCGGAAGGTGATTGGTTCGAATTAACCTTGCTCGATGCCATCAGATGTTTTATACAAGCTACGTGTCACAACATACCTGGCTGACTGAGGTCCTTGTCCATGATAACTCGGTCCTTGTTGATGGGGTTGTGGTCCCCCCTGATGTTGGGGCTCACTATGGGGGCGCATTTGGTTCGGCTAAAGAGAACAAGACATTTAAAAGATTCAATCAATAGGCGATTCTCGGCAGTGGTAACGCCTGCTGATTAGAGAAAGTGGTTTTCTGCTCTAGAATACCAAACTTGCTGAACAAAAACAATTCCCTTAACTTCGACCCCAAGTGTTGGATATCATTGGAAACTCTAGTCCTACTAAATTCAAATCTAACAACAACATTTCTATAAAAAAAAAGTGTAATTGGTCAAAATTTTGTGGCTTTTACCGTTATAATACTTACTTGCATCCCCCTCGGTGACTGGAACTGCTGGTGAGGCGGGATACGCTCCTCTGGAGTTTGGGCTCTATTAAACTGTGGAGGGTGCTGATGCGGCTGATGGCCTTGAAACTCTCGCCCTATTGGTCGAGACAAAACAGAAAGATCTTGCTTATTTGACGAAATAAGAAATCAAATTTGTAACTTTAATGTTTTTACATTAAGCACTGTTGGAAATTACACAGGGAGCTTTGTATGAAATCTTGTGACTTTCCTAAATCTTCTTCTGAGACCGTCTTCAATTTGTCGCCCCCCCCCCCACTTCCCTCAAATAAAAACTTTAATTTATCCTAGTGATGCGAAGCTATGAGCATGTAGCAGTGACAGAATAGTATACGAATGTAGCATCTAAACTCAAAGCAGCTTTCGTCACAGCCCTCCAATGTGGGTGTGGGATTCTGAAGGGTCAGACTTACTTGGCGGACCCTGTTGGTGGCTCCATGTGACAGACACAGGGCTGCGGCGACCAGGCTGGGTCCAGGCTCCTGATGATGGGTGCTGGCTGGATGGGGGCATCCATTGTCCCGATTGTTGGTCTCCATGGTGGTGGTTTGGGTCCTGGGATATGGCAAAATTTACAGAGAGTTTAATTGAAAGTGTTGCGTGAAATGTCTTTGGCTTTAGGCAGAAAGGGCTATGAAAATTTACAGAGAGTTTAATTGAAGTGTTGCGTGAAATGTCTTTGGCTTTAGGCAGAAAGGGCTATGAAACCGCACTGAAAAGATTGGTTAAAACAGGCCCGGATTGTTAATATCTTTGAGAGGGAAAGGCCATTTTCATTTTTTGCAAAGGGCATCACCACTGGAAAAAATCTTTAAGTCTACGGGGAACTTTTGAAGGATCGCCCAGGCCAAGACCAAGGCAACAAAGGCCAAGGCCTCCATGTAACTCCTGGCTTCCTACAATGTCATTCAAGCTTACCCTGTAACTGGCTGGATGTTGCTGCTCCATCAGTGGTCGCGGTCCCTGCGAATGCGAGGAGGGCTGCGTCTGCATGGGTTGTGAAGGGTGCCCCTGTGCTGTCCCATGCTGAGAGTAGGGCTGAGTAGGGTACTGGTTGGGGTAAGAGTCTGTGGGTTGATACTGGCTGGAGGCAGTGGAGGGGGGCTGGTACTGCGAGTGGGTAGGAGCCGTGGAGTGGGCTGGTGGATGAGCTGTTTGAGGGGTCACAACTGCAGGACAGAAACATAGTTTTAGGAACTATTAAATATTCAATCTGACAGTTCCTGCTATATGACATTTTGACATTTTCAACTTTTCACATTACCCTTAAATTCCAAATCTAAAGTTAAAATTCATTCAAAACTTCTCAATACTCTTTCCCCATTTAATGATGAATGAGATTTTCCCAAAGTTTGCATCCGGTTGTGATTTATTAATTTCTTAATTGAAGAAAAGTTATTAAGCTCCAAAGAAAACAAAAAATTGCTTTTATTTTTACCTTGTTGAGAAGGGACTTGCACCTGACCCTTAAAGTGAGGGTTGATGTGGATTTTCTTACTGACCGACGACTGTGGTTGAGAAGTCGTCACGGCACCAGGCTGACTGGACTGCTGTGCTTGAGGTGCCTGCGTAAGGGGCGAGGATGACCTTTGACCTCCCTGCATTGATACAAAAATTACAACTTATTGATTTGAGCGCTGTATAAGAAGCCACTACTTCTGTTATTATTAAAGGTATTGTACACTTTTGGTAACAGCTCAAAATCAGTGTCCACATTTTGTGTGATTAAACATATGCATGAACAAACAAACCTGTGAAAGTTTGAGCTCATTTGGTCATCGAGGTCACGAGAAAATAGTGAAAAGAGATCTTATGTGTTTTCTGTTTTTTCAAATTATCGCGCGCGATAATTACTATTGTTTTACTCGTTTCTCAGAAACGATAGCATTTTAGGCAGAAATATTTTAAGGAACCCTTTCTACCATTACTTACTTTAAATCATGTAAGTTATGTGTGAATCTGTTAACATTGTGTTTTTTTATCTTACCAATAGTGTACAGGGCCTTTAAGAACAGGTTAAAGCTACAGTCACCAAACCCCCTCCAACACCCACCTGGTTTAAACCGGATGGCTCCTGTCCAGATCCCTGTTGCACATGGGGCACCCGGTTGGGTGAACCCTTCACTGGGTGGTAGGGCTCAAAATCAAACCTCCCCCCTCTTAAATGTCCGGCAGGCGGCCCACGGATCACCTCCTGATGCTGGAAAGCAGGTCTTGGCGGCATGTCGCCCATGAAATGCGGCATGTTGTCATGGAAATGATGAGGAACATCACCCGGGAAGCGATGCCGCATGTCGCCGGGGAAACGGGGTCCCATGTGACCGGGGAAACGGGGTCCCATGTTGCCCGGATGCATTCCCATCATGGGCGGTGGCGGGCCTTGGTGACGGTTGCCACGGTTGCCACGGTTGCCTCGAAAGCCCCGCCCACCACGCCCTCTATTCCGCTTGGTCCACTGTTGCTCTTGATTTTGGCGGGCGTAGTCATCCAGTGTTTGCTGTACTTGGGCGGTAATCTCTGAAACACAGAATAATTATCAAACAAGTTACAAACTACAGAGGGCGCTCCACAGAGTTTTAAGGTAGACAGAGCGTTCATTGACACAGCTCACAAAGAGGGCAACTTAGTCTAGTTCCCTGCATACAGAATGATAAGTCTAACTATCATTTCTTGAAAGGGGCCAGATCATTTTCCTTCCAGCCTCACTTCGGTGACCCTGAATAAATCAGACAATCAAAATGAAGCCTATATCCCGTCCGCCAATTCATCAGTCTATAATGTCCTCACCAAGTGTCTCTGGGATGTCCTTCCTCTTAGACGCCCCGCCAACTTTGACAGTGACGGGCCGCCGCTCCGATTTGAATCTTGCTCTTGTGTTATCGTCGTCATCATCCTCATCCGAGTCACTGGATGGGATGTCTTCCTTGGTGTCTGACCCTTCCTCTTCCTCTTTTTCTTCCGAGTGAGCCGGCTGAGACGAAGGCTTGATAGACGAAAAATATTACGAGGTTACTGTCAACAATATATTAACCCTAAACCTTCCCAAACCCTCTTCAAGATGGTGTCTGATTGCAGAAGATGAGGACTTACAATTGCTTATCACATACCTATCTTTAGAGTCCGAGCATTTTGGTGTTGGGTGACCAAAGAGTGGAAGATAGAGGAGATTTGAAGTTCCCTGTGGGCACGTGGACCAAGGGAGTTAGGGGTTAATGCGCATTGATTCTGTCGTGCACCACATAATGTTGTACTACTTTGGGGAGGTGGGAGAGGTCTTAGGAACTAGATCTCCCTGTAGGACCTTGAGCATGTTTAAGATTTTGCAAAATTCACAAGGATTATTATAAGTAGATTTTTTTCTTCGGACTCACCTGTTCTTTAGGTTTGGAAGCTACCTCAGCTTGGGCAGGTTTTTCTCTCACCGGTGCCTTGGGTGTTGAGGAGGCAAGTTTTGCCGTTCTACCACTCACTGCGAAAGACGGAAAAAAGAAATCATTTATTTTCACTGATCTCTGGCGACAATTTCTGCTTTAGCACAAAAATGACTGAAAAATCAAAAAGCTTTGCTCAACATTAAATAATAAACAAATTTGTATTTACACCATGCATTTTCAAGACAAGTAAGCCACTCAAAGGGCCTAACATTTCTGTATTTTTAAATTGACTCCTTAGGAGTATGCAGCATCGGCAGCCAAAAGGGCTCATAGACTGCTAATCATTCACACCAATAAGCTCTACTGTCACAGGTACCCATATACTCCTGGGTGACGAGAAGCAATTATAGTTAGGTATCTTATCAAGGACACAATTATCATGACCCGGATTCGAACCCATGACTCAGCCACCAGAACTTGAGTTTAATGCGCTAGGCTGATCGGCAATCATACGCTACTCCAGTACTAAGAGGTTACCAGCAAAAGATAAATTCTTGCTTATCATTTGTGACTGTTTCCTGCTCAGCAATATTTTCTGCTTAAGCAACTCTACAAAAATAGGCTCTGTTCATTAATCTCAGATCTGAAATAAGCTCAGCCCTGTCAAAATTACTTACTGGTATTGTCTTCTGGGACGTCTTCAATCAGGCTGTCGTCGAAGTCCTCAATGTCTAAGATGTCATCCATGCCTGGCTCCAACTCATGGCATCCTCCAGTATTGCGGTGTCCTCATCTTCAGTGGCAACCTCCTCCTCATCCTCCGCAACTGCATCTTCGTTGTATCTGCATCCATAGAGGGGATGTCAATTTAAATATTTATTTTTGTACACTATAAAATAATCTGTTCTTTCGTCCAGAGTAATCTTGGTCTTGTAAAAATATTTCTGGTCAGGTAACATTTCTAAGCTATAAGACCTGAAGTGGAGATTCTCTTGGAATTCAAGCCCGATGATAACAATAGTTCAAGGTCATTTACTTGTTACCACTCACCCTTCCTCAAAGTTATCATCGCCCTCTTCCTGGTATTCTCCTTCCCCCTCCTCCCCTCCGTAGTCTCCGCCCACATCAGCTTCCCCATCCCCGGCGCCCCATTCCTCCGACTCTGTATTGTCCAACATCCCAGAATTTTCCATTGAGATTTCACCGGTCTCACCGCCGGTTTGGTCAACCAACTGGTCATCATCTTCCCCTTGGTACTCTGCAATCTGGTCATCCAACTGTTCGTCGTAGTCCCCGCCTTCCCCACCGACAAAATTAGTCTGCTCAACGGCCTGGTCATCCAGCCCATACTCATATGACTCATCATTAGTCTCTACATTAGTGGCTTCAACCAGTGCAGAATCTTCCACCAGTTCCCCCGGTCCCTGGTGTTCCGCTGTACTTTTATATGATGAGAAATCCTCATTGTCACTGTCTCCAAGCAGTGCATCTTCGTCTAGGTCATCGTCTGATAACAATGTTTTGGTCTGCAGAAAAAAACAAATGTTTAGACATTATTCCAAGTTCAATCTAGTGAGTTTAGGTGACTACAGGACGAGCTGTCAGTAGGTTTTGTGCATTGTTGGCAGTTGTTGTCAGTATTTATTTGGACCCGGACATCATTACTTGCGTTTCCCAATGTAAGGATTTTGTTTCCAAAACTTGAATTGCGCAGGAGCCTCATTGCGCTGCACTATTGGGCGACTATCATACATGCAGCCATGGGTCAATCGCACAGTCGTTGAGCAATCGCGCAAGGAAATACTTGCAGTTTTTTGGCACCACCAATTGATTGTGCAACGCAAGACTTGCGCTATTTAGCGATCGTGCAGAACTGGGTTTGTAACAATGGTAGATTGGAAAGGAAGTGTGTTATCGGTCGATGATTGGGAAGGAATCAGCTGTGATCGCAATTGGGCTATCGCACAAATCCACCAAACACGCCCAATATGTACACAAGTCTTTCTTCAGTCAGACTTCAATAACGTTAAAAAGTTCTAACCTTTTTGACTGGAATGTGGTCCTCTTGTAACAGTTCATCGTCGCTATCCCATGATGCCTCCGTAGGGCGTTTTCTCTTGAAGGAGTGATCACTTTCATCTAAATTTTCAAATTCTAGATCATCTACATAAAAATAAAATCAGAATTCAGTAGTTTGTTAACATGCCTTGCCAATCATACAGCTGTTGTAGAAAGTTTAGTTATTTAGTTGCACTAGAAACGTGCATTTTTATATTTTAAGGAATGTAAAACTACTTCATCAAATAGCCATCGATAACGTTGCATGTATTTTCAAGATGGAGACAGTTTTATAAATGGGAGTATAGGTTTGCAATAGAGGGCACGTTACTGATTCGGAATAGAATCAACTGATCCGGAACTGGTCAAACGAGTGACGATACTTTTCTCGTGGCCACTTTCAAAGTGTTAATCTTTTTTTGTCAAGAAATTGGACCCCTGGCCTAGCAGGGAATTCCGCGCTTTTGTCAAGCGTAATTGAATTAATGCAGTTTCACGTGACATCCATAGCAGGGAACTTTTGCTTGTGTTGTGTGCGTGTACGGTGTAGTCCAGATTAGCATTGGGCATTCTTCGCTTACACAGCTAGCGCAGAAATTCGGCACTTGCACAGTAACAAAGAATGGTGACGCAAGTGCGGAATTTATGGGCAAGCTTTTTCTCGCTTTTTATCCCAATTCCTCGCTTTTTTCTATGGCACAACCATGCACGTTTATTACTTGGTTGGGTTCTTCCATGGTGAAAGGGGGGAGTGTTCATCACCCTAACCCTCACCCTACACCTAACCCTTACCCTAGCCCTACCCCTACCACCCTACCCTACCCCTAACCCTACCCAACCTACCCACCCTACCCTCCTACCCTACCCTACCCCCCTACCCTCCCATAACCACAACCCTGACCCTCGCCCCCTATCCAGTACCACGACCGTCGGGTGGTTGTGCTTCATACGTATGAAGCCCACAACCTGGTGGTTGGCTTCATACGTATGAAGCCACACAACCATGTGTGGTTGTGGCTTCATAGTATGAAGCCACACACCACGCCGTTGTAACGTGCATGGTTGTGGCTCGGAATTGGGCTTCGTACGTCTGTTCTCATTCATATCTCAAGCAGAGCCATGAAACTGGGCCCAGGTCAACAAAGAAGAATGAGCCGTTTATTTCCGACACCTGAATAACGATAAATTTTTGGTAACTGGTTAGCACTTCTCTTTTGTAAAATATACCACTACAAATCCAATCCCTGCCCTAAAAAAAATTACATACCATCGTCTAGTAGATCATCCATTGAAGACGAGAGACCTAACAATTATGGTAACGTATTGACAATATTTCTATGAAATATTTTGCAAAATATTATCAAATAAATGCGTGCTTTCTTGCGTCTACACGCATTACAGCAATACCTGCAACGTTAAACGCGTAGCTTTCAACGAGTCTGGGGACAGACAACTATCGTCTGTAACGAACAGAAGAGGAAAGTTGTTCTGGAACCAGACTCTAAAAATTGACCAGCCAGATTGGTGGCGCTGTGACAGTAAAGTTTAGGTTTTACATTTTACGAGAAAAAAAAACACAGAAAATCACGATAACTCTTCTATTCAATTAAAACTGAATGAGCAAAAGACAAATTTAAGAATAACCCCCGAAGTCTGTCTGTTCATAACTATTGTCTCAGTGTTTTCTCAAAAACACACTTTCAGGTGCTCTTTTGGTGCTCTTGAGGGCGCTGTTGTAGTTGCACAGTGTTGCAAATGCAAGTGAACCCTGGACATCTTCCTCCCACACCAATCAATTTTATTGTTTACCTTGTCAACAATCAACAAACTCCACATTAATGCGAGTTCATTAGTGTGATACTACGCTGTTTTGAAGACAGAATTGCCTAAATTTCCTTTAAAATGGATGGAGCTGCAGTCATTGCAGAGGCACTCAAGGCTCAGGTGAGTTTTGTTGTCATGTTGTTAATTTAATTTTTATGTTTTTGGGGAACCTCAAAAGTTAAAAATCGAGTGTAATTCCTTGTTCATCCAGTTTTATTTTTAAAGTTTATGATTTTGGTTTGTTGCACAAATAGAAATGAGTCGGGAAGTAGAAGAAAGGCTGAAGAGCGTACTCCCTTGCACTGCAGGGCCCAATTTCATGGCTCTGCTTACTGGCAAATTCTGTGCTTGTGATCACCATTCGTCGGTAACACTAACCGGGCAAGCGCCAAATTTGTGCGCTAGCTGTGCATGTGAAGAATGCCTATAGTAAAGTAGTTACATTGACATAAGTGTGGAATTCCCTGCTTTCGTAAATGTTGATCTTTTGGTAACGGTAAACAGAGCCATTAAATTGGACCCTGATGGTGGACAAAATCTTACTTTTTAACAAACAAAATAAAAAAGGCTGAAAGCTTACATGATACACGTGCATTATTACAAATGTTTAACAAAGTTAATTTGCAACATCTCCCGACACTAGGGAGTGGAGTATGTTTTTGGAATCGTTGGATTCCCAGTGATTGAGGTTGGAATGGCTGTCCAGGCAGCGGGCCTTCAGTACATCGGAATGAGGAACGAGCAAGCGGTGAGTGTCAAAATGTTACAGAGGCAATTTTACGGTTAAATGCTCCATCTTGTTCAAGGGGCAGATTTTTTTTTCGAACACTTGTTGATGTCTGCGACTCAGCGCTGGAACTTCTGGCTGGAAGCCACGTCCTCTAGGGGAAGGTGCGTTGAAGTTCAAGGACCAAGTCGCAGTCAACAACGCGTGTTCGAAGTAAATAAATCAGCCCCTTGAACAAGATCATGCATAATCAGAATTAAGCTTAATATTGGCCTTTCCCATTTGGTTCTAGAAATGAGCTGTAGAAAACATTATGCAATAATTATTTATAAATGTAGATAAAGTTATGTTGTTCAGCCAATATCAAGTATTTTTTCTAGAAACAATGGTTTTGTATGGAAGGTGCAAGTCATTAACTCACTACTGTGAAATTTATTTACTTTCAGGCAGCATATGCAGCTGGTGCTATTGGATACCTAACTGGGAGGTAGAATTCCGTTTCGCTTTTTTTTTGCTTAAATTTGTTTATTTTATTAACAAGAGTAAACATTCTGCAGTATATTAAGGTACACTCAAAGAACCCATTCAAAGGTGAAGGCCACTGTAAATGGAATTTATTTAATTTAATGATTTTCTTGTTTTCAATCTTTTGGGGAAGAGCACCCCATGAAGGCATTTGGTCTTTTGTTGGTAATGAAGAGAGGTCCATTGAGTTGAACTTTATTAACCCTCTTGCTGTTGACCATTCATTACCATTCACTGTGGTTTTGAATGATAGATAAACTATGCCAGCCTGCAATATGATACCATGAGGGAATGCATGTACACAGTACACAGTTAGTTCTGTGCACAGTTGTGCCACCGTACACAACCTTGGCAGTCGAATGGTTTCAAATGGTTGGTCAACTCACTGGAAAATGTTGCCAAGAGTCACTGAGAGTAGGAGGGTTAAAGGAAGTTTTGAACTGTACTTTCCCTTCTAAACTTTGTTTTGAACTTCCCCTTTTTGTGGCGATCATACATTTCAGGCCTGGAGTGTGTCTGGTTGTATCTGGACCTGGGATGTTGAACACCATCTCTGGCTTGGCCAATGCAACAGTGAACTGTTGGTAAGTAGATTGACAATACTGCCAAGCCCCCAACTTGTGAATCTGTCCCAATCATAGTTGGGCCTGCCCAACTAGAGTGGGAATAGGCCCAACAGTAGTTGGCGGTTTAAATTACCTTGTTGCCTATTCTCATTTTAGGCCCATGCTCGTTATAGGAGGGGCCAATGATAGGGATCAAGATTCTATGGGAGCCTTTCAAGAATATCCCCAGGTAAGTTTTTGAATTTTCAGTTCAGTTATGAATATTCAATGTAAGATTCAATCAGGAGAGGCAAATGAAAGGGACCAAGATGCCATGACAGCCTTCAAGAATATTCACAGATGCTTGAATAGTTACTTCAGCTAATGCATATTCAATTGTACTATGAAAATTTGAGGGGCCAATGATAGGGATCAAGAATCTATAGGAGACTTTTCAGGAATATCCCCTGGTAAGTTTTTGAATATACAGTTCGGTTATGAATATTCAATGGCAAGTTTCAAAAAGGAGGGGCCAACGATAGGGATCAAGAGACAATGGGACCCTTTTGCAAAATAGTCACAGATACGTAAATAAATATGTGGTAGTTAAATATTTAACATCAAATCGTTTTTTGTTTTGCTTTTTTTTAGGTTGAGAGTGCCAGACTCTGTGCTAAATTCACAGCTCGGCCTGCTAGTGTCAGCCAGATCCCATTCTTCATTGAAAAGGTACCAGAAATGCTCCTTGAAAAAGTGTATACCATAGACCTGAGTGCTGTAAAAACAAATTACATGATCTTTTTCTCTGGAGGATTTACACTGGTTTGAAGTTTATAACCAGTGAGCTTTAAAATTGAAACTATAAACCAGCTTTTTATCTCGATAATCACCGAGCTAGTTCTTTGTCTTGAACACACTTGTGTCTGTAATAGGCTGTTCGTATCAGCATGTATGGCCGACCTGGAGCCGCTTACATCGACATCAGTGGTGAGCTGGTCAACCAAACAGTCCCTGAAGAATCCATCAGGTATGAACGAAACTCTCTGGCATCTACTCTTCTCTTACAAATTGAACGAAAATGCTTGTATACAAAAATGTACTGTCATTGTTGAGGAGGAATTTAAGTAAATCACACTAGGGATCAGCTAGTTATGTTTTTGTTCTTTTCAAGGATTATGCCCAAGGTAGGCCCGCCTCCCCCGATGCTTGGTGACCCAGGGCTTGTTGAGAAGGCAGTTCGTCTCCTGACATCTGCCAAGAACCCTCTGATCATCGTTGGCAAAGGTTTGTAAAAACAAAACAGACAATAGACCTTGCCGCGAACTTGCAGGTATAGGCGATGATGAACCCTGTAAACTCACATCTATGTAAGCGCCACAGGATGGGCCAATGAGCAACCTACCTTTGACCTCTAGCCAAGAGCACCCTACTCAAATAACGTCATATTCACAAGGTCTATAAGATTCTGTATACATGTAGTACCTAATTTTAATCAAGCATGCATATAAGTGCACACAATTTGCATCGTATAGAAAAGAAGAGTTAATGAGAAAAGTTAGTTACCCTGACTTGAACAAGAAAGTTTTCTAATAGAAACTTAGATGCTTTATAAATGTTGATGTAAAGCTATATGCAACAACTTTTTTATTTCACCCTGTCAATGCTAAAACATTGTATCCACAAAATGAGCCTTTACGTGATGTAAATGTTTAACAACTGCAAAGAACAAAACAGTTTCTCAACGGAAACTCTCACAAACCAAATGGAGGGAAGTTACAAGTCTTTTGCTCAGAGCCTTGCCAGTGTGTGATATGACCATGATAACAGTATCAAGGTGGGAGTTTTTTTGCTCTGGAGTGACAACTCTTTTGATCTCGGCTTGTCCTTGTAGGAGCGGCCTATGCCAATGCAGAAGGAAGCATCCGTGAGTTGGTGACGAAATATGGATTTCCGTTCATCCCTTCCCCAATGGGGAAAGGCGTGGTTGAAGATGACCATCCACAGTGTGTTATTGCAGCAAGGTCGAGGTAAGGTTTTACGTTTGTTACTCTCATAAAATGATAGAACTTTCAATATTAACAAGAACCAGTGCCTTCAAAATACTTCCCATTGTTTTTGTCAAATTTTGAGGAAATGGTCCAGCACTCACAGCCTAGGACCTCTTTGATGTTCGAGGCAGGTTTCTCGCAAAAGATGCTGCGAATGTAACAGGTTAATTTAATTGATTGCAAATCTATATCTGTGTTCAATGAACGCGTTTCCAACAATCCAAGTTGAAATTGGTTTTGGAGTTTGATACTTTTTTGAACAGGGCTTCTTCAATCATCTTGAAATTGTGTACTCAGACTCAGTGTTTTTGAAATTGTAAGGACTGGGTCTGGAACACTGCCGTTTCGATCAAAGCGATACACCATCTTCTTCCTCTCATTCCGACACCTTTCATTGATTGCCGTGAACAGTCTCTTGGCGCCTTCTTTGGTGTTCCGACAGGAGGGAAATCTGACTCCACCTCCATCAGGATGATGTCAACATAGCTAGGGTTCAGCTGTTTGTAGGTCTTGCCGCTCTTCTTGCTGGCATTTCCCGTGGTGTTGCTCACCAGCAGCTCCTCGTTGGTGAAGATTTTACTGGTCAGGCGGTAGGCAAAGGAGGCCGGGGTGTTAGTTTTAAAGAGAATGTCGTCCATCTCGTTTTTGGTGAGGGTCAGTGGGGAGTCTGTGTAGCCGATGAAGACCCGAGTTTGAGTGTTGTCTGTGTAGCGGAAGTTACAAGGGACTTGTGAGATGGAGTACAAGGGGCTAGCTTGGGCGGTGTATGAGGCAAGGGGATTTAAACCCTCGTCAGTCGGGAATATCGACAGGGAAGATTGGTTTTGGCTGGTTGGGCTCGAGATCACAATCTGTGAGTGGCTGTCACTTGAGGATGGTGTGGGCGGGCTCTGCTGTGGATGCGATATCCCAAGACATGATATGTCCTCATTTGTTGGTTGGTTTGAGCTTGTTGCATTCTGCGAGAGGTAGAGAGAAATGGGCGTGCCATCGCTGCGAGGTTGCTGGCGGCGCTGTAACCTGTTACTTTATTAGTGTTCTCCTGGAGGTAGGAGAGAGATTTCTGGACTGCCATTACCTGGCTGCTTAAGGTACGTTGAGTTTGTTGTATGGTATGCATCTCTGATATGACAAGGTCTTGACTGTGCTGAAGAGACTGGACGGCAGACAGGACTTTCTGGAGGAGGAGGTCTGTGTGGCCGCTATCGGCCTGGATGGTGGGAGAAGAGGGGAAAAACACATTATAAAAAGAATTATGTTGTTTTTCTGGTAAGCAAAATTGTTTTGTACTGAAACAGCAGTATGAAATGGTGCTCCAGGTTCTAAGAGCTGCCTAAACAAAAAGTATAGCTTGACAAGTTTCCGCTGTAAAGAAAACAAAACAGATATTTGGAACCAGTCACAAGCAGAACACGTAACTTGGTAGTTTTGGGCCAGTAATTATTTTCCGGTGAGCTAAAGCAGATTGGCCTTGGCTTTAGTTTCATCAGAAAAAAGTGAATGGTTATTTGTTCTGTTCGCTAAATGTCGTTCTTTAAATGTCGTTCGTTAGAACTTAGAAAGCATAGCTTCTTGAATCAGCCAAAACTAAAAAGGAGAAGTAATAAGTCTCGAGATGTGGTTGATATTTTACCTTGTCTGATCGTCCTTGTGATGTTGTACATTCTCCCACACCGGGTTCAGCTTTAATCTAACAGAAAAACAAATAATCCTTTTCATCATGGCATGGAAACAGCAACTTGGCTTTTGAAAAGTAAAAAGTTCAAAGTGCACAAGCTGGCATATTTCGCGAATTGCTTGTCGATATGGGTTGGGGAACTATTTTCTTTCTTCACTTAAGGGGGGGGGGGAGGGGTCAAAAATATGGGATTGAATATATCCATTTGTTTTTAAAATGCTTCATGTAACATTTTGAGGACTTTAATTTAGCATGGTTTGGCCAAATTTCCACAATTATGGATTAGGAAGCCCAACAATTCTGGAGAAAACCCTGAAAGTCGTATATAAAGAATAAAGCAAGGAAATGGAAACACTCTCTGAAGGATAACCAACCTTTTTGGCAGCACGTTCATCATCATCTCTCCTTCTCTTTATCTAAATATATTCAGAACAAAATTACTTTTTGAGTTTGACATAATGGCATCGTTTTGATGTTTGATAGAAAAATAATAATTTACATTGAATCTTACATCCACAAGAAACTCATAATCCCTCTGTAAAACGTCATGGCCCCTATTCATATACCTGGGTGGAGAGGAGCAGTTAGTGGTTCAGTGTCTTGCTCATATCCCAACCTCCTAGGCTGGGATTTGAATGGACATTCTAATCATGTGGCATCTGCTCACAAATATTAAAACTGCCACCTCAATTGAACAGACGCACTGCTCAATGACATATTGATAACAATGAGAGAAAATATACTTGGAAGGACCGTTCTCCCCAAAATGTCTTTGCCGACTTTTCCAAAAGAATGGACTTGTCAGAAGAAGGGCAGAGATTTAAAAATTGTTGTGAGGTACGGCTTCCCAAGATCATAAGCATGAGGTACCATTAAACACCCGGAAAAATCTTGTAAAGCTTTCTTGTTTAAACCCTGTTGGCATGAACGTTTCCAAATAAGTAACGTAATTAGCCCCCCCCAAAAAAAATAATAAATAAATAAATAAATAAAAATTGTGCTCCCATATAGATAGTTCCCAGTAGACGCCATCTTTACGGGCAAAGTGCATTTTGGCTTGCAGATGCGTCAAACGCTCAACTTATTAACGCAGCCGCGTTGTTCACTAACCAATCAAGCAGTGAGTTTTGTAAAATGTGCGCGTGCTGCACGCCGTTCTCACACAAAACGCATGACTGTTTGTTCCAAACTGCCCGTAAAGATGGCCGATTTACGTCATACTGCAACCTATCTATTGTTCCCCATATCAGATATACCAATAGCAGAGCAAATCAAAGGGGGGCACCTACATGATTATGGTCACACCATGGTCTGTTATCCCATGACACCCTAGCACATCATCAAAGGCACAATCTCCCAGCACTGGTAATTGTTGGCATTTTCAAGCCTTCCCAGGGTGAACAAACTTTCCAAACCTGGTACAAACTTAATATGTTGGTTGAATGAAAACCAATAGCACTGAAGGAATATCTAGCTGGAATATCATGTGGAAGGTGACAAAGATCATGAATATTCATTTTTGTGTGGAGGTACCTGCAGGGATCTATAGACCTTTCTATTGCAACGTCACAGCCCGAGTTTTTGCCAACCGAGGTCGGAAAACTATGGAAAGCCATAAACGCAAAACAAAAACAGATCGCCACAGTTTTTAACATTGTTACACAATTTTTTTTAAAATAGTGTTGAATTTGTTGGAAACAAAGCAACCAATCATGAGAGGTACTTTACTTAGTTGAAAGTTTGCAGAAAATGTTAAAATTTTGTTGAAACATCTATTAACACGATTGAGTGTTTTGCTAACATTTGGCCTTCCATGCCAACCAGCGCGGTTTTTTTTTCAACAATGGAAAGGTCTATAAGCAACATCCACAAATTTGTCTGTGATAATTTAAAAATCCTGAGCAGAGCTAACCTTTTGGTGACTGGCACTCCATGGACTCTTCCCGGCTGGCTGATTTTTACATAAATTCCGAAGGAGTGACATCACCATTTCGTCACCGAGGGCTATTGCGTCTTTCCATCGACGGTCATCATCTTGGTCGCTGATGACTGTGACATCGTCATCGTCCTTGGTGTCAAGGTCTACGTCATCTCCCATATCAACTTCAACATTATCACCTGAAAAAATTGTGTTGAAGATTTTGAAGCGGATGGCTTGTTGTGGTCGAGGGGTCACGCACCGGACTCAGAGTTTAACTTACTATTACTTATGTGCATGATTTTGACATCTCAATAAATCTTTTTCTTATTCTTCTACAAAAAAAATTTCTCCCATATTTTACCTTATTTAGTGTTAGGTCATTTTTATTTTTGAAGCTTTAAAGCAACAGTGAGAGAGAAAGAAAAAGAAAAAGTCAAATTATGACTTGTACAAATTTTAATATGAGATACTAGTCATAATTATTACTTTTTCCCTCAGTGCCCCTTTAACACTGTCGTATTAAAGAAAGACATAAAATGACTAAAATCGAAAGTGGAGCATGAGAAGACAGACAATAATACAACGACAGGAACCGAAGTATTGAATAAATAATGCATTTAGTTTCACTTCAGTTAAAGATGAAAATTCCGAAAAATAATTTTCTTGTTACCTGGGTTGAAATCTCTCTGTCTTACTTGGTGACGGCACACGAGACGGTATGTACCATCCAGTGCACTGTCGTTCCCTTGAAAAAGTACACAGATGGGGTGGTACCCTGGCAAGGACATTTTGTACTTAGTGTTCCAGTTGTCAGGGCTTCAGATCTGTAAATTATAATCTATTTAACACAAAAAACATCAGTAAACATCAATAAATTTCAAATAGTAGAATTATGTTTTCTGTAACACTTTATGCTCAGTTAAATAATGTCTTCTCATGGTGGTTTGTCTGTTGGTTGGTTGTTTGTTTGATTGAAGGGTTTTCGTTTGTTTGAATGTTTTTTCTTTCTTTCATACAATCAAAGGCACAAATGGCTTGATTTTGAAAAAATCAAATCAACTAAATACGAAAATAATTCACTTCAAAGGTGATTAAAAAAAGTACATACCAAAGTAGGTCTGTATCTTTGTTTAGTTGATTGATTAGTTGTTTGTTTTTGTTTGTCTGTTTGTTTTTCTTTTTACTTTGAAGACTTGTGTCATTCAGGCAAATGCACAAATTCCTTGATTTTTAAATAATATAGATAACTAAATATGAAAATAACTTTTTAAATGTGTTAAATAAAAGCACAAGCCTACTAAAATTAGCCCTCTTTAGTCGGTTAGTTGCTCGTTTAATTGCTTGGTTTTTGTTTGTCTGTTTGTGTCTTCGTTCTGAATTATCATTTAGGGTAAAAAACATTTATCACAAATAAAGTTTACACGCTTAAATAAAATTACAAGTTGGTGGGATGTGAAACAACCATATGTTTTGACAAGGCTGTATGGATGTTTTAGTTCTAGCGTTTCACCTCGACGTGAAGCTAAGTTGCGGGTAGTTTCTTGCATACCTTACATTCTTTCTTGTTTTGTTCAAACAAATAGATGGGTTTGAATGTGAGCCATTAAAGAATAATGGCGGCGGGACAAAGACCAAATATTTCTGATTTGAGCACAGTCATCCAATTATACTTTTTTTTCATCTTCTTTTTTAATGGATACTAAATATTTTCACCTCGGAAGTTCAGCTGGTTTTGGGGTGGTTTTCTTTGGGGTGTCATAAAACCGAGTTCCAATACAGTTTCGATATTACTATTATTTTAGAGTCAATGTTTTGGGTTTGTTTTTTTAGCTGCAAGCTGACATGTGATCGCTCTGTAGGCATAATATGAAGAAGTATGCATTATGTATTCGCGCAAAGACGAAACCGAAATATTTCTCTGAAGGATCGGTAATACATGAACTAAACATTGAAGATTATTATAAACAAAAACAATAATAACAGTCCCAAACGCTAGGATAGAAAAGGCTTTCATTATAAAACAAAATAATCAAACAAAACATCGAAACTGTGTGAACAAGGAAGCGTTAAAGGGACATTGAGCGAGAAAAAAGAAAGAAAATGTCATTATCATGACTTAGTACTAAGGGTCCTAATTATGACTTTATCTTATAATTATGACTTTGTACAGGTTCTAATTATGACTATATCTAATAACTATGACAATTATATACTTATGAATATGAGATATATCTCACAAATAACTTGTGTATGTCGTTAATATAACTAATTTGCATAAGTCATAATTTAATGACTTATGCTAGTTCATCATTATGAGTTATAATTGTGACTTTCTTTCTCGGTTCTCAATGTCCCTTCGTAACATAAAAATTTGCAATAACAAAAATGCTATTCTTAAATAAAAAAAATGTGTTCCAATTTAGCCCTTTTTTATAACGGGAGTTTATTATGATGATGTGTTCCGACATGAAAAGAGATACATTTTTACCCAACTTTTCCTACGCCGGCATACCCTTTAAATATATATATATGTTTAAAATAAAAAGTAGCACGCTGCTCAAAAAATCATTTAAACATTCAGAGCTAACGCAACAATTTAAAACACACAATAGGCTTTTAATAACTGCCGCTCCAAAATCCCCCGTCAATTACCATGGGTAGATTATACACATAGGCCTACCGCGTATTGAACGACCGTACACTGGTCACGGTAAAAAAATAAAATCCACCGTAACTGCCTAAAGTTTCCCAAAATAAAAACAGCTCGAAATTAACCAGACATGGCTGTTTACCTATCTCAAAGAAACCTACATTATTTCTTATCAAAGGCAGAAAGTCTTACCGTGGTTTACGTGAAGCAGGACGCAAGCTTCGGGTGAAATTGCTTCACCACTGTTCCGTTTTTTAACTGTGGTTCTACTGCATGCACGCAGTAATGGCGACCGATGAACTGTACTGACTGCTGGTTGAGGTCCGGTTGTATCCACCACACTGCTGTGCGGTAAATGCAACGCACACCGAGCTTTTACCGCCTGGCTACTTACCATATGCAAATTGCACAGTCACTGACCTATGGTCGTCCAACCGGAACATAAAATTACGCAGTTAACCTTATCATCATGGTGCGGTGGAAACGATGACAACGAACTCGATTCCTGCGGTTTGTTTTACGGATGGCCGCGTGCGCGGGTGGTCGTTTGGGGTTTTTCTTTGGATAGATTTTTTTAGCTGTTCCAATGAATGGTAACCAAATCGCGGGAAGAAAAATGGCGGAAGGATAATTAATTAATGCAAATGTGGAAATAAAGACCAGTAACCCTTTGAAAATCTCAATGATTATATGAAAATATTTTTTTGCACCGCATATATAAATTTTATCATCAGAAAAAAAGTTGCTTCAGTTGGAAATGTATTTTTTTACTTTTTTTTATTCATTTTTATTTGCTTATTTTTTGTCTTCCTGTCACGAAACACATATATAAATTAGTAACAGACAACAAGTTGCTTTAATTCAGTTGAAACTGTATTTATCTATTTATTTTTGTGTCTCCCTGTAAGGAAACATTTTGAAGGGAACAGGAGAAGAAAATGTTCTTGCTTTGTTTTCTGTTGGTGTTTTTTTAAGCTGTTGTGGACAGAACCAAAAAATAGTGTGCAACTTGATACTAAAATTGGAGTTTGAACTGATTTACACAAGGTGCTTCTTTTGAGCACAAATTAAATGATGTATTACTCTTCTTTTTTTCCCTGAAGTAAATCTTATTTTTCCAGTAATTTTGTTAGAGTAAATTTGTGACATATTCTTTAATTTTACTCTCCTTTTTTTCCCCCGAAGTAAATCACATTTTCCGGTAATTTTGTTGAAGTAAATTTGTGACGTGTTCTTCAATTTTTTTCCTCTGATACATTTATGTTTAAATTACAGCAAAATGATTACAGATGATGAAGAAATTAGTATGGTTTCTTTATATCCAGGGCATTACTGCAGGCAGATGTCATACTACTTCTTGGTGCAAGACTCAACTGGATTCTTCACTTTGGTTTATCACCAAGATTTAACCCGAAGCTAGATTTATTCAGGTACAAAATGCTACTCGCAAAAAAAACTATTATAATAAATCTATAATTGATGAGATATTTGTTGCTTCAAGTAGTATCGCCCGATTTTTTCGCCTTAATGAATTGCCTGTGAATGCAAAAACCTTTGCATATGCACAATGTACAAAATATGTAACATGCAAAATTGTTTGTACATGGCTGATGGATGTAAAATAGTGTCAGGATACCGGCAATAATTTATTTTTAGTTGTTAATTAACTACCACTTAGGTTTATTGTGCAGGTTTATTGGCGCAATATTTTAAATGAAAGCTTATAACTTTCTTGAATCTATAAAAATACCTATTTAAAATTAAAAATCCAATTAGTCCAAAAGTCAGACAAAGCATCTTTGAACCCCCATCTCATTCTTTTTTAATTGGTTGCCATATCAAAAATAACAACACATGTATATCTTTAATATTAAAGGAACATTACAGAATTGGTTTTTGCTAACAGAACAGTTGCTGGCAGTGTAAGCACTTTATGTAATCCACCATATACATAAACTGACAAACCTGTAGAAGTTTGAGATCGATCGGCCATCTGGGTCACGAGAAAATAGTGAAAAACCGATTACACATTTGCATGAAATCATATAGATTAACAAATGAATAAAACGCTCACTGAGCGATAAACTCAAATCGGAAAATTAGTTTATTCATTTCTCATCAAATATGGCAATTCAGACAGAAATATTTCAAGGGATGATTTCTACTATCATCATCATCATTAGACCGTGTAAGTTTTATGTAAATCTGTGATCAAAAAGTATATTTTTCAAGTTTTTTTCTTACCAATTCTGTAACGTTCCTTTAATTTATTTATTACAATTTTATTTTCTATGAGGCTAGTCAATCCTTATAAATAATTTCCTTTTTTCACCATTTAATTTACTGCACTAAAATTGTTGATTTACCTTTTAATTTACATATTTATCAACACTTTTGACAGAAAGGTACCAACATTTGACAATTTCATCCAAAGATCTTTGCTTTGAAATAGACATTTAAATCAGTGAAACTTTTAATTGCACAGCGTACAAGAGCTATAACACAATATATATGCAAACACATTATTAAGGTTTCCATCTGCAAAAAGAATTTCTTCCAGACATTATTTGGTTTTACCCGACACTGATGTGTGTAAAGCACTGTATACTCAAGTACTTCCCCATGTCCAGTGAACGAATTCCACAAGCATATTACTCGGGTGGGATTCAAGGCCATGACCTTTGCCATTCTAGAGCAGATGTCTTACCACTAGACCACCGAGATTGCCCGGTAGCTGGATGTTTTTAGAAGTTCTTATTTTCGTGTCAAATTTTTCTTTTTCAGATTGATATATGCCCCGAGGAATTGGGCAACAACATCGGAACAGACAGACTGCTGGGAGTGGCTGGGGACATCTTGTCAGTCACTAATCAGGTAAAAACACTGTTAGATTTTTCTCAATAAAATGCTAAGAAACGGATCAAAAAATCAGGCAAATGCTGTTCACAGTGTATTGAAGATGTGAATGTAAACGCTTTAGACATGCCACTCAGGACCTCAGGATTAGAAAATCGCCCTCTGCTTTCAGTTGTGGCCACAAGTTTTACAAGATTTGTTGGTAGTATAGAAACAACTATTTAACACTAAATATTAATGTTAAAACCAGGGGCTGTTGACAGGGTAAAAAAAGGTTCTATGGTTTTGCCGCTCGATAATTAGAATTGTCTCCTTATATTAACTTTATACTAAATTCTTTTATCTCTTCCAAGATGTTAGAGGCCTTCCAATCTCTCAATCCCAACTGGATGTATCCAAGAAACACCCCCTGGTGGCAGAATCTAAAGAGCAAGGTATCGGCCAATCAGAAAGCGAGTCAAGAATTAAGCGCAGACGAGTCGGTGCCCATGAGCTTCTACTATGCTCTGGGGAAGGTTTGTTCCTCTCAAATAACTTATCCATTTGTTAAAGGTATTGTACGCTTTTGGTAACAGCTCAAAATCAGTGTCCACATTTTGTGTGATTAAACATATGCATAAACAAACAAACCTGTGAAAGTTTGAGCTCAATTGGTCATCGAGGTCACGAGAAAATAGTGAAAAGAGATCTTATGTGTTTTCTGTTTTTTTTTCAAATTATCGCGCGCGATAATTACTATTGTTTTACTCGTTTCTCAGAAACGATAGCATTTTAGGAAGAAATACTTTAAGGAACCCTTTCTACCATTACTTACTTTAAATCAAGTAAGTTATGTGTGAATCTGTGAACATTGTGTTTTTCGATCTTACCAATAGTGTACAGGGCCTTTAAGTGAACAATTTGGTAGATTAATATGAGCATAGTAAAGAAATGCAAATAATAATATTGGAGAAAGACTCTGCTAGGGAAGAAACCTTCGGCCATTAACATTTTTTTGCAATAATAATAATAATTTTTAAAAGGCGCTAAGAATGTACTGACTGAAACACGAAGACACCAGAGAGTAGAAAGTAATACAGTGACCAGTAAACTTGTGGGTACAACCATGTGTAAATCTCTTTTTGGCCGCCATTGTGGTCTCAACATTTCAAACAGTATACTCCGCTCATCTTCACGAGAAAAAAGACGCCCGGAGATTACTGTTCGAAACGTCGATACCACACCATTGCTCTATTCAGAACCAACACTCCTACCAAAAGAGATTTACACATGGTTTGTACCCACAAGTTTACTAGTAATAGTTACTTCCTATTATCCACACCATGCAAAGCTTCACACATCACAATACAGAAGAGGGTGCTTCCAAAAATCAAACTGGTGGTAGAAACAATTCAAAGTACTGAAAAAAACATTAGTCACAAAGCCTTCAGAACAGTAAGTCATTTCAATTAAAACTATTTTTAAGTTCAGCAAGTATGATGCACGTAAATTGACCTCTAAGATTTGCAATAAGCTTGATAAACTTTGCTCATTTAAGACGTAACAAAAAAAATGAATTTAGACTGAAATAAAAGACAGTGATTTTCAACTTTGGTCGACAGGTGCAGAAGATGATCCCAAGAGATTCAATCATCGTCAGTGAAGGATCAAGTACTATGGATATTGGTCGCACAGTTCTGCTGAATCACTCGCCAAGACACAGGTAACAAGCTTTGCAACCCTAGATCCCTAGGGTTATTTTCTAGGAACCTTCCTCACACTGACAAAATCCAACACCATATAATGGCAACTCATATGCAGGCGACTTTGGGAAATTTCCATGGTGCCCGTTCGAGTGCTACCCTTCATACGACCATAGATGTGGTTGGCACCCGCTGTTGCCTCGCTAAGTGTGGATGATTTGCTGTTATTGATGAAAATACAGCGACAGTTTTTTGTAGTATTCTCAATAAGTAGGCACGGTATTCAACTGAATCTTTCAATGGTGACTTTTATTGAAAATTTGATAATTTTGTTTCTATCACTATTACGATGACAAAAACTAAACGATGCCCCTACCTTTAAAACACATTGGCGTATGGGTGAAACACAAATAATATATATATATTTTTTTTCCTCTCTAATTATCTTCAGATTGGACGCAGGGACATTTGGAACAATGGGAGTTGGTCTGGGGTTCTCAATCGCGGCGGCGTTGCTGGCCAGGGACCGATGGCCTGGGAAAAGGGTCGTGTGTGTTGAAGGCGACAGTGCATTCGGATTCTCTGGGATGGAGGTTGAAACAATATGCAGGTACAGAAATTAGGTTAATTACAGTTAGAAACAACTTGTAGGTTTTCCTTGATTTTCAGCCCTATTTATTAATGCATTGTTCTTGGTTACAACCCACCACATGACCTCTAAAATGAACCCTGTCACAGCTCCCTGTCAGGGAGCTTAACATCCTTGACATCCTAGACTGGACCATTCCACATATCTATGATGGGGGAGGGGGGGTCAGTTCCCAGAGTTTTCTAGTTCTTTTGTTATGGGCTGGAAAAAAAATAGCATGCCATAAGAGTGCACAAAATCTGTCTATGTCTCAGCGTTGGGGTTATATATTGCACCCACACTGTCAACACAGATCCAACCCTCTGACAAAAATGAACCATTCCAGCCATCTGTTTATTGTATCAGGCTTTGCCTTTGACCACTTACAGACACTCTCAGCCAGGGTCTGTGGTTTCCAACACCCCCACACCACCAAAGAAGGCTGCCACAATAAAGTATAACAGGGTCTTACACACTCAAGTAATTTAAGTTTGCCTATCTCACTTACAAGGTTTTGAGAACAGAAAAAACAAATCTCCGAATATGATTTTCATTTTTATTTTGTATTTAAAGGTACAACCTACCAATCCTCATGATTATTGCTAATAATAATGGAATTGGTATGGGCATCGAGGCAGAAATGTGGAATGATGTAGAGGTCAAAGATCGAACTGTAGAGTAAGTATAGGAATTAAGATACTTTCTGCTGAATCATTGTCTTTTCAATTTCCCTTTGAAGTTTGCTACTCATTTTTAAAACCCTCCTACTCTTGGTAACATTTTTCAGTGAGTCCACCAACCATTTGAAACCATTCAACTGCAAGGGTTGTGTAAGGCGGACTAACTGTGTAAACTGGTGTTTTGTGTAGATGTGCGTTCATCACATATTGCAGGCTGGCATAGGCTGACATCTATCATTAAAAAAACAGAGAGGATGGTATTGGTCAGATAGGAGGGTTGACTGTACTATATTCATCACATGATATCATACTGAGACTGGCATAGTTTAGCTATCTTTCAAAACCACTTCAGTGCATGATATTGAATGGTCAGCCAGTGAGGGTTAAAAGTGTACTCTCCGGTTACTATTTAGCACTACAGACCAGTTACACCAGGCATTAGTCACCACAATAGACCCGTCATTGTAATAATGTAATCTAATGTTTTTCCCCAGGATCCCAGTCACCGGCCTTATGCCCGATACCCGCTATGAAAAAATCATTGAAGCATTCGGTGGGAAGGGATACTTCGCTACGACCCCTACAGAGCTTGAGGGTGCTCTTCATGAGAGTCTCACCACATACGCTGACAAACCGGTCATTATTAACGTGGCAGTGAACCCCCAGTCGACCAGAAAAAGCCAGGTACAGTGTCAACAAATAACATTTTTCCTGTGCACAAAACTATCTGTTTTCTGTTTAGGGATATTCACCACTAGATATCACATTGCAGGCTGGCATAGTTAATCTATCATTCTAAACCACAGAGGATGATATTCAATGGTCAGACAGTAGGAGGGTTGACTATGTACTATGTAGATGCACTCACCAAATGATGTCATATTGCAGGTTTGCATAGTTAATCTATCATTCAAAACCACAGTGGATGATACTGAATGGTCAGACAGTAGGAGGGTTGACTGTGTACTCTGCAGATGCTCTCACCACATGATAACATACTGCAGGCTTGCATAGTTAATGTATTATTCAAAACCACAGCGGATGATATTGAATGGTCACACAGTAGGAGGGTTAAAAATAATTTAAAAACTCAATTTTTATGGTTAGATATTCACAGATTTTTGCTCTTTAACACGTTGACTGCCGCTTACGAGTATATTCGTAGTAACAGGTGTAACCGCTTCTGCCACTACGAGTATACTCGTAGGGAATGAAAGGGCTTCGTATTGTTATTTAAATACACTGGCATCACTGAGCACGCAACAAATACGCTTCTGGCAGTGGTGAGGACATGGCATCCTTAGAATGTGTATGTTCAATTTTGTTCTGTATAGTAGCTATTTGGTATGCATGCATGCGCACTGCACTTGGCAAATGGGAACGCCCTACGAATCTATGACAGGCAGTCAACGAGTTAAACTGATCAAAACCTGGAGTTGGGAAAGTCTCTTTCTTTATAAGGCAAGGAAATTCCTTCACCTCCACATTTGTTGTTTTTGTTTTCAGGATTTCAACTGGTTGACAAGAACAGAGAGCAAGTTGTAGGAGCAAGGGTTCCCCAAGGCTTCATGTTTGGACAAGATGACAAATGCTTTTTTCTACAACTCCAGCACTTTGTTTTGGCATTTTGTTTTTTTTGTGTATAAGGAAAGCACTTAAATTGAATAAAGGTATTGGCCTGGTGTGAAACCATGCGTAAAGCCACGTTCAAGTTGATCTTCAAAATCAAATTATAAGAGAATAAATGGCAGGTAGACATTATTAACCCAGTCATTGTGCCAAATACTTCATTCCATTAAACCATCTCAGCTCCCTTTGGAGTAGACAACCTGTGCTGCCAAGTACATGTACATATTGGATCTAGCTAAATCAATCACAAGAACCATCTCTGCTGTCATCGGTACCAATTCACCCCTGGGTGAAGAGAAGCATTTAAAGTTCATTGTCTTGCTCAAAGACACAAGTGTCAAGACCGGGATTCAAACTTACACCCCAATGATTCTCCCACCAGAACTTGAATCTGGTGCACTGCATAACTTTGGCCATGGCTCGCCTCAAAGGTTCAAATTGAACAAAAGGTGATTTTGTTAGAAGTATAAATTTCTTTGAAATTTTGTCAGAAATATTTTTGATACAATGTACTTTTTGATGTACACAGTGTGAATCAGGTGCAATACAATTTTGGTTTTTATTATTATTTGTTGTTGAAATAATTATTTTTGAATTCCTTTAAATTTGTGGGGGTTTTGTTTTTTAGGTTTTTTTATTAATTTCTTTTAGTTGTGATCGGGATCTTAAAGGTAATTAATGAATCAGAAATAATTTGTATTGTTTTGGGGAATTTATAACCATCATTAATAATAACTTATTTCAAAATATCAAAGTTGTTAGAATGGTAATTTTATTTGACTTTTAGCTTTGTCTTCCAAACCATAATTGTCCACAAACTAATTTGAATTTTCCAAACGATTTGAAAAAACTGCAAGACTTTGTGATTTGTGTTGATTTTGGCTTGATACTAAGTTTAGTAAAAATGTATAAATTATTTACTTCTGTAATCAATAAATCGATGTTGTAAACAAAATTGACAATTGTGTATAATATTTCGTACATTCATTCTTGTAAGTTTAATTATATCTTAATAAAATACATATATATAATATAAAAAACAAATATTACAAGAACAGGAATAATAAGTTTCATATATTGGTTTTTCTAAACATTTTCACCCTCAATGTTTTTCAGTAAAACTTAAATGAATCGGTTCCAGAGTCCAGAACAGTTAGCACTAGGCCAGTACCCCCACAACCGCACAAGTCCAGCCAGGGCTTCAAAGACCCACTGGACCACAGGCCAGAGTCTAGTACTTAAAACACTTGGCCAGAGTCCAGTACTTATAGCACTTGGCCAGTGTCCAGTGCTAGAGTCCAGTACTTGTAACACTTGGCCAGAGTCCAGTACTTATAGCACTTGGCCAGAGTCCAGTGCTTATAGCACTTGGCCAGAATCCAGTACTTAAAGCACTTGACCAGAGTACAGTTCTTATAGCACTTGGCCAGAGTCCAGTACTTATAGCACTTGGCCAGAGTCCAGTGCTTATAGCACTTGGCCAGAGTATAGTTCTTATAACACTTGGCCAGAGTCCAGTACTTATAACACTTGGCCAGAGTACAGTTCTTATAGCACTTGGCCAGAGTCCACTACTTATAACACTTGGCCAGAGTCCAGTACTTATAGCACTTGGCCAGAGTATGGTACTTGTAGCACTTGGCCAGAGTCCAGTACTTATAGAACTTAGCCAGAGTCTAGTATTTATAACACTTGGCCAGAGTGCAGTACTTTTAGAACTTGGCCAGAGTACAGTACTTATAGCATTTGGCCCACAATAAAATAAGTCTTGCAGTCTATAATTAATTAAGAAGTCTAAAGAGTTGAAATTTCAAACTTCATAAAAGTTTAGTAAATATAGAAAGAAAGAAAAAATATTTAGCTCCCCAAACGCCCTGGATTTTACGTTGCACAGAGTTCACTCCCTACTCATTAAAAATTGAGAACTTGGGGGGCTAGCTTCTCCTCTTTTATATGTCCACCCCTTTATTCACAACAAATAACCCTAAATGGTAGCTTTAAGTCAACTCAATGGCTGCAAAAAAATTTTGTTTATTTTTAAAGGTCTTACGGAATGAAGTCATCCATGTTCATGGGATATCCTAAGGTTCTTTGTCTGTGTTGTCCGTCTACATTGTCCTGCACTTGTCGAACTCAAGACAAGCTTGCTTTCTCTAAACTTCTCGAAGCATCTTTCAACTTTCCAACCAAGTCCTGCAATTAGTTTTTCAAGAAAAACCACACAGAGTTGTTATATTGTCCGATCTGATGACGCAGGTCTGCTTTCTATGCAGTTAAATTCCCAGCAAGAGGCTCCCTTTGAAAGCTACACACACGTTGAATTCAATATCTCATTGTTCACAAAGGAAAAGTGGACTTGAGTACTCCAGGGCATTCCCTGGCTTGCAAAATACTATGAACAAGGACTAGTTCACCATCCAACCTCAGTTTGGTTACATTGATTTAAACATGAGGAAAAACAAAATGGCTGCAGTGACTGCATTTGTGGGGGAGGACTTACTTGGAGTTGCTCCATGGAGCACGAGAACTGGACATCCTTTGTCGCACTCTGAAGCCCTTCTTCCGTCTTCAGTGTGATGAGGTAAGAAGCTTCGTTGATCTTGTCCACATGATTGCTCTGTTGAGGGTAAAGCAGAATAGTTTTAAAAGATGATGAGAGGTTGATAAGATGGTCCACTGGCCACTACGTCAGTGAAGACTTCTGAGAACTAGTCTCAAATGCTCATTGAAGAAAAAATACCCTTGTTGCATAGAATTGTGTGCTTTCAAATGCCTACGAAAGGCTTCATGCAACTCTCACAAGTGCTCCTTACCAAGTAAGTTTTTATGGTAATGTATTTCTTGAGCAATTACCAAAAGTATCCACTGCCTTTAAGTGTCAAGACCACAAGGAAAGGAACTTTCACTCTGCTGATCAGAAACACCAGAGCTCGAGTCCAGTGCACTTGGCCCCTAGCTTAGCCTAAGGCCAAGTTCAATTTGGCAGCTGTGCCTGCAGCTGTTGCTTCAACATGCATCAGCACAAGTCAGCATGGTGATCCGGCCACAGCCACTAATGTGGAAACAGCCTTAGCCTAAAGAGAGACTCTGAAATTAGAGCAGAGATTTTGTGTGGGTAAGGCCCCCCCCCCTCCCCCGACTATACCTTCATATAGTAGTCCAGTCTCCAGTCAACATCTACAATGTGCGGATGAGACTGCCTGATGTTCCCGAGGAGGACTCGAACCTCCGCCTTCCGGTCGAGGAAGATGTTGACAAAACTGTTTATTCTATCGGTGTTCCATTTACTGTCTTCTAGAAGTGTGCTGTAAAAAACAACAAAAATGCAACATCAGGGGTGGAATTAACTTAACAATATCATAATGACAAGGGTGGTTGTGGTAGGAACCATTCAGGAAGGGGGGGATATTTTCCCTAGGGAAGAGAGGAGAAACTTCTTTAAATTTCTAATAGCGTTCTCACTTCACAATGGCCCGCTGGCCAAATGCTAGCTAAACATTTGAAGATCAGTCAAATCTTTCTCTATGTGGTCCAGCTGGGTAGACTAGTTCGTGTCGTCACGCATACCCATTAAAGATGAAGTATGGACTGTGGAAAAACTGTCCTAAGCAAATGACAGGCCTTCTAATCATGCTAACTAGAAAAGTAAGGCAACCTTCAAGTAGCAGGCCTTTTTTATTCATAATTCCTTTATAGGGTGTCGTGGCCGAGTGGTTTAGAGCATCGGATTCAAGTTCTGGTGGTCGAGTCATCGGGGTGTGGGTTCGAATCCCGGTCGTGACAGTTGTGTCCTTGAGCAAGATGCTTTACTATAATTGCTCCTCTCCACCCAAGGGTTTAAATGGGTACCTGCGAGGGTAGAGGTTGATATTGTGTATGAAAAAGCCTTCGGTGCGCCACGGCAGCACGGGGCTGTATACTCCCAGGGAGCTGAGAAAGAGTACAGGAATGCTATTGGCCCAATGACCAGGGCACTAATGTAAAGCGCATTGATACGTTATTGTGAAATGCGCTATATAAGAACTAGTTATTATTATTATTATATTACACCTATTGTACTATTTGAACAAGGAAAAGGGGACAAAGCTTTTTGGCCTCCAAGCCTCGATTTGACTTCAGTGGTTTGAATGGAATGAAGACAAAGGGTCATAAGCTACCATGATAAAATTAAAGATGTATTATCAAATGTGTGGGACAAAGGAGTTTACATACCTTATACTTGATGAGTTGGCATCATGTTTGGCGGCCTCTAGTGCCAATGTGCAGAGAGCACCATAGGCTTGTTTAAGGATGGCAGCATCCAACGATTTCAGGTGTTCATCATCTGCTTGAGAACATACAAAATGACAAATGTTTTGAACCGCATTTGGAAATTAGATATTCTTTAGATTGATATGCTTTTCAAATTTCCTTAATAGTTAAACGAAGCCCACAGTTTGAAAAAAAAATTAAAAATTTATGAGTGGACAGTACTAAAGTTACAAATTATTACAAAAAGTGACTTCCCTTTTCTTGAAAATGTTAGCCCAAGATGTTATCCAGGGAGAATGATTGACATCCCTTTTTTGGGTTGCATGACTTCTCTTATTAAGTTATTCCCCTACAATTTGTAATACAAAGGTTCTGCTAAACTGTCCAGGAAAATAAACGTAAATTCACAACACAACCCTTGGCCTTAATCTTTACAAAAGTAGTGCATAGATGTTTATTAATTTTTAAAAATATTTATTTTTCTGCATGTTTAATAAATTGATGATTACTGAATTGCAGCCTGAATTTTCAGATTGTCATTTTTAAAATAAATTCTAACAAGTTAACAAAAACAAGTTTAACAGTTAACTAACATTTAAAAAACACAAAACATCATCAACATTAAAAACTTATTCAATAGTTTTAAGGAAGCAATACAAATTCTACTTAACTAAGTTAAGTCTTTAAAAAAACACTTCTTCAAAAGTTCTTTTTTGAAAATTACGCATTTCCAACAACAATTTAACGATCCCAAGTTATAATTCAAAGACATGCCCCATAATTTTTCCTCCATGGGGATATACACTCCCATAGCTACAGAGAGAGGCACATGGCCAGGGGGCAAGCCCGACCAAAAATGTGTTGGTTGTGGATGTAGTAAACCTTGCTCTACATACATGTACATAATACTGTCGTCATGTACATGCTCTGTGAACGATCGAGTGAAACCGCCCACCTTGAAAAGACCTCTCTGTAGATCTTCTAAAGATATCTTCGAAAACCTTCTCGACAAGATGTGTGTAGGCTTTGTTTGGAAGATGACCCAAGTCACCTGCAAGCTGTAAACCTTCCTGAACTTCGGCAGAAACCTCCATTTGAGAGACTTGTTCCGGTCAGCAAACCTCAGAAATCGTAGTTCTGTCCAGGTCTAGTTCCCATATTCCACATAGGAAGCTGCATGCTCCGCATGCATCAAGAAATGGGACCATGTTGATCCATTGGATGTCAACAGCGCCCTCTTCTGTTTGGTTCAAAATAATGTGAAAAGGGAAGTGGTTCCCCTAAAAAAAACATAAGCACAAAACAAGTGTGCTAACCAGAATAAAGTACTCGACTCATTCAAAATACCATGGCATCGAGTAGAATTCGAAAATGCTGTCCGGCATATTGTTTTATAGCAGAAGATAAATTCAGCTTCACTGTCTGCTTAAGCAGCTCTATGAAACTGTGAGTCCAGTATGTTTTCATAACAAAAACTAAAAAACATAGTTATTAAGGTGTTTACTTTATTGTGAAAACGTCCCAGTGTCCAGGGAAAGGTGTTTGATGCACCATTGCACAGCTTTGTTTGTTTACAATGTATAGAATGGCACAGTGAGAAAAATACTCGAGTTCAACAATAAGTATGTCAACCATAAGTAATGGTGTTTATTTCAAAAGAAGTGACAGAACTCGACAAACTCGTTTAAAGGTATTGTACACTTTTGGTAACAGCTCAAAATCAGTGTCCATATTTTGTGTGATTAAACATATGCATGAACAAACAAACCTGTGAAAGTTTGAGCTCAATTGGTCATCGAGGTCACGAGAAAATAGTGAAAAGAGATCTTATGTGTTTTCTGTTTTTTCAAATTATCGTGCGCGATAATTACTATTGTTTTACTCGTTTCTCAGAAACGATAGCATTTTAGGCAGAAATATTTTAAGGAACCCTTTCTACCAGTACTTACTTTAAATCATGTCAATTATGTGTGAATCTGTGAACATTGTGTTTTTCGATCTTACCAATAGTGTACAGGGCCTTTAAATATACTTGAGCACTAGTGTTAGCCTTCGCAAGTCTTGGTAGTTACAATATAAAAAATTAGTTAAAATATAAAAAATTATCCACTCTACCAATTCACACTTGCCTGCATAATCCATCATTTGTCAGCATACGTTTTACCATGATAGAACTCAGTCTATTGCAACGTCACAGCCGAAATTATGGGAAGGCACAAATGCAAAGCAAAAACAGATACAACAGTTTATTCAAAAAAAGTGTTGAATTTGTTTGAAACAAAGCAGCTAAATTTTGTTTTAATTGAAAGTTTGTGGAAATGTGGAATTTGTTCATAACATCTGTTAAAGGAGTTACAGAAATGGTAAGAAAAAAACTTGTAAAATATACTTTTTGATCACAGATTTACATAAAACTTACACGGTCTAATGATGATGATTGTAGAAAACATCCCTTGAAATATCTTTGTCTGAAATGTCATATTTGATGAGAAATGAATAAACTAATTTTCCGATTGGAGTTTATCGCTCAGTGAGCGTTTTATTCATTTGTTGAATCTATATGATTTCATGCAAAATGTAATCGGTTTTTCGCTATTTTTTCGTGAACCAGATGGCCAATCGATCTCAAACTTCTACAGGTTTGTCAGCTTATGTATATGACGGATTCAATAAAGAGCTTACACTGCCAGCAACTGTTTTGTTAGCAAAAACCAATTCTGTAATGTTCCTTTAAACACGATTGAATTTTTCGCTAAAATTCGGCCGTCCATGCCAACCAGCACAGATAATCAACCGTTATAGAAAGGTCTGTTGCCATCTATTTAGTTTCCCGCCATTTTATACATGTATTAAAAGGAAAGAGAATATTCATGCCTACACATACATGTACTTTCTACTCCTTATCGGTTATTGGAAGTTAGAGTTAATTGTAACTGATAAAATGTGTTTATGAAATTAACTTATTGTATATAACTCATACGTAAATCCTTGTAATTCGACTGGTGAAACACGCGTCATCCTTTATTTTTGCCACGTATAGTTACTGCCGCGTCGTGACCGTCGTATATGAGAATAAAGATAGGACGGATATATTAAATTGAGATATTTAACCAATCAGACATATGAAGCTAAACCACGAACCACAACCATTGTGCACGTTCTATGGTAGCTGTAGGGGTAGAGGTACAGGTATATAGGGGTAGGGAAAGGGGTAGGGTTAAAAAAAAAAAAAGAAGAAGTTAGGGTTACCAGCCGAGAAACATGGAACCAGTGGCAGCTACCATAGACCGTATGGTTGTCGATCGTGGTTGAGCTTCATACGTCTCTGTTTGGTTAAATGCCTCATTCAATTCGATGCTAAATTATCAGCGTTGTTCCCAAAACGATCGTTCCAGCTCGTGCTACCAAACGAGGCAAGGTTGTGTCACGACAGACAAGGGTGGTTTCTACGTGGAGACGTCCACAATATTTAGAAGGTTTTAAAAAAAAAAGTTTGCTATTTTGTGTTTGTTGTAAACATTTTCAAATGACAAGGATCTTTGTGTGAATATACAGAACCACTATTAAATGCATTTCACTCGACTAGTTCATGATTCTGCAACAATGCGTGCACTCAGGTGCATTATGTTCGTAAAGTAAAGTACTGTTGGGAACCTTATGAAAATCAGTATTCCAGTGGAAGGTTCACACAGGCCGGTAAGATCAAATAAATAATCAATAAATAAAGAAGGAAAATGGGAACAGTCAGATCGTCGGGTAACATTTTTTCCCCCAGAGCTATGTCTTGAGAGAGTTGGGAGATGGAGGGAACGGTTCTCATTGGTCATGCAGTTGCTGGACGCCATTTCGGTCCACACCCTGTGTGCGCACATGCGTTTTTTGGACGGAAATTAGTGGCTTGTCATTGCAAGTTTTTTGCAACTATTTCATTACACAGCTCGGCCATTTTCCTGCAAGTTGACAATACCATTAAAACCATTCAACTGCACACACACAGTGTCGGGTGGCAAAACAGTAAAGTATTTTGTACATTATTGCTGTACCGTGTATCATTCACACCAGTCATGGTAGTTTATTATTGCTGGCTGGCGTAGTTTATCTATCATTCAAAAGGCACAATGGATGATATCGAACTGTCACACAAGTTTACCATTCACATTTAACACCAAACTGACGAATTCGTTGGTGATGATTCCACATTGTGTACATTTCCCACGGTTGAACCATATGGGTTGTCATTAAATTGTGAAACCGGCAGGACGAAGAATGAAATTCCGTTCGCCAATTATTAAAATTCGTGTTGTGAGTGGGATGTATATGCAAATTGTCAAGGCAGATTGCAACAAAGACGTCTTCGAGGTACAGGAATTTGGTGTCCAGTGATCGTCTGTATACTGCTATAGCTACATCTCGTGATAAAACGTACCCCGTTCCAGAACAAAAATGGCGGATAAGTGTTCGAACTGTACACACTTCTCGGCATGTACCATTTACTACTTGGGTCCCTTATTGGATTCCCGTTTATAAGGTACCCAAACGCAAGTCGTGAAGTTCGTGTGGTATCGCTGGCAAGGTACTTGACTAGGTTGTGGTACTCTACGTACATATCATCGTCTGTCTTCATGACGTATGACGTGTGTGAGCAGTGCGTGTTAATCCACTTCAATGCCATGACTGTCTTCAGGGTCAAGTTTTTGTAGCTATCTTTGAAATCTTCCTGGATGATATCGTGATGGGTTCTGCTTTCCTCCTCCACTCTTGCTTGTAAGTAGGTTGCTCTTGTCGACGCAAGCAAGAAGAGCGTGACGATGTTTTTCCCGAGAATCTCTCTCGGACTGCCCCAGGTCTCCCGAATCGCTTGCCTCTTGGCCGCGTTCTCGTGCGTTGTGGTTATGAGAACGACCAAGAAAACATCCCTAGGGGAACCCAAGTCGTCAAAGCAAACCGATGGCTCGTCTAGAACGAGGTTGAAATCATGAGGATGTATTCGCTTTTGAACTTCAATATGTTTTGTTACAAGGGCTGCTTTGTTTGTAACAGAGGGTTTACCATATCTTAGTAGGTGCTCAATGTAGTGATGGCGTTTCTCAGTCATACTGTACTTCGCCATATCCCTATTTCTAGTTCTAACAGAAATAGGGGACGTCTGTTGGCTAAAATGCCACCGACCTCGCCAGTTATAACCACATAGAATAAAAAAACAAGCATTTCCAGTAGGATTAGAAACAATAAAAGCCTTAGACGAGGACGGACCTTGAAGACCCCTCGGCATGAGTTGTCCTTTGACTGAGCGGCGATGTGGCAAAGGTCGGACAGGCAGTTGTGCAGCTTTCTGTAAGTGACGATCAGCAGATATTCCATTGTGTCTAAGTCTACTGACGTGCTCTGCAAATAAACAAACATGGGTTGAGAGAAAAATCAAATAACAAATACGTGTACAGTCAACTCTCGTTATAAAGAGCACAGTTATAAAGAGGTTTGCTTATAAGGGTGCATTTTGCAGTCCCGATTCTCATTTTCTGCTTGGTGTTTCTTTGTTTTGTGTCCTCTTATGAAAACGTTCCTGATAAAAAGAGGTTTTGGCCTAGTCCCAGCGATCTTGTTGTAACGCCCGGAGAGTCAGCTGTAGTTCGGTCTGATGTATTATTTTGATAATGGTGCGGGGTTATTATGTTTGTTTGATTTTTGGATATCAGAAATGGTCATACCCTTAATTGTTCTTGGGTTTCGTGGTTTCACACTAAGTCTGTAAAAATAATAAACGTGTACACCAATTTTACATGTGGCAAAATCTTTCTCATGGGTTCGTTTCCATTCTCTTATAATATAGTTGTACCAGAGTACAATTTCCCCAAAGCCTCCCATTGGGTTGAGCTAAGGAAATAAAGATGGCCGCATTGTGACGGTGTACTGCCAAAACCCAACTCGACCTAAGCAGAATCATCAACATGTATTGTCAATTCAACAAACAAAACCTTTTGGATATGACACCGTTTCTCACGTGTCATCAAATGCTGTGATTGTCACGATCTAAACATAAAAAGCAATGTTAGCAATACAACCATGCTGTAGCATTGATTGCAGGGCTGTCTAGTGCGCCATCCTCAATTGCCCGATAATCCGGCACGGAGTCTGTCATTTTGCAGGTACTATGATATATCCATGGCACTACTACTAATTAATAACTATCTATCACAGTATTGCCCGATAGTCAACGCACGGAGTCCGTAGGCGATGCACAAGCACACGCACCGAGTATAAAACGCAAGAAGTCCGTCTATTCCTACCTCTGACCTCCATGGTCAGACGTCAGTCAATACTAATCTCCCGAGCTTGGTAAACAACATTCACATCTACTCTATGTCTGCAACATATATACATAATTTTCTTTACCTTTGTTGACTGAGTGTGCGATAGGTATGGGCCATCCATTTTCCATTACTTCAACTTCAATATTATGATGACGAACTAAGTGCAGTGTTTCACGTGAACGCAGTATATGTTTATTTTGCATCCCTCCATTCAGCATATATGCACGTTTTCCCGTAAAGCTCACTGGATCCTCTATGGACACAATACACTGTACTGCGTTTTTTGCAATTCGCCAGTACCACAGGCAGTTTAGGTTAACAATGGTAAACTGCACGCTTTGATAATCATCAACGGACGCGACAGGTACAGACTGTAAACCTCTTATTCATAATATGGCTCCATGTGTTTACACACAGCTGTTGCTTCATCATATTATCATACACTCACCAGTTTGTCTGCTTCTCCAACTAGTGCATAGAAAGCAAAACAACATCAGAAGCGGTGTTGATAATTTTGGTTCATGCTAGGTTTGAAACGAAGGTACGAAATATTGTGTTGATGATCGATCCCGTGTTGTAAGCAAAGACGCCATTTGAATCAGTACACGTGGTCATTGTGCGGCAATTGTTTGGTCTTGGAAGACGGTTTAATAGGGCGTGAGTGGCGATTACCGTGGTATATCATTTTCCCCGACTACATCCTGTTCGCTGGATCGATCGGCCTTCGCGGAAAAAAAATCAATTCACTTTCGCTTTTTATTGTCGTGTTTGTCAGGTAGCCTTCGCTAAGCTCAATATCTGGCTTCTACTCCATTATTACTCCGTTCGACGGTGTTACTCAAGTATAAAGAGGCGGGGTAAACACTTGAGGAATGCACATAAATACCCGAGCACTGCCAGCTCCGAATTCATCGTCATTTTATTTTTAGTTTGGGAGGGTGGAGCAAAACGAAATTGGACTCTTAGTTTAGTTTTTCAATAACCACACCATAAAACCATTGAAGTGATTTTGATAATATTGATTTAATTAACATGACAACCTTTTTTTTAATTGAGTTGGTTTCGTAAAGCAAAGAAGACGAATATTTCATGAAATTGCTCGAATTTTCTGGATCAGTCGCCACTCCCACTTTTATATTGGCTTATTATAGTAACGGTTGAATAAGTTCTGTCGAAAATAAAAGATATGCTGCTTGTTTGTAACGAGTAGGCTTCGCCATTGGAATCTGAGACTTTGACTGCGGCTTCTGATCAATGCAAAAGAATATTCTTCAATGTTGCATCTGCAGCGAACAGCCCTAGCCGTGGTAACTTTTGAAAGTCTAGCTTAAAACAGTGAACACGTGCCATTGTTTTAGTTTTACGGGGCGCCCTCACGCGCTTAAAAAGTGTGTCCATCGATTTATGATGTACACTGTACTTGCAACTCCAAAAGTTCGTCACTACTGGTAGTTTATAACAAGTAAAGAATAAAATATTAAATTAAGAAGACAAACATTTCCATTTATTGACCTGCTAATGATCTTGCTAAAATCAACGTTCTTTTCAGAAAATTCATGGAAAAAAGGTTCATCAGATTTGTCCTTAGGCCTAGAGGCATTATTGTCAAAGACCAGTAACCTCACTTTATGTATCCAAGCATATGCATAAGATAACAAACCTGGGCTCCATTGCATTGGTTATGGAAGTTGCAAAAAAAAATAATGACAGAAAAAAAAAACTTCCTTGTTGCATAGAATTGTGTGCTTTCAGATTCCTGATGGGTTAAAAATTACCTCTTTCTCTAAAACTACACTTCTCAAAGGGAGTCGTTTCTAAACATGTCAGTTACCATATCAACGGTGCTCTTTACCGTGTAGTTTTTTTATGTTCGTTAACTTGTGGAGTAATTACCAAAAGTACACACTGCCTTTAAACAACCTAGCATTTATTTCGGTTGCTTGAACATTATGAAAGTCCACAACAGTAAGCACGTTTGTAAATAAACTGAATATCCTCAAGTATTTATACTTCTGGAGATACATCCCTAAAAGTCGTTCTCTGGTAATGCTATGGGATTATTAACAGTTCCTACAATAGCAAAAGTGTACAGAGAACTTCACGAGACCATACGAAGTTGCTTGAATGTCTTAATCTACTACTTTTTATTTTTTTAATCAGCACAGCTTTCAAGACTAAAGCAACGTCGAGACTGAATTTTATCCTCTGCACTAGTGAATATAATTAACAGAAGTCCACTGAATCCACTAAGTCCACGGTTTCCCCAATCTTCATTATACGGTAGTAGATATAAACAGCAGGGCAATTTATCATCCGAACTAGTCTTCAGTCTCCTCCCGAACCACATTATTTAGAAGGTATGTTGAAATGTTGGCATTTCAACATTTTATGCCCACGAGTTTAGTTTAGTTTCAAGTTGCCTCTGGAAACAGTATTTGTTGTGATAGATGAATGATTTCGTTGTATAAATGAAGAAAATAACATACCTTTTCAGCATTCAGATTATAAAAAGTAAAAGTCTGAAATCAAATAATTTTAAAAGTTTGATTTCTTTTTAATCCCTGATCTTTGACCTCATAAAATACACAAGGAGGGGGGGGAGGGGGGGGGATTGGCTCCTGTCCTCAAGTGTTCTATCATACAAGCAGACATTGGAATTTGGAGAACAAACTTCTAGAGGAGGGGAAAGGTCCCCTGGCCCCCTTCCTGACCCCCACTGAAGCACTTACAGATGCTTAAAGGAGCTTCTCTGAAAATTATGTTTGTCAAAATCTAACCTTTGACCTTATTCAAATTAGTTGCATAAATTATAAGCTATGCAAATGATGCTGATTGCTAAATATCCAAAGGCACCGCTACGATGGGCAGTATTTGTTTGAATAAACAAAGAATAATTTGATCTAAAGATCAAAAGTGAGCCCCTCCTTTAACCAAAAGTTCATTAAAAAAATTGAAGATTATTTTATAAAAAAAACGACTATTTCAAATGGCATAAAGTGTACACTGATTTTTTTAATTGACATTTATTTTTAACTGTTCAAGTTTACACATTTTTTACACTCATTAAAGAAATATTTAATGTTTAGCTCCTTTGGAAGAGTGCCTTAAAGACTCTTCTGGCATCCACCAAAATCCTTCAACAAAACTCAAAATCAGAGCCTATTTTCAGTATAAACTTGCTTAGCAAATGGAACAGTGTGGCACTAATATGACAGTGTAAAAAATGCCACTTTGGCTGTTTGCTGGTTTGGCTATACAGTACTAAATCAATCACACTCAGCAAAAGCAAGTCGATGGATTTTTGAGGGTAGGAGGTATACTGGTCCCCTGGTCTGTAGTATGCATGACACTTTGCCCTCGGAAGAAAGTAGGAAAATGCTGTTGAGTACAAGGGCTGACCTCCATACAGTACATGTATAGGCTTTTTATAACCCTTTTTCAGGCTACTTAGTAACAAATTTGCTGATTTTTCTGAGGCAAAAAAAATTAATCAGAAATCAGATTAAAGTAGGAAGAATATCATGCCTGATTAAGACAGGCACTGGTCTCATAAACCCAATGATTTAATTGGATAAACGTATACATACAATGATTCATAACTACCTGACTGAGAGTGGAACTACACAAATTAGTGCGATACAACGAATGCCCAGTACTATAGCACGCAAGGTCAAAGGTACATCTGGCATGCAACCAGCAGGTTCTGAAGGGCGGTATCTGGTGTGATTCACACGCCTCAATGTGTGATGTCAGATGTTCGGGCTAGGTACGGACGAGGTTACAAATAAACACAGACCTGATACTTCACAGTGGAAATTGCCTCCGTGCCCCTGGGCCCAATTTCATAAGACATGTCAGCAGCCGTTTTGTGCTTACGGAGCGTCCCTTAGCAGAATTTCTATTTCATAAAGCTGTTTACCGTAAGCAAGGGTAAATGCTGGCTAACCTGCGTTTAGCACACAAGTGACATAACAATGCAAATCCATGGTGAACATGCATGCGCGCCAAGAAATTTTCTGCTAACTTGAAAAATCTTGGTGAAATACGCTTATGCTTACGCACATTTTTCTGCTAACAGTAAGCACAAAAATTTGCTTACGGTAAACAGCTTTATGAAATTGGGCCCAGGTCATTAGCCTTTTTGACATACGGCGGACACTGTAGGAGTGCACTAAATTGGTTTGGGTGTACACAAACAAATTGACTCAAACCTAATAGTGTCATAGTATCGGGTCCGCCAAATCTCACAATGGCTGGTTGCCTTGGTGCCCCTTACAAATATTCCAGAACACATCTTTTTATTTCCTCATTGCGGTGCCCTTTACAAAAGGCAAAACTGCCTTGCCCTTCCAAGAATGAAAAATCAGACCAATACACATAACCAATAGAAATATATATATATATACCACACACACAGATCCTTCTCATTTTATTGATAGAACACTCGGCATCCATTATTTCGTCATGTATTTACTGCCATGAGGCTCCAGAGTGTAATATTGGACAGGTGCCCGCCCAATATGGAAACTATTGGAAGCTTTGCAGAGTCGTTTCCACTACTAATCGTTCCCGGCCTTTTCGTCCAAGCGAGGCAAAGTTGTGTCACGACAGACAAGGTTATTGTCTACATCGAGTCGTAGACGTTGTTTAGAAGGTTATTTGTAGAATGTCAAAGTGTGGGGTGGATGAGTTTTGTGTTGTTCTTGTTGTTGTTTTTTTGTGTGTGTGTTTATTGTGAAAAACTCAAATGGCAAGGATCTATGTGTGACTTGAGTGATATAAAAACCAATATTGAATGCATTTCAATCAGTCATTGTCGCAGACATAATCACTCAGGGACATCTGGCTTCTTCCCTTATGACCTCAAGAAATAGAAAAGTCCAGATTTCACCTTGTGATTATATTCTGCGACAATGCACTCATATGCAGTCAATTTTTGTAAATAAAACAATTTCTTAAACAAAAAAAACCCATTAGTTCTTTGTTAATTTATAAAAGTTATTTTAGTAAAATTAGTGGTATTATTGTTACTTATCTTGATTTCATATGCTATTATAAAAATGTTGGCAGTAAACTATTTAGAAAGCTTGGAGAGAAGGATTTCGTTCTTGCGGCACTCCTGCGGAGAAAAAAGAACATTTGTTTGTAAAAGTTTTCTCCATTGATAAAGTACAAGGGATTTTGTGTTAAGAATCCAAAGCTATCAAAGATACATTCACCCTTTCCTTACCAAAGGAAACTTTAGTAGACTAAGACCATGCAGAAAAAAAGCAATCAAGCCTGAGCACAAAGGCCATTTTTTATAAAGCTGTAGTTCTGTCCATGTTCACACTCCATGGTTTTGTTTGTTAAAACAATTTGGGCCCAATTTCATAGAGCTGCTTAAACACTCCGTAAACTTACCTCTTTGAAATCTCGGACAGTCTTGAAGTACAGCCTCTGTTTCTCGACCAGATCCAGGTAGTTGTCGTTCAGCTGGTCTCGTCTCATCTTTTCCTCCTGTTTCTTCTTCTCAACCTAAAAATCCCAAATAAAAAACCCAAAACCAGATGATACATTGAAAAAATAATACCCACAACCTTTTGTATTTGAAAAGAAACATATCTTTGAAAGATATTCAATTGAATTAGGGATCGTCTCAAAAGTCGGGCAAGATCTAGGTGGAAAGGTATGCTCCCATGGGCACACACCTGCAATCCATTGGACCGCTAGAACATTCCATTGGATTACTTCATTACGCTGAAGTACGGGAACAATCCTAAAACACAGAATATGTGCATTATGACAAAAAACGTCAAGGCAGTGCAAAAGATGGATTGCAAAACGCGTCATTGACCGCCATCTTTGATGCAAAACGATGGAAAAGTGCATGCATGTACGCGCTACGCATGACTCTCAGCCAATGATAGCTCTTCACGCATGCACAATTCATCAAAGATGGTGGTCAATGACGCGTATTACAATCCATCTATTGACCAGTCTATGTACATTGAATCCGCTGGAATACTTAGCAAATCCAATAAGAACGTTCCCTTTTTTCTTTCTTTCCATTTTTAATGTTAGATTACTTGTCTATTTCTATACTTGATTGACAGATAATCACCTTTGTTTTATTCTGTTTGACGCCGGCAACAATCTGCTCCAGCTGTTTCAAGAACTGGTCCTTATTGGCTGAAGAATTCATCGCCCTGGAAACAGATACAAACAAAGTAAAAAATACCCGATTATCAAGGAGAGACTGTCGTCATTGTTACGCCTACTGGGGGTAGTATCTTGTTTGTAAATGTGATGTTGGTTCACTATAAGCCACGCCCACTTCAGCACTGGCTGCAAAAAGCACCATAGGAAATGCATTGACCTCGTTTTTCTTAAACTTCCCTCATAGATATTCCCTTTCCTTGCGGGAGGGGGGGGGGGCTGCCTTGACCTCAAGAGCCAAGTCACAGATCTGCCTCTGAAATGGAATACATGAATTTCTTGGGTCACAGGCAGGTCAAAGGCGAGTGCACAATGCATCCACTACTTTTTCTCAGGGAAACTACGACTCAATGTCACCTTTAGCAATCTACCCCCAAAGTAATCTAGGAGATGAACTGAAGAACCTGCGTTCAGGTATTCATCGAATCTAGAGGACATGGAATGGGACGATGACTTACTGTCCGAAGTTATCATGGATGGAGTTGAGTAGGGTAATCTCTTTCTCTAGGTACAGCTTGGTGTCGTCCAGTGTGTTGTACAAAGTGTAGAACTGCTTGGTCTCCTTGTGTGTGTTGGCGACTACAAATGAAAGACAAATATAATACACAACATAATGAACATAGAGTCTGCACCCAATTTCATAGAGCTGCTTATAAGCACAAAAGTGACTACATGCAAAGTAGTTTGGCTTACACTTAAGGTTACAAGCCAAAATAACATTTCAAACTTACCGCCTGTGAATGGTTTCCTGCTTATTTTGCCATGTGAACAGTGGTTGAGCAACATTTTCTGCTTAAGCAGCTCCATGAAGCTGTGCCCCCCTCTGAGTCCATATATATCTTTTCCCTTTTTGGTCTGAAATCTTTCCCTTTTGGGGGTTGTCCTCCCACATCTTTGGGCAATCAGGGCGACTAGTGGTCTCTTCCCTGGCCTTCACCTCCCGAGGACCCCAGTTCGAATCCCGCTTCAGACGGAAGCCTTGCATGTAGATCGGTTTTCAGTCTCTACCTGATTTGCATGGGTTTTTCCTGAGTTGGTGTCTTCCTCGCACATCAAAACATAAAATGACTTCATCATCTTCTCTACACAGTTTCTTCTGGCCTATGGGTTACGTGTAAGGCACTTTTGAGGGTCCCTTGGTTTCATTACCAGAAAGATAGTAAAACAAGGATTGTATTTAGTTTACCCTGGTTGTAGAGCTCCACGAATCGTCTCTGGTACTGGGATAATTCTGCTCTGGATGGAACGTCATCAATCTTCCTTTGCAATGCTGCGATTTCTCTCGTCTTTTTTGCCTTAACATCCCCCAAACAAACAAAAATAAATAATAATAAAAATATATTGATTTATATTGCGCCCATTCCATAACAAAATAATTAGACAATGATTAAGAAGCTAGCAACTGGTAAAAGCGAGGAAATACCACAATCCATAAAAATGATAACACAAGACCCTTACAGGACTTCCAAACAGTAAAAATGCATTAACATAAAGACAGTAGATACAAAAATGTACAATCAAATAAAAGGATCAATTAAAGCACATTTAGTAAAAAGCTTGGATAAAAAGATAAGTCTTCAGAACAGATTTAAAACATCCAGGCTATCAGTGTTCCTAATATGAAGTGGAAGTTTGTTCCAGAGGTGCGGTGCACTATTTTCAAAGGCACAAACAAACATAATCAAATAATAAAACTTCATATTTGTTTTCAAGCAAAGGACACTGGAAAATGTTTTCCATATCAACTATTAATGCATGAACACTCAAATTTAAAACTCTCGATCTTTCATTTCCATAATGAAATTTCTTCAGAGAGAAAATGGGAACTTACCAAGAGGAGGCGGAATTTCTGGAGTTTTTCCTGGCCAGCTTCGTACGTTTCAGAATCATCTGGATCCCTTTCAGATAACTCCGTTTCGCCCCCTTCATTCTTCAACTCCGAAATGCTCTTCTGGAGTCGTGCCATTTCCTCCTGGTTACCCAATACAGAACATGTTTTTTCAATCAACAAAAACAACAACTGATGACTTTGGTGAGAGCTCATTGTAATTATATTTTTCTTGGGAATGAAACCAAGGAACCTTCAAAAGTGCCTTCCACCGCAGCCCAAGATCCAGAAAGAGAAGATGATGAAGAAATCTCCATTTAAGAGGTGGGAGGAAAACCCTCATTGGGGGGAACCCCTGCAATCAGGGCCCAATTTCATAGACCTGCTAAGCACAAAAATTTGCTTAGCATGAAATTTCTTCCTTGATAAAAACAGGGTTACCAACCAAATTCCCATGTGTTGCATACTTGCTTGTTACTGGTATTCAGCTGTTGTTTGCTTATCCTGAAAATCACGTGGAAATTTGGTTTGTAATCCTGTTTTTATCAATGAAGAAATTTCATGCTAAGCAAATTTTTGTGCTTAGCAGCTCTATGAAATTGGGCCCAGGTAGGGACTGAAAACCCAAATCCACATACAAGCTCTGGTCCAGAGCGGGAATTGAATAGAAGTGCCCTTTACAAAATGAAAATGGCCTTGCCCTCTCGAACATGTAATTTCCAGGTCTGTAGCACTAGAGAAGTAAATCAATGCGCTGATTTATTAATTACTGACAGGAAAATAACAGCTTTTTTTCAACAGCCAAACACCCAAATCTGAATTCAGATAAAGGTCTGAAATGTCTTCTACCTTCTCTACCAAGGGATCTTTTTGAAACAACAAATCTTTATTGTGGTCCAACCAACTTAGTCCTCTCCCAAGCCCTTTTCAAAACCACATCTTGGGCGTGCGCTCCGTCAGTTATTTTGAAATTGTGTGCTTTCAGTTTGAGATTTCATACAGGCAGACGGAGCCCAAAGCCCGGTTCATACTTCCACAAATTCGAATGCGAAGCGAATTTTGACGTCACAAACTCGCAACGAACAAAAGAACAGTTAAGATGTGCTCAACTCCTGCGAAACGTTCGCAGCGAAAACAGCCCTGTGATGTCGCATTCGCATTGGCATTCGCAGGAAGTATGAACCCATCTTAAGCCCTGAAGCCCAAGTCATGGTTTCCAGAAGGGCCGTGGAGAGGAACAAGTTGGCCGGACCATGATAAAGATCCATTTACACTTTCCATGAAGACAATAAGGGAGACAGAAACCCAGATGTGGTTACCTTGCAGTGTGCTCTAAACTCCTGCTCTTGCTTCTTCAAGCCTTCATTCATGGCAACCAGGGATCGGAGTTTCTGCAAGACACTTTTCAAAGAAAAACAACACAAAAGTATTAATTGCAAATCACATGAATCAAGAAGACTTCTTCTTTTTCGATAGAGTGCAGAAGTGTATCGTTAATCTTGTTGGATCTCTTTCCCATTGTAGGTCTGTAGCCAGCCTATGTCTTCTTTACAAAGATACTGCTGTGATATTCCTTTAAGATTATAAAACTTGTTTTTCAAATAGTGGGGTTTCACCTTTTGTTCTCATCCGTCTCGATGGTTTCAAGCTCCTCCATTTCTTTATTGATCTTCTTTGAGCGTTCTTGGACGACCTCTAGTTTGCTCTGAGTTTCGGCGTGAGTTTCTTTCAGCTCGGAATGACGAGAGTTCAACTGAGTAGACAAAATTTCGGATGACTCAAATTTTCATACATTTCACCCTCATTACTTTCCATAACATTTACCAGTGAGTTGATTAACTATTTGAAAATCATTCAACTTTACAGGTTGTGTATGGTGGTGTAACTGTGCAAGGAACCATCTATGTACTGTGTAGATGCATTTAATACATGGTATCATACCAGGCTGGCATTGTTTATCTATCATTCAAAACCAGTGGATGATATTAAATGGTCAGACAGTAGGAGGGTCGACTGTGAACTGTGTAGATGCAACACGTGATATTATATAACAGGCTGGAATATTAGTACACACAGTTACATATGTGTGTATGAAACAAAAGTTAACAAAACATTGCTTTGCATTGACTTTATGATAAAAGAATGTTTGTTGACAATTAATTTCTAAGATAATAGATCTCTACGTGAAAGGCACTTTGAGTTTTTTTTTTTGGAAATTTCAAAGCATTCAAATTTCAACCAATCATAGAAGAGATTACTTAAACGCGAGATGGCCCCAGTTATTGTGAACTATTTTGATTGGCCAATAACCCCAAGTTGCTGTGGCAACAACCTCTCACCTCTGTCAGCTTCTTCTCCTGATTGGTTATCTGCTTGTTGAGTGAAGCCACTATCCTCTGATGTTGCTGTGCACCGCTCATTCTCTCAGGCTTGTCGTCCATTTGGAGCTCAGATTTCTAAAAACAAATAATACAAAAATAATAATAAAAATTATGGAATATTCATGAAAATATCCTCAGCGCCATTTGGGGATGTTGATGGATAACTCTTTTGTTCTACAATGTACCATAAAGTGTTTAGAAATAATTAAATAAATGATAATAGGCATTGTTGAGGAGCTTCCCCGTTCATTGGGCCTTCAGCAATCCATAAAACCAACTCAACTCCTTAGGAGTATGCAGCACCGGCAACAAAATGGACACACACAGGTTGCAAATCGTTCACATCAACAATCTCTACCTTTCACATGCACCAATCTATGAACAAATCTGCTCCTAGGTAATGAGAAGTAGTTATGTTTAACTGTCTTGCCCAAGGAAGTGTCATGACCGGGATTCGAACCCCACTATCAGAACTTGAGATGGTGGAGCTCGACCACTTGGCCAAGACAAACTAATGAGATATATCTCACCTTATCTGCGTACTCGGATGCTATTTGTTCAATCTCTTCTGACTGGAGACCGACGATGGAACCAACAGTACTGGCCGTCACTTTACCCTGAAAGAGAGAAACAAGTATTTGAAAGTGTTGCTTTCAGTAAAAAGGGATGCTCTACCACTGGTAGACATTCTTCAAAAGTTCTCAAATACCTCTCAAAAATTTCAGATTGTGAAATGCTTTTAGCTGAAGATAACTTTCTAAAACTTTGTAAACCCTAATAAGGTGCTACATAAATGGGTCTCATAATTCAAAAGCAGGTCTTTAAAAAAAATACTAAACGCTTTGAGACATCCATAGATAAAGTGCCATATAAAAAATAGTTATTTTTATATTTTTTTTAAATATTTATTATACCAGTTCTAGATTGCATAGTTACAGCCGTCAGGAGAGTTTGAAGAGGAGGCAGAGTTGTGAAAAAAATCTTGAAATTAGGAAAAAGTCTGAATAAATCTTAAAGTATTTAAATCATATTAAAACTTACCACTTCGGTGATGGACAAGCCCTTCATCAGAGCCTGGATTTTCTTCTCTTCTTGGGCCTGTGATTCTTCAGAGTCCATAGAGTCTGAGCGCGACTTGGTGGCGGCAGTCAAGCCTGCTGCTAGGGCCTTCTTCTTCTTAGCTTCACGTTCTGCCTCCTTCTCGGATTTGGACGCCCGGCTCATGCCGTAGCGCCTGGGAATAAGATTTGTTAAAATATTCATGTTATTATATTTTTTGTTGTTATTCTACACACTGTTATTCTATTAAAACACTGAAATTCTATGCACAGTTGTGCCACCATACACAACTCGTGCAGTTGAATTATTTCAAATGGTCGGTCAACTCACCAACCAAGAGTAAGAAGGTTTAAAGTTTAACATTTTGTTATAACTTTCACAGAAAAGAGAAGATTGGAAATTGAAGTCCTGGTGTACCTTCCGTATTCCAGAAGAGTGGACTGAACTTTAAGCTCTTCTTCTTTGAGCCGGTGGGCATCTTGTCGGCGATACCTCCTCTGTGGTTTGTAGACATCCTTCACGTTGCTGATGGTGCCAACTGATTTGTCTTTTCTCGTCTCAAACTCAACATCCTGCATGAGAATATTGGGATCTTGTTGAAGTAAGGGGTCTTGTAAAAATAAATTCTCTGATGTCAATTTTTGGTTGGATTTCCGTCGGATTTCTATGAGAGACATGGTTTTACTCTCTGAAAGGCACACAGTTCTCCGATGCACTAAAGACATGCCCTATGCCAATGCACCCCGCTGAGCGCTCTGCGATTAGATTTGCTGATTAAATGTAGTATAAACAAACTTGTGGTTTTGGAGCGATCTAGAAAGTTTGGAGGTCATTATATTAAACTAAGGTGTTTACTGTGATTTTTTTAGTGAGACATGTAGAGACCCCCTGCTTGTTTTCCAGTGGATAGCGATCAAAGTCTCTGTGGTTTGTAAACAAATGTAACCAAAGGCACTGTGAACTTCTCCGCATCCAATTTCAAACAAAGTGAATTAACGACAGGTAAAAAACTAACTTTCTTCCATGCCTCGGTTTGGTTACTTTAAACAAAACAAAATAAGGGGGCTGCACTATATTATCCTATCAGTGGGTAACAGCTAAAAATGGTTCTATAACAAACTTCATAATCAGTAAGCTTTCCGACTAAAAACAAACAATGGTGTTTTTGATCCTTACAATCCTTCATTATCCCTTAAAGCTTTGGTCAAAAGGTCATATCTTGCAAACTTCTAAATACACAATTTGCTCGACACAACAAGGTCGTAACTCAGTTTGGTCAAAAGCTGATTGATCAGTGAAATGACAAGCTAACAAATCCCCCTGGCTATGCACTGAAAAAGTTTGAGGGCATACCCTACTACAGGCAAGCTACGGTCAAGTCTTATACCTCTGGTGTCTGGTGGTGTTTGTTAAACTGCGAGATGGAGAATGCCCGGATCAGATCGCCCATTTCTTCCCTGGTCTCGATGGCACGTTTGACTAGCCACTGGACCACCGGGTAGATATGGATGAAGTCCAAACCCTGGATCTGGTGAGGTTCTATGCGGTGGGGACATTTCATTCTTGGAAGGACGGCGACGATCTTCTCCGTTAGAGCGCTATTACATGAGAAACATTTATCAAGACACTATTACCAAAAAAGTTATTCTGTTATATTGCGCAAAATCTATATCAATATGTTTAAATGCACATCAGATAAATTCCATATGCATTATGCAGCCATACAATATGTAGCCGATTCAGAAACACCAGGGCAAACACTTTCTCTTTCACCATAAATGCCTGGGTGTTTTATGTGCATTACACAATGTACATGACCTACAGTTTTACGTCCCATCTGAAGGACGTTGGCTCGATGTCAAGGAGCCCCATCATGTCCCAGACAAGCCATTAACCATGAAAACAGACGGAATGGTCTCCCATCCAATCACTGGACACACTCCATTGAGCAAACTGTCGACAGACCGTTGCCAAGCTTTGTCTAGTTCCCTATGTATAACCACAATTATTGATGCCGATTCTCATCAAGGGTGCCAGACTACTCTTCCAGCCTGCCTCACTTTGGTTATGCTGCTTTGAATGGGGGAAAAAACAAAAACGGCTATGCAAGGATAAGGTTGTCTATGCTTCCTTTCACCTTACTAGCTTGTTGAGACACCAACACTAAAAAAAGGAGTGCTTACATTTTCTGTCCAATTGTGGAATTTTCTTGAAAGAGGAGGTCTACATCGATGTCAAAGTTACAGGTTGTGATGCACCACGTCATACCACCAACAACCTGTCAAGTAAAGAAACGGAAAAATACAAAATCAGGGCCCAATTTCATAGAGCTGCTTAAGCACAAAAAGCACAACAAAATTATGCTTACCAAAATAAGGTTACCAGCCAAACTACCATATCACATGTACATTTTGTGACTGGTATCCTGCTCATTTCTGCTTAGCAGGCAATTGTTCAGCAATATTTTCTGCTTAAGCAGCTCTATGAAATTGGGCCCAGGCCTGTTCTTCACAGAGGCAATGGACACAAACTGCTTCCTTGCCCCTGGGCCAAATTTCATGGAGCTGCTTAAGTAAACAATTTGCTTAAGCACGAAAATAGCTTGCTTATTTTACACATGTTACTGGCCAAAATTTCATGCCTTATACATTGCTTGTGACTGGTATTTAGCTGTTGTTTACTTAGCATAACAATTGAGTGTATAGTCTTGGCCGGTAGTCTGATTTTACTAAGCAATGATTTTTTTTGCTTAAGCAAAATTTTGTGCTTAAGCAGCTCCATGAAATTGGGCCCTGGTCACTTGGTGACCTTTGGAATGCTCAAACTTTACATTAAATTTCCCTGAAAGAGGTGCCCTTTACCATAAAAAAATCACCTTTATCAGCAGGGAACGATTTCGTCAAGCATTTTCCCATAGCAACATATTTAATAATAATAGTGGATACTTATATAGCGCACGTTCCGTCTTTCGACGCTCGCGGCGCTTTGGGAAAAGGGAAACGAATAAACAAATAACCAGACAAACATACAAAACCAAATTAGAGTACACCTATTGTTCAAATAAATAGGTTTTCAACCGAGTTTTAAAACTATCCAAGGAAGGTGATTGGCGAATTTCAATGGGGAGATCATTCCAATGTTTTGGGCCGAGGTATGAGAAGGAACGATTTCCCCATGAGCGTTTTATTCTGGGTACTTGAAGGGATAGTGTGTTTGATGAGCGAAGACTACGTGAAGGAGTGTACATTGTGAGGCTATTCTGTAAGTAGGCAGGGGCAGATGAATGAAGTGAATGATACACAAGTAATAAAATTTTAAAGGTAATGCGTTTCTCAACAGGAAGCCAATGGAGGGATTGAAGGATTGGTGTTATGTGTGAATATTTCTTTGTGTATGTAAGTAGTCTGGCTGCAGAATTCTGTAGACGTTGGAGCCTATTAACTTCTTTTTGGGGGAGATTACCAAACAAAGAGTTAGAAAAGTCAATGCGAGATGAGATCAATGCATGAATCAAGGATTCAACAGCAGAGGGTGACAAATACTTCCTAATGAAACTCAAATTGCGTAATTGAAATCGAACACTCTGTGATACATACGATATGTGGTTATTGAAAGTAAGATTAGCATCAAAAATAACACCAAGATTACGAGCAGTTTGGGCAGGTTTTACATAGCAATTTCCAATCCTAATTTGACACTTGTCATGATTGATCTTTGACAACATCTGTTTTGAACCAAACAATACAAACTCTGATTTCCCGTCATTCAACTTCAAACCATTACTTTCCATCCATATTTTAACATCATCAAGACAAGACTCAAGTCTTGTGATTGTGTTAGAAAGGGCATTGGTAGATGGGGGAAATGAAACAAACAGTTGAATGTCATCTGCATAACAGTGGTAACTAATATTGTGTTTACAAAAAATATTACTAATAGGTTGGAGATATAAAGAAAAAAGGAGCGGTCCGCCTACCGACCCCTGTGGAACTCCACATGTGAGGATAGTGGGGTCGGATGTTGCTTCATTAACTCTAACACATTGTGAGCGATTTGATAGATATGATTTAAACCAGTCAAGGGCGAGACCATGTACACCAAAAGATTGTAGCCTGTGAATCAGAATGTCATGTTCCACCGTATCAAAAGCTGATGACATATCTAGTAGTACAAGAGCTGTGATATTTCCATCATCCATTTCTTTCAAAACATGGTCAGTAAGATTTGTGAGAAGTGTTTCCACACTATGATGTGGGCGATAAGCTGACTGACGGTTATCTAACAAATTTTTCTCCTGCATGTACATCAAGAGACGAGAAAAAACTAGACGTTCTAAAACTTTACTTAGAAACGGCAAGTTTGATATTGGACGATAATTTTGCATAGATTCTTTATCAAGATTGGCTTTTTTGAGAGTGGGGCGTATCACAGCTTTTTTCAAATCTTGTGGAACTACACCTGAGTCAAGGCTAGCATTTACAATGTTAACAACAGCTGGTGCAACAGCTGGTAGACACTTTTTTACAAGATGTGTAGGCAGTGGATCTAATTCACACGATTTGTTTGGCGATTTCATAATAACACTTTCTACTTCATTGAGGGTTACAGGGTGAAATGAGCAGAAAGATGAAGGTACATCATACATTTCTTCATTTAATTTGATTACAGGCAGGTTTGCTCGAATAATGGATATCTTATCAACAAAATACTGACTAAACTGGTTGGCTAAATCTTTACAAGACTGGTGCTCAGGAAGTGGTGATGCTTGGTTTCTGTTCAGAAGCTGATTAACAACTATAAAAAGTTGTTTCGCATCTTTGCCACATTCCTCGACTTGGCTCGAGTGGTGTAAAGATTTTGCTTCTTTGATAAGCGATTGAACAAGTTGACGTTGGCTGTTATACATCTGCCTGTGTATCTCCAACTTAGTTACACGCCACTTTCTTTCTAATTGTCTACGACAAAGTTTTGCCTTAGCTATTTTGTTATTATACCACTGTGTGTTAGGACGAACAGTGACACAAAGTCGTTTCTGTGGAGCATATTTGTCAAGGACAGTACCAAGGTTAACATTGTATATACTGACAGCTTCTTGGACAGTGTCAGCAGTGGAACAGACTTCTTTGAGTGATGTTATCATTATGTCTTGACGGAGTTCATCGACATCAATTGACTTCAGGTTACGAGATACAAGGTACTGTTTGTTGGCAGTTCTTATTGGCATGTCAAGTTCACACAGGATAGCAGAGTGATCTGAGATGCCATCCACTATGGTTACATTGTTCACTCCTGCTATGTCACCATTCCGAGATATAAGTAAATCGAGTGTGTGGCCGCAGTTGTGTGTAGGTTGTTGAATATGCTGTTGGAGACTGTAAGATGTTAGTAGTTCGGTGAAGGATTTGGTGCTTGCAAGTGACGAGTCCATTGGAATGTTAAAATCTCCGGATATGATAAGGTCAGATGAGTTGAATATTTGATCATCAAGTATCGTAGAGAACTCCTCCAAGAACATTTTAAGAGTTGATGAATTGGGTGGTCGGTAGATGATGATCAGTCGTAAATTACGTGATTGATGATTAATGTCCAATTGAATATTTATACTACATGTTCTTTGCACATGGTGATATTGAGCAGCTAAATGATGATTTTTGAGTAGCAACTAATATATTTTGCGTAGCATTTTGCTGCAAGGGGAATTGTTCAACGACCAGTCATGCAAAAATATGTATGAACTATAACAAGGGGAGGATACCACATCAGTCAGGAATTAGTAAACACCCTGTACAAACAGCAAACGTCTAGATTCTCATGAACTTACTATAATTTTCAAATTTACAATAAGTTTGGGTCTGATATTAACCTTGTCAAATGGCGTGAGACCCTTGATGCGAGCTCTGAAGTACCCGGCAGCCAGTAAGAGTTCAATTGTCTCCTGTAATTTAACATTTTGTTCTTCATCTTCCCTTGTTTCAACCTGTAAATAAGGAGGCACAAAATTATTCTTTTTACATGAAAAAAGAAAGATTTTTTAACAACTCAGTGAATATTTTGGCAAACTATGAAGAGGATTTTACTAATAATACAATGAACCATCCTATATTTCTGAATGAACATTCGAATAACAGTTTTTTGTATTGCCCAAAATAAATGCTCATCTAAAAGATAGGTCTAGGATAGTATTTCTTTTTGAAAGTATCTTACATGAATATTATTTAAATTAAATTTGTAATGTCTTAATTCTTATAAATAATTGATTGTTTGAGTGAACTCAGAATATTTTGGTATTAAGAAACTTTCATCAAGTTCATACTTCTATTTCTATTTTATTACTCTTGCTCAAGGACACAAGAGCCGGGACCAAGATTTGAATCCACATCAGAACTTCAACTCGTAACACCAGGACAGGAACATGCACTTTTTGGTGGCCCTGACACGCTCTGAATGTACATTCAATTAATAGGCCCTAATAGTTTTTGTGTAAATTGTGCAATACTAACTAACTAGTATACAGACATGAATGCATTCATATCTAAAAATTGGGATGGTAAAGTTCACAATAAAAGCTTCACTGCCTTGCTTTTGCGATGCAATTTACCTGCAAAAACCAATGTCCCCCACCACTACACCACCTACCAATATTTAGTGCAAGCTTAAACAAATTTGTGGATACAACAATTTAAATAGTTTTCTTTTAAAATTTCCTAAAACTAAGATTACAAAATAAGCAGGCCCCTGTAGTGTAAGTTGTCAGGTCGACGTCTACGCCGCCTGCCTACACGTCTACCACAGTATCACGGAACTAGGAAGTGTCATCTCTGTGACTGTCCCCCGTCTAAATCCAGATCGAAATAGGAACAACATTTTGCACTCTTCCTTCGGTTTTGATTACTAGAATTCAACAGTTAACTGTTTAATAGAAAGTTAAGAACTTTTTCATTAATTTACCTCAACTTCTCGACCTTGAGAATCATGAACAATCCCTAATTTTGAGCTGGAAGACCGACCCAGCTGAAAGACACTTCCACTGGGCGCCGCCATTTTGCTCAAGGTACGTGTGGTCACGTGAACATCCACCCAAGCCAAAGGTCATATTTTTCTTGGCACGTGACGAGTATTTCCCACTTTCAACCAATCAGAGATCAGTTTGGAGATGGGCATTTAAATCAGAAAACAACACTTTTGACAATATCGTCTGCTAATCTTCACGACAAGAAATTGCGCATTTCCAGTCAAAAACTGATTGTATGTCAAAGGAGCTCTCGGTAAGTTCAGAGGTAGGAACTATAGGGAAGATAAATCATTGTCTCTGCACATACGTGTGAAAAACACTGGCTCTTGCGTAAGGACATTTAGTGTCAAAGGCCGGGACTCGAGTCGAACCCACACTCTCTGCTGATCTTAAACACTGAAGCCCAATTTCGTGACATAGAAATAGAGCTGCTAAGGCAGAAATCATTGCTTAACAATTTCCTGCTTTAAAAGCAGAAATAAGCAGGGTACATGTGAAATGGTAATTTGGCTGGAAACCTTATTCTGGTAAGCATAATTTTGTTGCACACTTAACTAATTGTTTGTGCTTAATAACAGACAAACAAGGAGACGACGAATTAAAGTAGAGAGATGTGGATCTATAATTAGAAATACCTTCTAAGAAATTAGACCTTGCTTCTGCTGGACAAACTATTATTGTAACCAGCTGAGGTAATCAACCCTTTTTCAGTGCCAGCAATTCTGTGCCTTTTTTTTAAATACAGATTTTCTCAAGATCCTAAACTTAAGTGTAACCATTTGAGTGTTTTGTCATTTTTTTTTTAGATCCAAAAATTTCCAGATAGGTCTATATCTAGGGCTATGGGCTAGACAACCCTATGATTTACTCAAGTCGAGCAGAAGTGGATCGTATGAAAGTTGTTATTTAGTCTGCTTGGAAACCAGCTAATTATGCTCAACTTCAGCCGTTTTTGTAACATGACACTTGGAACGATGGAATACACAGGCAGCATTATGGCACAGATTGTAGATGCAGGGGAGGTGTTGACTGCAGAAAGCAAAAAGATTGTCTACAGGTTTTTCAATTGTAAGAACTTATGAGCTTACTATTTAAAATAAAAATGTAATTATTTGTTTTTAAATACCCTCTTCTCTAAACAAAACTTACCTTCAAGAAGTTGAACAGGAATAACAACCTCTTTGCTAATTTATCCATGTATTCTTTAATTGAACTGTTTTTATAGTGAGCAAAATGTTCGGGCAATGATTAGAGCTGCATGATTTTGTATTAATCTGTGAATTTGCCATGCTATTATTATAAGGAAAGCATTATTAAATGTTTTTGTGTCTTTTGGTCTAATCAGATTTTGCCTTCCAAATCTTGAGCTGCACAGTTGTAGAGTTGATGTGAAAAGTTCTTAAATGACTTAAAGGAACATTACAGAATTGGTAATTGTAAAATATACTTTTGATCACAGATTTACATAAACTACACGGTCTAATGATGATGATAGTAGAAAACATCCCTTGAAATATTTCTGTCTGAAATGCCATATTTGATGAGAAATGAATAAACTAATTTTCCGTTGGAGTTTATCGCTCAGTGAGCGTTTTATTCATCTGTTGAACCTATATGATTTCTTGCAAATGTGTAGTCGGTTTTTCACTATTTTCTCGTGACCCAGAGGGCCGATCGATCTCAAACTTCTACAGGTTTGTCAGTTTATGTATATGGTGGGTTACATAAAGTGCTTACACTGCCAGCAACTGTTTTGTTAGCAAAAACCAATTCTGTAATGTTCCTTTAAGGATGAGTCTTAGTATCTGTCACTCTCTTTTTTCTTTACACCCAACAGCCTCTGAGTGGTTGAAAAGATCTGCGGAAACACACGAAATTCCTACAGAGATGTTGTATGCTGTAGCTCTATCTGTGCTGATATTTGTGGTGTTTATTTGGTTTGTGATGAAGGGAAGAGAAGAAGCTTGTTTATGGTAGGTACATCATATTGGGAAACAAACAAACAAACAACAAACAAACAAACTGACCGCCATCATCGTCAATTTTCATTATCACAACCACCCAATCCAACAACAACAGTGACAAAAAAAATCCTACAAACCACAATCTTTTGGGTAAATCTTTCTAAGTGATCAACTTTGTAATTTTCAATATTATCCAGCGGTCTCGAATGTACAGCTTTTTAAAAATATAAATTAAACATAAAATAGTAGAGTTTTTTTTTTTTCTTCTTGCAGATCGTAGTTCCCTGAAGCAACCTGAGGTCATATCAATCTTTGATCTTGCAAAGGTAATTTAAACATTTTTATCAAGACAAATTATTTGCAGAAATGACCAAAGAAACAAAGTGCGACACATAGTAAAATTTGCAAATTTAGTATGCCATCTTGAATTTTAGGTTTCAATCAATTAATTAAATTAAAAAGTACTCATTTTAAAAAGGAAAACAAAGTGACAAGTTGCCATAAAAAAGTGGTTCTGTAGTGCAAGAACTTTGTGTAAGTTTAAATTTGATTTTTTTTTTTTGATGGACAATCACGCATTGCCTTATCAGATTGGATCAAACCATTTGCTTTATGGGTTTATTATTTTACAGACTGCCTATGTACCTGGTCACACAGAGCAAGTGATAACTTAGTGACAAGGTTACACTTTGACGTGAACTTCCCCATCCCAAAAAAGGAATGACGACTCTTTCTGGTAAGAAATATCTTTAGTTAGTCGAAATATTAATGTTTCTTAAAAAAGGCTGTCAACGGATTTCCATAATACAACATTTATCATCTTTTTTTTGTCTTTCTTTTTTAAAACAGTATGCCTGCATCAGTGGCAGTCCCAAACTTGTGCTTTTTCTTCTGGATCAAGGTAAATAAAACAACTATTTACAAAATAGAGGGCCAAGGTACATTTGTAGTCTCTCCTTTCGGCCTTACCTGGTTTAATGGTTTGAGTGAAAAATAAAACCAAATCACCACACCAGATAGAAACTCTATTCAACAGTATTTCAAAAAGTTACTTTGTTATGTACAAGGGTGAGAGTAAATGCTGACAAAAAGGTCTGAATCTAGGATCCAAATTTTAGAGGTATGTTAAATTGATGGCCTTTCCATCTTTTCGGCCAATTTGCCTCAGCCAGGGTTACTTATAAGTAAGGTTGCCAAGCATTATTGCCTTGCTTATCAAGCGCCCATACTATAATGGCATCATGATAGAGCATCCACTCTTATTTAGAACAAGATTTAAAACAAAATATTTAGAATGGTATCCGGTATCACAAGCGTTCTAAAGTCATGCGGTGATGCTCGACAGCCCTACTTATAAGTGACTGTGGCTAGTCGAATCGGGTAACCTTTTGGTAATCTCTGAAGGTATAGATTTCAAGGAGCTTCTGGGAACATGTCCTCACTGCTATAGATGCAGATCAAAGAGCATGATTTCTTTATAATATATCAAGAAAATAACAGCTATTTTTTTCACCAGGCAGACATGACATGGTTTGAATTCAGATGGAAGTTTGAATTTTCTCATCTCTGTATGTATGCTGTATGATGCTAATGTAAACATGTCTAATCTCATTATTTGCACACAATTTTATACCATGAATGGAGGATAAATTGACACGATGATAAATCTTCCCAAATACAGGTGGGGATGTGACTATAACCAACAAGGATGGGGACACTCCACTCTACCTCGCTACATTCACATACTGGGCAGGATCATCATGCGGTGACTTCAGCCTTATCCAGACGTTAATCTCTGCAGGTAAGACTACCAATACAACAAAAATTCTAACCTTGTTGCTTCCAGCCTTTCTGCAGCTGGGCCCAATTTCATGAAGCTGCTTCAGCAGAAAATATTGCTTAAAAAATTTCTGCAAGCAAATGTGCATTATACCAGTCACAACTGGTACACATGACATTTGGCTGGTACAACGTTTTGGCTGGAAACCTAAATCTGGTAAGCATAATTGTTTTTGCGCTTAAACAGCTCTTTTGGGATTTCTTCCAAAATCTAAAACTGAGCACTTCTAATCTTCATCATCCTCTCTACACAGGTATCTTAAACCCTTTGGGTTACAGTGTTAGTCTATTTTTTGTGTTTCTTTGTTTGAAAACCAGAAAGAGTCAAGTTATAATAATAGCACTTATAATAAAAATCCTCGGGATCAGGGCCCAAAGTCATAGACCTGCTTAAGCAGATAATAGTGCTTTCAAATTTCTGCACAGCAAAACTAATCATGAACCCAGTTACAAACAGTACATGTGACATGGTATTTGGCTGGTAACCTTTTTCTGGTATAGAGCACAATTATTGTTTGGTCTTTATACTAGTTTGTGTGCATAAGCAGTTCTATGAAATTAGGACCAGGTTGGTAAAGTGGTCCTTTCCTACCATTCTCTTCTGTGGTTGCTACTTCCAGTTCTACATTTCTGTCCGACTTGAGCTTGTCAATACATTGGGTCTTCACTCTATAGATAGTTTACATTCCTAATCCAGGATTTTCCTCTCAAATATAAAGCCAAGTATTTCTCTATCGATTTCCTCAGTGGCTGCAGAGCTCAAGGCCTCTTTGAGGATGTAAAATGGAAAGCTTCCCTGTCTAATAACTGCTTTATTTTCTCTGGATTCCAGGATGTGATGTGAACGCCCAGAATCACAAGGGGAATACACCACTACACTGGGCTGCCTCTAAGGGGGATGTCGAGCTGATCAAGTTTCTCCTCAGCTATGGTAAAACAAACTCCCCTCAAGATTAAAAAAAACCATAACACATTACCCAAGTTCTAAAATCAAAATAAAATTTTAAATGGTGAGCAGATACTGGCCAAATTTGGTAAGGTGGTGGTGGATGAAAGAGCGGTAGAACATGTTGCAGATAGCCTCATACTAACAGTGAACCACCTTGTGGTTTGTCAACTCTAAGGAAGCAGTAGAGGGCAGGAAGAGCTGGTTGGAAAGTTGACAGTGGTAGAGATTGTTGCGGTAGTGTTTGGAGGTAGGGAGCTTGTTAGGAAGATGATAGTCGTAGGAGTCTGTGTAGGTTGGAGGAGGAGATTGGGAATACCACTATAGTAAGGGTCCTTGTGTAGTGTTCGGAGGGCAGGAGCTTGTTATTTATTGTCAAAATAGACAATTATCATGCTGCCATCCTCTGCAATCAAATAAGAAATACTGATTTTAAATGTTCCAAAAAGGTACCAGACTAAATGTTGCCCTTTCAGCCTCAATTTGGTTACATATGTTCCAATGAGGGAAAAACAAGATGGATGTAAAGTTGATTTGACTTCACGTTTTCAAACCAGATTCTACAATTGATCCTTTGTACTTTCTGCATTTCTCTTGTGCATTTTTTTTCCATACAGGAGCTGACCGTAACATCAAGAATAACATTGGCATGTTTCCCATTGGAATAGCAACCAATAATGGTAATAATATAATCTTTGTAACAAGACTTTAGGGTGCTCTTCCTTGTTCAAGACTCGCCCACGCACTAAAGGGCAGAGCCTGAAGATGTGGTCTAATGCTTTGAAACCATTTACAAATTTGAACTATTTGCAAGACCAAAGAAAACATAATTTGGCCGCTAAGATTTTCAAAGATAAAGTCTTACGTCTTTTCTTATTCATTTAGGCCACCTGAGAGCTGGCAAGCATCTGAAGATCAGCATTCCCAACGATCGCAGCCCATGGGATATGTTTGAACCCAACACCCCTGTCAAGGTAAGACATGGCTCAATACATCCACACAGGGATCGCCTTGCAATGTCACCAAGACCAAGAATGAAGCTCAACTTCTCTTAGACGGTATTTCCAGTTCAGGTCTTCAAATATCTCTTATTTTTGACCCCTTCCGCTATTTGGGAGTCAATTCCTTTGCGTACACTTTGACTCCTCAATCACGACAGGATAGGTGTTTGTAAGTACACAGCGCGCCGTGAAATGGATCAATATTCTAAAAACAATACCCACAATATTTCTGACTGCATCAGTATTTTGCAAATGTAGTTTGAACATTTGTGTTCTTTATTCATATCTCAAATAATCCAATTAATTGCAACTGATTGTTGGTGTAAAATGTTGATTAAAAAGTTGGAAGGTTTTTTGTTTTCATTTTATATAACTACATTTCATTAGTTTTGGAGGTTTAAACAAACTATAGTAAATACGTCCAATATGCAGTGAAATATTGGGAATATACTCTCTCTTTTTTTCGTCCATGTTTTATTTGAAACATGTAAAACTGTATATTTTAAGCAATAGTTCAAAAACATTGAGTAATATATGAGAAAGTCTTGCTGAGACATTTGAGAAAGTTAGTATTTTTGTCTCTGAAAAACATACGTATATAACAACAGGCTGTTTATTTTTAATTCAATATTTATTAACAAAATGCTTTATATTAATACTATTTATACAGTGTTTTCACTGGAGAAAATACAACAAAGATTTTAAAAGTTTTACAGTAGAAGTTGTGGTTTCCACACAAACAGTGCAAAAAGGCATCGGAAAAAAAGAAACAAATTGACAAAGTTAGAAAATTGTTTACAGCCATGATCCTCCTTGATGTTCTTACACTCTTTTTAAATTAGTTGCATAACAGTTTTCTAACACAGACTCACGATATTTAAGTTTTCAAAATCAAATTTTAACACAAAGTTTGAGATACTTATTCTATAAAATCTTTAAAATGTGGATTTTTGTTCTGGTAATGTAAAATATTTAAGAAGAGAACACATTTTTGTCAAGAAATTAACAAACTGAAAGGGGAAAATCTTAAAACAATGTACATAGGGAAAAAAATGGGTAAAATAATATAAACAGAAATGATTCAAAATCAACATGAAAACAATGAGACATTTAAAGTTAAGTTAATAGATTTTGTTATTGTCCAGAAACAGCGGCATGTTTATCTATTTAATACTTTACTTGTAAACAATTTTCTTGTTTAACCCTTGAGAATCCGTATTCAGACTAACCTTTGTAATTTAAAAAACAAAAAAAGTAGAGGAAATGGCCAACCACACTTAACTTTGTACACTGTTTTTAAGTTTTCAGTCGCACTGTTATTAAAGAAAAATAGAGGGAAAACAGCTGATCAGCCGAAACGTTTCAAGCCTGCATAGTGGGCATTGCACAAAATACCCAAAGCAATGGCACAGTTACTGCAAAGTTTGCCCAGCTCCCATTAAAGTGTGGAAGGTTATGGGTTTGAATCCCACCCATCATTATTTTCCCCCCACAAGACGTCATGCCGTGGACTGTCACATTTTGAAGTTTACTTTGTTAAGCTGTGTCCGAATCAAGCGACTTTGGCTACGGCTATCGGCTGTGGCTATCGGCTTCAACAACAACCTTGATGAATGGGCATTCCGGTCATAACAACTGACAAATCCATTAATTCAGACATGGCCTTCCAGCATCTAAAACAAACTTGCTGTTTCTCATTTTAACCCAGACATTTTTACTGGAAGAAAAAACATGTTCATGTTCAGAAATTGGCAAATTCAACCACATCTTGGCATTATACACATAACACATGGTTTCTTATAAGTTAAAGAAGTGTTAGTTTTTCGTTAAATTTTTCAAAATTGTTGTACTGAGACCTCAATTTATTCATGCATGGCTTTTAATTCAGCTGTTATTCAAATAAAGAAATGGTAGTTTATTCTGTGTATTTTTACTAATGTATCGTGCAAAAACAAGTCTGATATTAAACTGCTACCATGTTTTTTTTTATAGACCAGGGCCCAATTTCATAGGGCTGCTTTCAGCACAAAAGTAGCTAAGCACAGCAAAGTTATGCTTACCAGATTATTCTGGTAACAATCTTGTAACATGTTACCAGCCAAAATGCAACATCACATGCAGCATCTGTGACCGGTATCCTGCTTATTTCTGCTTAGCAGAAAAATTGTAAGCAGTATTTTCTCCTAAAGCAGCTCTGTAACATACGATGCAGGCTTTTTAAGGTGCTAAAAGGCACTTGCTGGAGTTTGTTTTTTTATTCTCATACACTCAATTCTTCGATACAGACACCAAATGCTCCCCTTCCATGTACACTTATACATACTCACTTTAACCTGTGAAACCCCCAAATAATATCCATAATACACAAGTCCATAAATATGCTTAGCACACCGAATCATGCTTATCAAAACCAGTGACCAGCCAAGCCTGCATAATATGACACTTCTTCCCTACCATATTGCCAAAAGGTGTTGACAGAACTACAAAACAAAAAAAAACAGTAGGTAATTTTTCTACTTTCGAATTGCTAAATAATCTTGCAAGAACCCCCAAGAATTGTTGGCAACTTAGTTTTTGTCATTCTTCTGGTGTTTTACTTTTTAAAAGTTTGTACATGTATCTTTTAGATTTAGAACATTGGCAAAGAAAGTCTGGTGCTCTTGAAATGGACAAAACTTCATAAACATCTCAAGAATGTCTTCAAGGGACCAAACAATAAATGTCCTCAGTGTAAAAAAGCTACACTGCTCTTGGTGTTTTAAAATGCATTCTGCATATTTTCTTAAACCACACTCCATGGGCTCATGAAAAATGTCGGCAGCAAACATGTGCCACGGCAAATATTTACAATCTATTTACATTTATTAAAAGTTACTTAATGGTCCCACTTGATGACCACATTTGCTTTAAACCGCAGTTAAAAAACATTCTTCATTTCCACCTTTGTATGTATACGTTCTTTTCAAATAAACTTTTGAAACCTTCCTCTTTTCGAACAATCTAATCACTTTCTGCTCTGGTTTGAGATTCGAATAATCCAGAACTTTCCCGTTTCCTCCGAACTTGCCTTTAGTCTCTAGAAAATTCCAGGACTGATACTTCACGGAGGCAACAGATGCTATCACAACTCCATGCCCCTGGTGCCCCTTGAAATGCTCCAGTAGAAATTGACACTTCCCTCACAGAGGTGCCCTTCAATAAGGCAACCTTTATCAGGCCTGAAATACTAAAACTTCAAGCAAGTTTTTATTGACATGTTCAAATATACTGTTTTCAGCTTTAAACTTAGTACCACTTGCTAACTTTATTAAGCTTGCATTGTTATTTCATTTTTCACAAACTGGCTTAGGGTTGTCAGAAGTTTTCAACATTTTTAATGTTGCACTGACAGTACACGTACTTCTCTCACAAGTTCGAACGGTTGCAACAGTCTAACTGGATAGATTAAGTATTCCGGCAGGCGTACATTGACCACTCTGTTGGACCGCTGGAAAGTTCCATTGGAAAGTTGAAAATGCTTATGTACACATTTCTTTCAGGTAGGACTTGTTCCTGAAGTTCGGCACAATGTCGCGGTCCAGCAGACTGTTCTGGCGGTCCAATGGACTGTGGGAACTTGCCTACAGGAATGTTACTTTGCGCCTACACTGCGCCCATGTCAAACCAGGCAATTTACAGTCAAACAGTTCCAGGCAATCTCAAAGAAGCACGAGAATTTATATAATTCTACAGTTAAATACTGTCGGAAATATGCCTCTTGTAAAACTAGAGTGCTGTTTTTTAATGCAGTGCAGTTGGTTGTTTCAAAGTTCCTGCAAACATTCCCTTGTGTGACATGGCCCTTAATACAAAAAAAACCCAAACAACACGGCTCTTTACCTGTTCATATACAGCAGCCAAACGTGCATCCATTTCTGAAAATGGCAGCTGGTTTATCCATTAAAAATGTGCGTATTGTCGAACTCCATCCATCCAAAATGGTACTTTTTAAAACATTTGTTGTGGTCCTATAACTTTCATTGTGGGGGAAGGGGTATACCTCTGGGGTCTGGCACTCCGGTTTCAGTTAGGTTTTTGATGAGCTGGCCGAGCCAGCGTTTAGTGGAGGTGTCATCTTTCAGGACGGGTACAAAGGTGCTGTCCTTGAGTTGGTCTGGGAGGCACTGGCGTAGTGCTTCTCTTGCCCTAAAATATCACAGACAAATTAGTTTAATTCCAGTGCTCCAGTGACATGTCCATGGGCCTGGAATTTCAAGGAGGCCGTGGCCTCTGTTGCCCTCTGGTCTTGGCCTTCAAAAGTTTACCATAGACTTTAAGATTTTAAGTGCTCTTTGCAAAATGAAAATGGCCTTGCCCTCTCAACGATGAAATTCCAGGACTATTCACACGCACACTAATCATTCTCTGAAAGTTTTATTTTGTTTACAAAAACTCCCTGTGGAGCATCAATTAAAGAAGCCAACAAGAACAAATAGTGGGGCAGCTTGGATAATTTGTTAAAGGAAAAATATTCTGCACACAGATACACAAAACATTTTGAAAAAAGTTTGCTTTTCGGACATCATTGACTGAGAAGAACTGGGGTTAAGATGTTGTAGAGTCTACCATATCTCAATCAAGGTTCTTCTCAGAACCAACACTTCTCTCGAGCAAGATTTGATTAACACCATTGTTATCAGTTCAAACTTGATTCAGTTGTTTAGACACCGTAGCTTACCTTGGATTGTCAGAAAGTCTAAGGTAACAGCGTACAACATGCTTCAGGAGTCTTGCCGAGGGATCCTTGGCGAGGGTCATCACCATTTTACACTGCAGGTCAATGAAAAATACAAAACATAAAAATGTTTACTCTGGTCTTTTGTACTGCATCAAAAAGCAATAGAACAATATCATATGATATCATCTCAGAACAGAATTTCACAAAATCGAAATCAAAGCATCGAGTCATCAAAGCATTTTGGCAGGTTTTCTTGGCCTCAAAGCTGGTAAGCACAATAGTTTGCTAAGCACAGGAAAAATCTTGCTTAGCAAAATTGGTTACCAGTCCAAAACACCATAATGTACCTCGCCTTTGACTGGTTCCCTGTTATGTCTGCTATGCAAATAAATTTGATAAGCAATATTTCTGGTCAGGAACTTTTTCTGAACTTAATAATAATGGCCATCAGCCAACTTCAACGCCATTGGTGCATGAACTTTATTATCCCGGTCACCTGGCCATTTATTTCATATACAGCCTGTACTGCCAAGTATATAGCATACCAAGCTAAATTAATCACAAGAACCACCTGTCCTCACAGGCACCCGTTTAACCCTGGGTGAAGAGAAGCAATTATACTTAAAAAGCTTGTTCAAGGACACAAGTGTCACGACAGGGACTTGAACCCCTATGACTAGCCACAAGAACTTGAATGCAGTACACTAGACGGCTCTGCCATGACACGCTTAGGTGTATGTGGACCCTGATCATTACTTGTAGATTGAGAGGGACCCTTGCAGAAAGTTATTGAGTGGATAGGACATTTTGAAAGGCGGCTGTCGCTGAAGGGAGATGAAGGGAAGAGAGTTACAGGAAAAAAGACAGAATCCCTTGAGGGACTTCAGAAAGGGAGTTATGTAGAGATCAAGAAGGCCCAAACCGTGCAGCATGTGGAGAAGGTCATAATCTGAAACTCATGTACAGGAACTGCCTAAGGCAAAATGCCAATGATAAGGTGAGGTATTTACGTACCAAGATCATAGCCACATGTGAGAATCTCTCATAGGTTTGACAGATGTAAGACAGCCCTGTCTCATCCAGCAGAATCTTCTGCAGGATGAATGTCGCCACCTAAACAGGAAACAAAATAACAAAATCAGTGATTTTGATTTATTTTTTATAGAAAGCATGTCATAGTGGCGTGTCGTGGCCGAGTGGTCAAGCGCACTAGACTCGAGCTCTGATGTTTTGATATGTAGTGTGTGGGTTCGAGTCCTGGTCTTGGATCCTTAAGCAAGACACTTAACCATTATTGCTGCATTTTCTGATGGGACAAAAGCCGTTGGTCCCGTGTGTTGTGTAACGCATGTAAAAGAACCCGTTACACTTTAGAGAGGGGTTTGCTCTAGTGTTTCTGGCAGTGGCTGCTAAATGCGCCGCAGCACCTTTAAACCCCTACAAGGTGTTACATAAATAGGTCTTTTAACCCTCTTGCTGTCTGACCATTCAAGTGGTTTTGAATGATAGATAAACTATGCCAGCCTGCAATATGATACCATGAGGGAATGCATGTACACAGTACACAGTTAGTTCAGTGCACAGATGTGCCACCGTACACAACCTTGGCAGTCGAATGGTTTCAAATGGTTGGTCAACTCACTGGAAAATGTTGCCAAGAGTCACTGACAGTAGGAGGGTTAAAAATGTAAATAAAACAAACAAACAAACACAGACAGACTTTACCGTTTTTGAGAGCTCACTTCCACTTTCCATGATTCTGAGGCACAGAGGTATGATCTCTGTCGTCAGGAGGAAGTTGATGACTTCTGGCTCATCAGTCTGAAAACAACAAAGATTTGGTCTCAGGACTAGGCTTGACTCATTTCATCTTCCCCAAACAGTCTTCTAAGCTACAATCTTCACCGCCGCCAAAAATACAATTTGTGGTTGGAACTGCAATGTCTCCATCAAAATCCTTCAGTATTTGTCAACCCGACAACTAAACCTTTGTCATGTTTGTACTGCCTTTGTACTTTTGTAAAGGTACACTTACTTCCATCCTTTAGCTTTCAGTAAAAAGCATTTGTCTTGTGTATGTTACACAAAGCCGTAGGTCCAGTGTGTTTTGTAATTCTAATAAAAGAACCCAGTTAAACTTATCGCTGAGAGAAGGGGTTTGCCACCGGTGTTTCCGACTGTGGCTGCTGAATTTGACGCAGCACCTTGTAAACCCTTATAAGATGATCCATAATCTCGTAGTTTAAAAAATGCAAAAACCTGTTCTAAAAATGCTTCTCTTTGTTCAAGCGCCTTGAGTACCTTATTGGTAGAAACGTACGCTATATAACACTCCAGGATTTGATTTCACAAAGACCGAAGATTGATCTGAATTGTGAATCAATCTTAACTGCTAAGCAAAGTGTATGATATCTGTCGTCGGGAGGTAATACTGACAACTCACCTGAAATTGACCTAGTATTTGTAATTTATTTTGGTTCTTGTCTGTAATGTCCAGAAAGGAAATTGTTCAAAATTGATTGATTGATTGATGACTAAGATTCCTCTACTCACCTTGACTAGAGCTCCGATGACTCGAGGCTTGTGAGTCGCAGATATTCAAACTGTCTCGTCTTGCTGACAGTGTGGAGGAATGGGTACAGAAATAACGGAATATGGGCTGCAACAGAAAATCAAGTAGGTGAAGATTTCAGATCAGAACTGCATTACAGTACAATAATAACAATAATAATAACATGTATAGAGCGCTTATTACTGGTGTTTATAAGCACATTAACCTCAAATAATGGGTCTTTAGCTTGTTGACCATAGCGAGTCTAGGTACATAAACCATTTTGCTAGTTGATATTGTGAGTTGGAATTTTTAGGAGAAATTAGACTTTGAAGATATGTAGGAGCATGACCATTAACTGTCAGGTAATTGAGCAGAAGAATCTTGTATATGGTGAAACAATTAAAAAACAGCAAGAAGAAGAAAATATACCCCATAAAAACAACAACCAACAACAACAAGAAATATACCCCATAAAAACAACAACAACTGTGGCACGACTGTGCACAAAACTAACTGACAACATGTGTGTTTTGTGCAGATGTATTCACCGCACCATATTGGCATAAGTTAGGCTTGAAGCTTAGCATGGTGTGGATCAAAAGAAAAACTATAGTGGTGAACTTGCGGGTACAACCATGCATACAACTCTTTCGGGATAAGTGTTTGTTCTGAGAAGAATCGGTGTGGTCTCGACGTTTCAAACAGTACACTCTGCTCTTAAGACGAGCAGAGTATATTATTTAATGGTCAGACAGTAGGAGGGTATGACTGTGTAGATGCAGTCACCACATGATATCATAGTGGAAGCTGGAATAAATTATATATTTCATTAAAAACCACAGGGTTTAGATGATATTGAATGGTCAGACAGTAGGACATAACCTTGGAAAGGATTTTTGAGCCCTTGGGGTAAAAGATTAAAAATGAGGAACTAACCTTGCAGAAAAGCAGATCTTGTTTCTGGGTGGGAGGCGACACATTGTAGTAGGGCCAAGGCATTGCACACACGATTAGACTGATGAGCCTGGAATACAGGAAATATGGGGGTCAAGGTTCATTGTCTGTGCTTCCTGAACCAATCCAACTAAAGTAATAAACAGCGTGGATCAAAATACAAGTAAAATCTCCACACGACCACGGATCTTGTAATTCAAAACTGTCACTGGTCCAGAGATATTTTTAAAAACCAAAAAGCTTAAAGTGTACATCAGTAAATATCTCATAATTTTAACACGCCATCAAAATCAAGCACAAATAATGTAATTGAACGGCCATGTAAATTAATCTACATATTTAAAAGTGACAATTGATGTCAAACTTACTGTAAGGGCTGGTGGGTTAATGAACGGATAAATGTTGACAATTTCTTGAAGTAGGACAGCAACTGTTCCAAAGGAGTTCCATAGCATGGGCGCCAAGTCAGGAACAATCTCTCGCTTTTTACTAAAAAGAAAACAATACATTTAAACAGACGGTGATGTTTGCCACAAGTTTTACATAAATTCATAAATCTCTCCCACTTGGTTCCTCCAACCAGGATGTTCGTTAACCCTCCTACTCTTGGTAACATTTTCCAGCGAGTTGACCAACCATTTGAAACCATTCGACTGCATGCGTTGTGTAGGGTGGCACACCTGTGCACAGAAATAACTGTGCACGAGGCTGGGTGTGCTGTGTACATGCATTCACCACATGATACCATACTGCAGACTGGCGTAGTTTACCTTTCACATAAAACACACAGTGGATGATATTGAATGGTCGGGTGAGACAGTAGGATGGTTGACTGTGTACTGTGTAGATGCATTCACCACAGGATATCATGTTGCAGACTGGCAGACTGAATTTGTATATATTTTTTGTTGTTGATATTTGGCCAACCAATACCTTAGTTCAAGCAGAGCATTTTCTCTTGATTCAGGACTCGCCAATTCAATGATCCACTGGAAGACCTTTTCACGCTCTACTTGGGCAAGTGCGGCGACTGCCGACTGGTTGGCTGATGGAGGGAGTGCTGACGAGTTTAATCGCTGTGGTTGGAATTTAATTCATAAAAAAACTGCACTTATTAACTTCATCAAAAAGGGGAAATAAACATACTATTATATACATGTACATAGCAAAGGTATTTTGGGGGATTTAGTTTTACTAGTCTTTACTCTTAAAGTTAAACCTCTACAAAAAACAACATAATTTCCCACGTTGAATATATTTGTTGACTTTTCAGGGTTTTTTTGTATAACAAAGTTTAAAATCCAAGCCTACTATTATCAAGTCTAACCTATTGTTATTAACCTCAAGTTCAACCCAAAATACAATATTTACTCGAGTGTTTTCTCCATTAATATATTTATAAAATTGATTGACATCCTTCCTTGAAAATTGGAATTCCCTTCCTTCCTTCTTCGGACGTGGCTTGGGTTGGGCAGTTGGGCTTGGGGGCCCGTTTGTCAGTTTGTACTCTTTAATAAAAGTACATGCTTGTGAACGTTTCAAGAGTGAATGTTCCAAATGTCTAGCAGCGATTGAAATTTTTGTGAAAATCAGAATAACTTTTCCAGTCCAAACAACATGCACCAGCTCAAAACTGGTGTCGGAAATGGACGTCTTAACCACAGCCCAATCGGAATAGTCCTACCGTTTTTCAACCTTGTCATCATCATTCTCCGTTAATCGTTAGTCGGTGTTTCACCCACGACAAAAATAAAACTAATGGACAATTCAGCTGAATAAAATATGCTTGAATCATATCACTTACCTGTGACATACCCAGTGCGTGCATTTTGAGAGAGTATAAAGCTCAAACGGACATAAAAAATGTAAAATTTAAGTAAGAAAAGGCGAGAGCCGATCGCCTCTCGTCGTCTGTATCGCACACAGCGGATCAAGATTTTTTTACGAATGAATTTACATAAATGTTGAAGGGCGACCTCTTGCGTTTTCATGCAATTTGACTTTTAGATTATTTCATTGACCCAAATAATAAGTTAAAACAAATCAAACACATCGTCTTCTGATAGCACTTTCATATTTTAATTTCATTTGATACAAAAATAAAACAAAATGAAAATGGTGACGTGTCACTGAACACTCACATAAACTAGATTAAAACAAATAATAAAAACAATCAAATTACCTCTCACAACAAATATTTACTAATTATTAAATAACACAGAATTAAATGTGCCAACAAAAGTTTTTGACATAATGATTCTGTGTGTTTGGAATATGATTTTTCTAGTATAAATACTTAAAAACATATTTAATTCTTCTAGTTATGATAATATAAAATAATGAAAAAATTGATCAAAATTTCAATGAGGGGACACATTATGTGGACCAATGAAATTGGAAATTCTTTTTCTTCTACTTAGCTATAATGTTAATTGCTAAGCAGGGCACCAGTTACATGGCCTTTTTTCCATTGTGTTCGGCTAGTTCCCAGCTATCAACCAACTTGGCAAAAAGTTTAATACATTATTCTTTCCAATTTTCACTATTCGTTGTTCAACTTGTGCACAGCTTTAAAGGAGAGGCTGAGACAAGTCTAATCTATCTAAGTGCCCACTTGGAGTGAGGGGGGGGGGGGTGTCCTGGGTGTGGACTTGAGGTGGAAATATACAAAAATTAAATAACAGTCACCCATAGAAGATGTGGGTTGGGCTAGAGGAGGAAAAAACCTTTTTTCTGCCCAATATCAGCCTATCAACCCAAAACAATAAGGACCAGACTAAATTTCTAATTTGCTTTGAAAAGTACCTTTAATAGGGGGAGGGGATTTTTAAGTGCAGCCTTCGTCATGATTTTTGTTAAACAAATAAACAATACAAAAACAAACTTCCATTTAACAACTTTTTTCTGTACAATGCATATTTGTTTTTAAATCCTTATTTTCCCCTTTTGTACTTCAAATTTCATTATTACAATGCATATTTCTCTTTTCTGCCATAAAATGGCACAAAAATCTCCTAAAATTTTTCCCACAAGCATTTTAGGAGGCTTCTTTATCAACCAATTAAAAAACACCCATTGCTGTAAATTACTGGCACCATTAAATTGTTTTTATTACAGTATTCATTTTTCTCAGAGAAATGCCACATTTTCAAATTTCCAAAGTCAAGTTTTCAAATCTTCAAATGTTAAATGTCTAATTTGTAAAGAGTGTACCTTTTACAGGCCTTGTTGTCACCCAAGGCATTTTGTTTTACTAAAAGAGGCAAGCACTTCATTTCATTTAGAAGGTACACTTTAGCAGAGAATCATTCATTTGGTCAAGCGGACCAGCACATCCAACCCAACTCCTGATGGCAAAGTCACTAGAGTGTGGGTTTGACTCCCGGTCTGTGAGCTAAACATTTCACCATAATTGCCTCTCATTACCCTGAAGCAAATGGGAACCTCGATGTGAATGAATAGAAACCTGTGCGCCCATTTAGCAGTCGGTGCTGCATACTCCTAAGGAGTTGAGATGGTTTCAGGAATGCTCAGGGCCGTTTGAATAGGGGTAATAATACTGTAGGGTACTTTGAGGGGCCTACTTGGCTTGAAAAAGCACATAATAAATACACATGATTATCAGTAGTGTTATTAGTGTGTCTTAAAATCCACACAAAATTATGTAAATTAATGGTCAATACTTTCTCTTTCTGGAACTGGTTGCCTGATAATTGCCTCAAGTGACATGGCCCCGAGTGAATAAAGCTGCTAAGCAGACAACACTGCATAATAGCTAATGCACAAAAACGAGCAGGGCACCAGTTGCTGATAACTGATTTCTGCTCTGCAACTTTTTTTCTGAGCTCAGCAAAATGTTGTGCTTACAATCTTCATGAAATAGGGCGCTGGCCCTAAAATTAATGTACATGTATTTCTTACCCGATAGTCAATTTTTTTATTGCTTTCTTCCGTCTAAAATTCAACTGTTTAACAATATATAACATACATTATCATTAAATAGCTGTATTAAATGGTATACAAATTTGCATGATGTCATTTTTGTTCGCTTGTGTGTTTACATAATTATGAATAAATTAAACATACAAATGCTCCATGCAGTATAGTAATAACTTCTTATACAAATTATTTATTTTGCGGCGCATTCAGTTCATTTTAAATAAATTTCCTAACAGCTCCTTTTGCCCAACTTAAAAAGTTGTTTTCTCTTGATATGTTATAAATTATTGAAGTTTTTACGATCGAGTGAGGTCTGCGAAGACACTATGTAGTGAACTTTTCTATGAGCTGTGGTGGTTGTGAGAAGAACTGAAGGTCAACAACGCTGGAGTTATTCAACCACCAGTTCTTCTCATTGCTAACCATCGGTTCTTCTCAGAACCAACACAGCTCACAGAAAGAGTAAATTACGTGGGTGTCTCCGCAAGCCTCACTAGATTGTATTCCCACCATGCAAAGTTTCAAATCCTACAAGTTTTTACGATTAATTTCAAAATGAAGCACCGTATGTCTCTGTCATAAGGTGCAAACAAGTTTTTGTTCCTTTTGTCTTTTTGTAGAAAAAAATAAATAAATATACAGTAACCAGGGGACACTCCAGTGAAGCAAATTAATGAGTAACCAAACGATTACCAGCATTAAAAAAAACATTAACTATGTGTAAAAAGTATGAAAGAAATGAAAGTAAAAAGTTGTATTTCAGGAATAACCCAAATTTAAAAATGTAGTGTTTTGTTTTTGCATCTTCAGAAACAAGTGATAAACATTTTACCCTCAATGTATTCTAGCTACCTGTGGGATTTCTCAAAGTATACCAGCTGCAAAAATCGCAGTTCTTGGTCTTGTCCCTGAGGCCTAAGAGCTACAAACGGACCAAGTGTTTGAATTTGGGAAGTCTTTGTTCAGGTTTTTCCCATCAACATTTTAAATCTACCATTTAAAATGTTGGACAAAAGTTCAGAAACTTTGCCAACTTTTAACGTATGGTTTGTCAGAATACTCCAGTCTCTGACCATCAGGAAGATTGAGGGTTACATTTATCGCAACTATGAGAATAAACGCTTCGAGCTTTAGGACAAAATTAAAGTCAAAAGTTTTAATTCCTTTTATGTCCAAAACAAGACAAAAAATGCAAAAAGACAAAATCATTTTCAATTCAAATTGTATCTTAACCTGAATAAAAAGAAAGAAAAAAGAAAATAAACAGACTTCTGTTATTTAAAAAAAAAACTAAAATTTCTTTTTGGTGTCTTTGTTTACTTTTTTTGATATTTTAATATACAAAAAAATATTAATAAAAATCTCCAAGACGTAAAAAAAAAAATGTATCAAACTGCTATTTTAAAGAACATTAAAACATTTTTCCTTTTTGTATGCACCAGAATAAAGCGAAATACTTGTACTTAAAAAAATAATAAACTGTGATAAAGACTGATTCAAAATGTGGTTTTTAAGATATTTCTCTAAAGAAGAAGGGGAACTATTATAGATATTCATGGATGCTAGTGGTAGGCAAAAGAAGGGAGAGGGGTTCACAAAATTGTGTTTATCTTTCGTTGCCTTTTGAACATTTCTGGAGCTTGGAATATTTTAATTGTTGGGAAAATTATGAATGGGATGGCAAAAAATTAAACTAAAATAAAATAAAGGTGGTTTTTGCTGTTCAGTGAACAATTAATTGGTAAACGAAACAATTTCAAGACTTCCAAACTGAAGTTTCTATTTCTTCAAACTTTGAGATGGCACAACTTATGGAAATGTAAAATGGAATTGTAATTGTTTTGGCAATTCAAGTCAAGGTTTGCATGGAATTGTTTAACTTTTCAAGGTGATCAAGTCTTGGGGTAGTTTCCTTTTACAGGTATAACACACTCACAGTAAAGTGATGGTCTAATACAGGCACCAGACTCTTTAGAGGATCAAGCCTCGTTTTGGCTCTCATGCGTTTGTGTTTCAGCAAAGTTCAAGATGTCAACTGTTCAAATTAAACATGGAAACTGTTTTCATACCAAGAAATGTGATAGTAATAAAATATTACAAGTGTCAAGTTTGATTTCTCGAAATCACCTACGAAGTATGGTTAGCACCGTAGCTGCGTGAATCGCCAGGAAAACTTGAACCAAGTATTACGATAAATAGTGCCCTCATTCCTTAATGAAGACTGAGCTTGCTAAAAAAAAATTAAAATAATACAAAATTCAACAACTAATTTGTAAAAAGTGAATGTTATTCTACAAAAACGTTGTTAATGTATACTTAATTGATTTGAATTTCTTTTTCACTTCATTGAGGAAGTCAGGAAATACAAAAGACAATATCCCCCCGAAAATCCCTGTAAAAGAAACAGACATTTGATGGGCCAGAACAATGATGATCAATAGAAACAGACAACCAGCCAAAGTGCCATGAAATGCACATTAACAGTGGCTGGTGCCCAACATGTTGTTTATCTAAAGAAAAAAAACACCCAAAAAACCTTTAAGCAATGCTCCACTTCACCAATAAAGGGAAAAAACATTTCAAATCAATTTTGAATATTCCTAAACACAAGGTTTGTTATTAATTAATATCTATTTACACTGTGTACATACTCCTAAGTTTTTTCTTTTTACAGATAAAATACTTTCCAATATGAATGGTGTTATTAGTATAAATTTTGTGTCGATATGTACAATTTGTTTTTCTTGCAGAACTTTTGAACTTGCTTGCAATTGTGTATTTACATGTTTAATGTCGGTGACTATTTACAGTGAAAGTAAATCATTTGACCATCGCCTCGATGTCATTTTATTACTAAGAAACTAGAACAAAATAAAAGAAACCACTTTCTGTTTTATCCTAAAAATTAGAAAAAAACTAAACAACATAATTCATAACAAAAAACCTTGAACTTTTGGTGTCTGTGTTTTCATAGAGCTGTCAGCAGAAAAAAATTCTTCTCAATTTCAACTGTTGGGAAACGGAGCAAGAGGACCAGTCATCGATAATTAGCATCACATGGCATTTTGGCTGGTAACCTGAAGCTTTTTGTTTGCCAAGCAGCTCTACGAAACTGACCACTCATTTTCAGACGTAGCTGAATTTTTGTGGGTAGACTTGTTTGCTGCCCTCTAGGTTCGAGGTGCTTTTGGGTTTAGAGAGGGCAGGTTTTGAGGAGGGCGGTGCTGACATAGCTACCGATGCTAACAAGTTTGGACTGCTGTTGGTCCTGACCCTCTCACTGTCCATCCATGATTTCATGTTCTGTGGCTGTGACTCTGTTGCAGGTTTCCCAAAGGGCTTTAACCGGTCAAAGGCGCTCATTTTGCGCGGAGTGTCTTTGGTAGCGGCCTCACGATTCATATTGTACTCCATGATTTTGCGGTATTCCGGAGCATCGCGTCCTCCGCCGACCGTGTGACGTCGTCGTCGGTTGTCCCGGTGCTGCTCTTTAATCGACATTGTGTCCTTTGCTACAGCTTCAGAGCGCTTTTTATGCTTCTCCACCACTCGTTTTGGTGACGATTCCTTACTTGTGGTTTTTGTTGCAGATGGTGGGGCTGATTTGCTGGTTAAATTTGTCTCTTCTGCAGTGAGGCCTTTTTTTTCTAGAGTCAGAATCACCTCGTAGTATCTTTTCTTGCGTGGAGTCTTGGAGCTGCGAGTCGGTGAGGCTGATAATGAGGTTGGGTTCGAGGTTGTCATTATCTCAACCTCGGACCTCTGAGGGGCCACGGATAGTTCGTTGAACCGTGACGTTAAAGACTGGGGCTGTGAGCCATTAGCAGTTCCTCCTGTCGGTGTCCTACTCACTGGAATTTGTCTCAGATTACGGAGGTAGGTCCCACTGCCTGTTCGAACCCTGTAAGCATCCTGGTCATCCGGCATACCGTACGGGGAGGCTGTATAAACCCCGTCATTTGTCCACCTGTCGTTGCGTGCAGTTTTTGAAGAGGCTGAGCTTTTGTCGGAGCTACGATCCTCCTCGTTCTCCTGGTGCAAGACTTTCTGCAAGCGTTCATCAAAAGTGGCTTTTAGCGTTTGAACAAAGTCGCTCTCACTCTCCGACGGAGATTCTCGGATCTCTAATTTGGTGTTGAAGACAGGATCGGACCTTGCGGCGTGCAGTGTGTTGTTATTGTTCGAGGATGCTGTGGAAAAGTCTGACAATATCGACTCTGTGTCCATTGACCGTCCAGGCCGTCTGCTGCCCCCGGCATCTTCATCGGTGAACTTCTGCGAGGTGAAGTTGGCAATTTTGCTGGAGACAGCCGATATCTCGCGGAGGTAGTCTCGTGACCGATAGAGTTCCTCCACATTCGTGGCATCCTCCTTCTCATAGTCCCTCACAGCCTTCTGATGTTCTTTTTCAATCCTCTGCCTTTCTCGAGCAAATTCAGACGTCCAATCCTTATCCGGTTTTAAGACAGTTTTCCGGCCACCGCTTCGCCCAGTTGCTCCCTGCCTACTGGCCCCTTGAGAGGGAGCCTGATTGCTAGATTCCGAAGAAGCCGACACTGTACGTCCCCTCGATGGGTCAACCGTGTTGTAGAATCCCCTCTGAGAATGATGCTTATCTCTTTGCCTTGTGCTAGTGTGAGAGTGGGACTCCATATCCGAGTAGTTCACCTCACTGTCCACGTTTGAGCGGGTCTCAACAGAGCTATGGGAGTCCCTCCTCAGGATGACTTTGACGGTACTCCTTTGTCGCTCCACAGGATGTAACACATCTTCCTCTTCCTCGCCCACTTTGTCCGAGGTCTGATTCCTGATGGCTCGGACCTTGAGTTCCACCTCGCCGCCTTTCCCGAGGAATCCGTACTCCGCTCCGTCACTCTCCTCCGCACTCAGTAGCGGTTTCTTGGCAGATCTGCCTTTCAGTTTGCGGTTGGCCGCAGAGATGACAGACGACATCAAGTCTCTGGGATTGATGTCCTTTCCCTTTGAGGAGTCACTTCCTGATTCGCCTACAGAGTCAAAACGAAAAACAAAAATGTTTTTTATGCAGGGATATTTACAGGGAAATACGCCGTCAAGTCAAAGTTTCTGACAACAAAGATTGTTGGGTAGACTGTTTTGGTTCAGGAACTCTGTAGATGGGTTGTCAGGTATGGATGTGAGTGTTGATAGAGCAATGGTAGATGAGAGACACTGGGGTGGGGCTCTTGGGAGGTACCTGGTACGATCGGTTGAGAGGGAGATGTGTTGTTAGGTTGGATTTCAGGTATTTTTGTTAAGGTAGGAAGGGAGATTTAGATCTAAACATTTAGATCTAACGGGGGTTGGAACCAAGGAGACCGTGGTTTGGGCTGAGATGCAGAATATCTCCCCTTAGGCCACACCTACCTGATTGATCATCCTTGCGTGCCTTCGACAGAAGCTCACTGGCATCCGATGATGTAACTTCTGTCTCTGGCATGGCAGAGATCGGCACGTCCTGTTGGCTCTCCACAGCCTCGCTGAAGAACCAATCACAGTGATGGATGATACTCTCGATGATACAGCATTGGTCAGACATGTCCGTCACCATGGTAACCATGCTATTGTCGCTAGAGCGGACGAGGGTAGGTCCAAAGACTATGGCAAGATTGCGGACCTATAAGGAGAAAAAACAGAACAAAACTTTGATATTAAATCAAAACAAATTTGCACCATTTAGCAGAAACAGGTTACCAGCCGTGCTGCTTAAATGCTGGAAAAACTATTATTATTATTCTACATATATTTTTTATCCTACACTGATGTGTGATGTGCACTGTATACTCACTGCTTCCCCGAGACCTGTGGAAAAAAACAGGCATACTACTCAGGTGAGATTCAAACCCAAGATCCCTGCCATTCTAGAGCAAATGCCTAACCACTAGACCCCTGAGCATGCCGGTGACATGAGGCCAGTTTGAACCATGTATATGAGCAGTGGGTACAGCAACTACTTCATAGATGTAATAATCGTATCTAGGATAACGAATGATATTGTTGCTGTTGTTGTTGTGAGCTTATTGATACTCTGTAAGTCTGAAATGAAACCCTGCTGAGGGATTATTTCTCCTACCTCCATCTTGTTCACATCAGAGTTCAGCGACACTGCTCGCAAGTGGTTTGCCAGGAACTTGAACGTCTCGTAGTGATTGTCCGATAGATTCTGGATCTGGCGTCTGAGGGCCCACATCCGCTCCGCCGGATCCTTACAACGATTGGCATCGATAAAGTCTTTGTACTGGTCTTTCGGGACCATCGGGTTAGGGAGTTTACGGAAAAACATCTTGAGAAGACTGCCGACGACGTTGACGTCTCGCCACCTCTATAAATATTCATTGGATGAGAAATTATTCATGGATAGTCTGCATATTGACTTGCAACCAAAACATTGACATCTCACAATCAATTTAAATATTCATAAGATAAGAAACTATTTGTTGGCTGTCTGCATATTGATATGCATCCAAAACAGTGACATCAAAACAACTCATCAAAACCTCGAGAGAGGAACTCACACTATCTGTAAAGTTGGCTTCCTCAGGTCCTCCTTTGAGTTCCTCCTGTAAATACGACACACCAGCTGTGTTACCTGGTACCCGGTATATGCCGACAATGTCCGTACCAATGTCCTCCACAATACCACAGCAGATGTCGACGAACATTGGAACAAACTGTAAGAAACAGAAAGTAAATTTTGTAATTTTCCAAAGTAAATAATTTTGACGTTAAGCAGAATTTCTACTACACTAAAACTGGGTCTTGAATGCAAGCACTGATTTCTCCAACACCAAGAAACGTTACATGTGCCACCACGTACCTCGTTGGATTCCGATGGCGTACAGCGATCCAGCGGCACCCCAAATGTTAAACTGTTCAGTTCCTCTGCCGTCGGCTGACCCCATGTCGTCCCCTTCTTCTTCATCTTGTGCTTCATCTTCCCGGCCAGGCCCGAGGACTGCTTCTTGGGGGGCTGCTGGAGGGCCGGTGACGGGCTGCGGTTCGTCTTCTTACGGTTGTTCGGGGGCGAGAGGACATTTTTTGGTGCGGGTTGCGACGTGCAGTGTGTATGTTGCTGCTGGGTTTTGTGCATGATGAAGTTGGCACTCAAGATGTCCTGTGGGAGGTTAAGCAAAACTTTAAGTTGTATTTTTTACCCCGAGGAAGAGGAGCAGGTCTTCTTTCATTGGATTTTGTGGTCCAGAAAATTGTCCGGAAGTTTTGTTTGTTCCAAAACTAGACTGAAGTTGCAAGGGTTACTTACATCTCCGCCGGGTGCTAAGTTGGCCTGGATTGATGTTATCCACGACAGCATATTCTTTGTGTCACTGACCTGCAAAGAAATAACCCCAAAGAAAGCTTAACTTAAAAAAACCTTTCAGGATAATATTTAAAGAAAATCTCAGAGAACAAACAGTTTCTTTAATTAAAAGGTTTGGGGTACCGCAAGGTTTCATACTTGGTCCACTCATACAAATTATAAACGGTGGGTTCTACAAGTGTACATTAAATTCAGGAGTAAATGTTATTCTACAATATTGAAGTAACTTCCTGAAGTTTTTTTTTAATTGGCCCACATACTAAATTAATTGAGGTACAATACTAGGCTAATGAGTTCCCCAAGATACCATACTTGGTCTCATTATTAATTTCTACCGTCCGTACTGTACTTGGTCCGAATAGTGATCTCCTCAAGTGACACTACATAGGCCTAAATAACTATTTCTCCAAGGTTCCATGCTTGCTCTCACTATTCATTTAAACCATTGGTACTATGCTTGATCTAAATAGTGAATCCCTCAGGGGACAAATTTCAGGTTCCTCAAGGTTCAATGCTTGGTCCAAACTTTTATATCAACCACAACCGGACTTACCTGGATGAGATACTCAGATCCAGTGGTTGTACTCAGACGGAAGACGTTTTTCTTTTTGGTGTAGTCATAGGCAATGTCCACCATGGAGGCCTTGATGCTAATTGGTCGGTCCTCGGCCGAGGAGGGGCTTGTGTTGGCATCTCTCCTCTCCTTCATCAGGAACAGGGTCTGGCTCTTGAGCACCATCCAGACTGGCTTCCATGAACGGTCACTAGCACGCTGAAACAAACACAAGTATTACGTTAAACCCTTCTACTATCAGCGTGTTTCTTGAGATAAACAACCCATACTACACTTCACCACAGCAGTGGCATTTTGAAACACACACACGCTAGTATAGAGAGAAGAGCCATTGCCCAAGGTGCTTCAATGAGAGTGGTACACTGGAGAAGCCACCAGCTGTGCTCAATTGCAATGGAATTCAGGCCACTGTTGGAAAACATAAGGTTCTCAATTCCTATAGTGGCAACCTATGGCACTGATCGACCATACATACAAAAACAAAGACAGGAAAGCATGGCATTGGTTACTTCACTGTTGTGTGCATAGCTCATGGGGGATTGTGAGGCATCTTGCAGTATGCACCTATAGGAGGTTAGTTTATTTTCACACAATCTAGTGAGGCTTGTGGAGACACCATGTGCATAAAAACTTTCTTGATGAATTGCAGTGGTTCTTTGAAGAACCGATGGTTTACAACTCCAGAGTTGTTAAACCACCGGTTCTTCTCAGAACCGTGACAACTGATAGAGAGAGTTTTAAGTAAACGGTTTTAATTCTCTGCAAACCTCACTAGATTGTATTCTCACTATGCAAAGTTCCAAATCCTATATGGTTTTTGAGGCATTGCATGGTGCTGTGTAGATTTTGTTCTTTAGAGAACTTGTCTTGCAATTTGTTCTACTACCGCGGAGTAGATCTCCAGAATTCAGGAGTTCCAAATCCTACTTATTAACACTCATACACAATTAATTTCATAGCCATTTGATCATCACATAGCGGAAAAAAAATATATATATAAATCCGTACCTTCCATTCTTTGAGTTCCACTTTAATACTTGCAGGCCCTTCCCTCGTGACATCTTGGTCCTCGGTACCCTGCTGACTTGACCCCTTGCTGGAAACTGCAGGCTTATGGATGGCCTCCACGATGACTGGCGTCCCTTCCCCAAAGATGTTCTTCAGCTTACTAATGCTGGGGTTACGCCTCGGCGTTGCATTCTTACGTCTGGTTTTGAAGAAAACAAATTGTAAACAAATACAAATTAGCGTAGGCTCGACAATATGAACACGACCACTGTACAGAGCCAAACTTTATAAAGCAGTTAAGCAGAAAAACATCTCCGCTAAGCAGAAAAATAATGTGGCACCAGTGGAAACTTTCAAATTCCAATAAAAAAAATGGACAGAGAGGGCAGGTAATTTTTCTAATAATAATCAAATGGATCAACTCAACTTCTTTTCAATATATCCCTTTGTGCAAAAAATTAGTTAGTGGCCTGACGTTTCGACCCTAGCAGAGTCTTAATTTATATCCCTTTGTGTCTATTAACATGTTGAAACACTTTTGACAGATGCTAAGTGGTACACTTTATTGTGTTTCCTGTCGTATGTACATCTGAGTAATTATTGACCCTTGCACACATGCGGGGCACCAACACGTGACTATCCTGTCCCCCAATATGGGAGTCACCCCCAAAATGGTGGAAATACTAGACTTGGACCTTGCGGAGGTGCGTTCCGTGTCTGCAAGTGGTCACTAGCAAAAAGCAATAGTGTGTCAATATCCGAAACATTTTCCAGATATACAATGTGTTGCACCGACTCCTACACCTGGTTGAAGAGAAGCAAATTATGGCTATGCACAGCTGTAGAGCTACCATGTTCAAATGTATCAGACTTACAGAACGACAGGACTGGTGCCCTCCCCGCCGTGGGCAGACATAGATGAGATGCTGGTGTGTCGGCCACGGATGACGCATCCTTGCCCCCCTCTTCCTCATCATCGCTCAGGGTGGCACGAAGATAAGATGTCCTTCGCACCAGCCGTTGCCTCGTTCCTATCAACAACAAACAAAATAATAACATAAATAAATATAATATTATATTCAATGGAGCGTTATTATCTTGCGGGCAGCTCTATAACAATGGTCCAGATGTTATTAAAACCACAAGTCTACAATTACAGAAAGGTTTTGTTTACGTCGGGATCAATGCAACAATTTGTCAGTAAAATAATAAAACAGATGTAATCAATCTGAAGAACTAGAGGGAGGGTATACTGTATAAAGTGGTTGTACATATGAAGGGAATTTGGCTATGGCTGTGGCTGTCCACCTCAGCAGCCATGTTGAAGGATATGCAGATACATGTACAGTGGTCTACCCATAGCCACAGCTGAGGACTACAACTATGGCTGTGGCTGTTGGCTTCAGCAGCCGCGTTTGAGTACCGGCAGATACAGTGATCTACACGTAGCACAGCTGAGTGACTATGGCTGTGGCTGTCGGCTTCAGCAGCCACGTTGAAGTGTTGGTAGGATTACCACATGTAATAATAACGTTTACAACCCATAAAACATAAGAAATGGATTATAATGTTTGTGCAGGTATATAATGCACATGTGTAAAACGAGCAATAAAAAATATTAAGAAAATAAAGCCATAAACCCATGCGGATTAAAATTGTTTCATACTTTAAATATTATAAAATAAATAATATAATATACATAATAAAATTCCTCCAAACAAAAAAAACAACACAAAACGAAAAACCCAACCCAACCCAACCCAACCCAACCCAACCCACATCTTAACTCTGTTACTGTTGTACGTTAGAATGCCAACCATTTTAAAAGTTAATAATTGTACATCGGTTTATAATATTAATTACGGACAAAATTAAAATGTGAACACACACAAAACAAACACAGGAAGTCTGAAGCTGGGGTTAATCCCAAAAGTAACTTTGCATTATGAAGCTTGTTACAAGTACATACACAAGATGTAATATTAGTACATGTTTAAATAATCCCAGGCAGTGCTCTTTATTGTGCATTTGAGGCAGTAAATTATAACTTTTTTCAAAAAGAAATCAATGTTATAGAACCAATAACTGCAGTCAGGGCATACACACAGGCGACTTGCCAGACATTTTACTTTGGTCACAACTTGAACTTTCACAAAGGTCATTTTAAGGTCATGTGGTGTGTGGTAACCAATGCGTTATAAATAGGGCCGATTTAATTGGCACTGCCATTTACACAGCCTAGAAATTGGGCCGGCTTAATCGGCCAAGGCCACCGCTGGAGTTAGTACAAGGTAGGCTCCTAAAATAAACCAACGATTTACATAAAGAGAAGAAGAGGCAATCACAAAACATTTCCCCCGAGGCTAAAAAATGTCATTGATTCCTAATTTGTTTCTCTGACTGGTTACTACTTCTTCTTTTTTGCTAAGCGAAAAATGCGGGACCAAACTCAACATACATGTACACCACATGGTAAATTAGCTGGTAGCCTTTCCCTGCTTTTAAAAGCAGGCGTGTTTATGTGCTATGCGTACTTGTGCACTCAAACACCTCCATGGGATTTGGCTCAATTCCGTCTGCTCGGGCGCAAAAATTAGCCTTGTACAAATCAGTTTAGCTTTCAAACTGGCATCTCGCCATTGGACATGCTTGGTGGGTCTTATGTCGATAAAGATTTCTGCTCTAGAACAGGGAGGGGAGGGGGGGGGGTCGTGGGTTGGAGTCCCACCAGTATGCCTGTCGTTTTTTTTTTTACTTCTCCGTAGGAATCCAAAAGCACCAAGCACACATCAGTGTAGGGTGTAACCACAAATATTAGCATTCTTTATCCCCGATGCCAATTTATTACATCTATTCAATTCGATTTCAATAGCTTTGATTGCAGAATAAAGGTCACCCACAAAAAATACCATACCATGTGTACTGTCTGTGGCTGGCGCCCACTTCTCCTTCAGCGTCAATTTTTATTTTCACTTTAAACAGCTGAATGGAACTTGGCTCAGGTTGAACACTGTTATTGACCCCACTCTTTTATGTAAAAGTACCGACTCTCAGTTACAGTTCAAAGATTTAACAGTTTTATTGCCCAAGGAAACCGATATTAAAATAAAACCCTGGCATTTCAGCAGGTACCTGTTCAAAAGGGTTCCAGCACTTGTTGTGCTTACAAACAAGGCTAACAAAAAATGCACGGGTTTTGTGACTACTGGGCACTAACAATGGCTTTACTCTGAAATGCTACAGGATTGCCCTTTACCAAAATATGTTTGCAATAAAAATCGAAATTAAAAAAATATATATATTGACGGTGGGTCAGTGTTATTTGGTTGCATTTTTAGTACTATTGCTACTGGTTTGGTTTAAAGATGATGTGCCTCCACATTGCGTCAAAGTGAAACCGAAATGATTCAACTCTCCGACTGCCGGTGCAAGCACGCATTGTCTCTTGCATAAATTTGGATCAGATCGCCTTTGAGTTTTGTGATCTTTTGACTTCACACCTTAACCAAGTGTATGCAAAACACGATGGGTGCGCACGGCAGTAGGCAGACTTCAACAGAGGGCAGTTTAGATGAAAACAGAGAGCACTAAATATTCTTTTATGGATAGTATGTTTTAGGGCAGTCAGGTTGGCTTGTGGTATCTTGCCTTGCCTTCCACCTCTGGGGACCCCGGTTCAAGACACACCGGGGCACTACGTGGATTGGGTTTTTCAGTTCCTGCCTGATTGCATGGGTTTTCCCTGGAACAATTCTCTGGGGTTTTCCTCCCACCATCTAAAACTGAAATTTCTTTCATTGTCTTCTCTCCACGGGGTTCTTGGCTAGTGTAGTGATTAGGTTTGCTTTCTGAGAGTCCTTGGCTTCACAACCAGAATTAATAAATGAAAATGAAATAAATCGGAGCCCAAACTCACAAAACTGAAAATGACGCTTCAATAACAACAACTTTACAGGGAACCAGCCATAAGCACTATACGTTACATGGCGCTTTGGCTGGTTTCCTGTCCATGCTATTGTAAGCGAGATTGCTCGTTATGAAACTGGGACCCATGTTAACTTTGCGTTGGATGAAAAAATAAAAAATGACTGCCGAATGTAAAGTACTGTTTTGTTCTGGTCAAACCTTCGTCGAATGATTGGTGACGGGTGAACGACAATTGTTCACTTCTGATGTAGTGCGCTCCTTGGAGGTCATTGAGAATCGCAGCTTCTGAGCTCGCCCGGGAACGACGAATCACATACGACAACACTGTACATACATGTGCATGCATACAGACATTACTCTTGAGCTAACAAACTGCATCTACTTAGGGGTCATCTATGGTTCTAACAAATGTTTAAGGTGGGTCAGGGACTACAAACATTGCACACCCCCCCCCCTTTCCCAAGAATATGAAGTCCATAAGTAACTTCCTACTCTGTTCCTAAGTTTTTCATGTCTTAAAAATCAAAATTTGTAGAAAAATCTTTTGTCTCCCTGCTCCACAAATTTGATCTGTATATCAGCAGAAATACCGACAAAAATATTTTGAAAAAGCTGTATGGAACACTGTGATCAAAAACAATTTTTCTTTTGAAGCTTCACCATCTCTGTATAAATTCAACTTAAACTAAATTGCGATAAAATGTTTTTAACTCATAAATTTTATACATTTTTGGGAACATATTTTTAGGAACAAGCACACTCTATGAAAAACGTAATAACAAATTCCTGAAAAGCATACATGTATATTCACTTTGTTTTCCAAAAAAGTTCAAGAACACTGACCTGGTGGGTAGTCATCATCTAAACTGCAACCATCACTGATGCTACTTGCTGTTGATTCTTTCCGACTACTCGCTAATGAAATAGCACCCTCGCTTGTCAAACTATCAACAGACATGTCATCGGTTGTCTGCCGTCGTGACGACCTGAACCATGCACCTGACCGCTGGTTGGAGCGGTCATAGCTTTTACTTCGATGTCGCTCGTACATTTTTCGCTCATGCTGGCGTTCCCTCTCCACGCTTCGATCCCGTACCCTCCCACGGCTGCTGTCACGCTTGGGTACCGGGGGCCTGTCCCGCCCCCCTCCAGGAAGGGGTACATGCGCTGTAATCCGATATCTTGTGTTGGGATTAGCACTGGGATTATTAGAAAGGGGATTATCCTTAGGTTGGGGATTATGTCCTTTCTTCCAAAGGCCATCCATTGCATCAGATGGGGACCTCTCCTGGGCTTTCTTGTCCCAGTAGCTTATCCTGTCCTGCACTTTAGTTGGCGAGAGCGGTTCCTCCTCATAAAGTTCCATATCGTTATTCGGATGTAAGTCTGCATCACCCATACCGTCCGACATTTTCGTTGTTTGGACATTCCCATCTAAGTCAATTATTTTCACCATGTTCACAGCTTGGCTTCCTCTGTAGCCAGCTTCATCCGAAGAAAGTTGTCTTCCATCTCGACTGAGGAGAAAGGCGCGGCCTTCTTTTCCTTGATGGTCCTGGCTTGTGATGTACCGCTGTCCTGTTTCTGAGATGTAAGTGTCTTGTGCATCCTGGTATTTCATCCGAGTGTTGCCATCAGGAAACTGAGAGTACCTTCTCTCTGTAGGCGAAACAGGGGTTCTGGTATCCGCTGCTGACACCGTATTGCTTCTCATTGGTCTCCCATCAAGGTATCGAATGCCATCAACTGATTTGGACCCAGACAGTGAGCCTTCCTTCTTCTCGTAACCTCTTCTGTGTCTTTGATGATGGGCTTGGCGCATGAACATCTCTCTCATCCTAGGGTCTGCAACCTCATTGTACCCCTGCATTTCAATGGTGGTCTTCGCATTGACGTTGTTGAGATCGTTGGTCGTTGACGTTGTGGTGACAGTCTCTGTTTGCTTTGACCTATAATAGCGTCTTGTGACTGTTTCCTGAAGGTTCACTTGGCTGTCGCTACCAAGACGTTGGTGTCCCATTTGAGTCATGGCCTGATCGCCCGACCGCACCTCCCACTCAGTGCCATTGGATCCAGAGAGGTGAAGATTATCGTATGACGACGACACCTGTCCGCTGTTGTTGCTTCTCACCTCAACATCAGCATCGGTACTCGATACTAAATTGTCCATACTATTGCTCTGTCTGGGCACTGGTAAAATGTTGCTCTTCACATCCCCTCGCCTCTGTCCTCTCAGAGTGATATAATCGTTGGGTCCAGTTCCAGTTCGAAGTCTCACCACAGGCCCTCGCTGATCCTGAGAACCTGCTGCCTGATTTGTTTCTGAATTGGGCTCAGTATCATTTCGTGACAATTTCTTTCCTTGTCGTTGCTTAGAATCACTTGCAAGAGTCGCTCGACGGCCACCTGTTTCTGATCTCTGTGGGTCCCCTCGTTGACTTTGCGTCCGATTGTGTGACCCGAAGATACTTGTTATTTTAAAAGTTCGTCCTGACTTTTGTCCTGTGGTGCTATCGCCAGAGGAGGTACTGGAAGCCACTGAGATCCCACTTGCAGGTCTTGAATTGTGGTAGCCATACCTTGACTCTGCTGTGTTTGTCTTTGGGGATGTTTGCTTTATTTGGCCAGTCCTCCCAGCAATGTCCAAATGTCCACCTGTCGTAGGGGTGCTTCTGTTGTTTGATTCCAAAAGTTCTCTGGAGGATGTCCAGTTGTTGTCGTAGATTGGAGTTGATGTCTTTACTGGCTTCGACCCAACAGACAAAACCATTTCTGTTTTGTGCCTAGTTTGGTGCCCAAGGTCAGAATCCGGATGCAGGATCACTGTATCATGAGCATCTTCTGACTTTCCTACTGGAATGATGGGAGATGGAAATCCAGCCTGGCTGGAAGATGTCGGATCATGGATCCCACTTCTGCCACCAAATTGAGAGTCCACATCTGGCTGGGGTTGGGTGTCCGAGTCCCCGTCAGCTGATTTGTATGCAGAGGTGGGATACGCAACCTGTAGAATGTCCTCCTCACGTGGGACAACCAGAAGTTTTAGGCAAGAATCACTGTTGATAAAAAATTTAAAAAAAAAAAAATATTTACAGAGAGTTGGTTTTGGAGCCCAGTAATTGCGAATCCCACAAAATATTTGCAAAAGACAAGTCCAACTCAAAGTTTCACTTACCAGTTTACTACAAGTGAAACATGCGTCTCACTAATGTGAGGGCCAAGTGCGGGCAATACCACTTTTGTTTCAGGGGTGCCTACTTCAGCAACTCAGTTTTTGTTTACATGTTCAGGTAACAAAGTCTCTCAAAGTAAAGTATTCCAGTAAAGAATCGCCCAATTATCCCGCAGAATCCCTTTAACTGAGTCTCTGAGTCACTCACCTCGACTGGATCAAACCCACGACCTGTGAGTAAGTCTTTCCTGTTACACTCTCCCCGTTCACGGAGACAATGCGATCACCGGTAGACAGGCCAGCACTCTCAGCAGCACCTCCTGGTTTTACATGCTTCACAAAGATTGTGTCCATAGGCTCCAGGGCCGTAATCTTGGGGCGCTTCTTACCGCGGTCTGAGAAAGAAAAAAAAGAGAAATAAAATTAACTTCGGTTTAAATTCTCCTTTAATAACAGATGACTTTTTAAACACTTTAGTCGAGGAGGTTTACTAAAACAGAAGAGAGTTTTTCTCTCAAATTTGATTAAAGGTTACAAATAATACCCCATTGCTGACATATAACAACATCTCCACACTGATGAGAGCATTTTACTACACACTTCCAGTGTTGGGAATCACAAACATTTGAAGTAATCAGATTTTAGCTGTACAATATTTGGCAACTAAGGAATGACTTCATAGAGCTGGTAAGCCAAAAAGTTTTGCTTTAGCGGAAACAGATTGCCACCCAAAAATTCACATGCTGTTTGTTGTCTGCAACTGGTTCCCATCAAGTTTTGTTCTTAGAAGATTTGTTTTCTTCTTAACTGCTTAGCATCATTTATTTGGCTTACACATGTATTTTAATCTTTGTCCTCATCGAAGTACTTCCGAAATATTGAATGCCAAGGGTTTTTTTCCAGCTCGGAAATCTGAGCTTAATGTCTAAAAAGCTGATGAGGGAGTTTGCTTTTCTAAAAGGAACCGTCTCAAAGGTCGGGCCCATTCTAGGCACAAAGAGACGTTCCCGTAAGCAAACGCCCACAATCTAGTGGACCGACAGAACGTTCTGCTGGTCTGCGACATTGTGTCAAACAACAGGAAGATTCCTCACTACACGGGAGAATTACGCGTTTCCATTTTAAAACAATCCAATGAAGGGCTCTGGCAGTCTGACGGCCTGCCTAAGTATGCCGCTGGAATACTAAACCGACTTCATTAGAATGTTACCGTCTTTTGAGATGCTCCCTAACATTAGCTATTTGGCAGGGACCGTTAGAATTCTGTCTTGGCTGAAGAGCAAAGTCCATTCAGGATTTCCTTGATGACAAGATCTCTGAACTCAAGCTCAACTCTCCACGCAGACGAGGCCTTCAACAGAGCAGCCTCTGTTCGAAGCTTCCTGGCTTTCTCCCAAACACACCAGGAGCCTCCCCACAGTCGTTTTCTGCCCATCATTTTTTTTGGAATGGTCCCAACATTTCGTCTGGTCCGTTGAACCATGTAACGGATTCACACACTCTTAAGATGTTTAGCTTTAAAGTGCGCATAAACATTGTTGGTGCTTTTAGATTCAGCCTTGGTGGGAACAAACCACCTTGCCATTAAATTTGAAGATTTCAGGGAGGACCATGACCTGTTTTTAAGCCAGTCAGAAAAATAAAACAAAGATGACTCAATTTTGTTTTAATTTGACAATTCTTAATTCTCTCCAACAGGTCTTTGTCTTGATGCACCAAAATCACAGACCTGCTTTAAAGCAAAAACTTAAGCTATGACACAATACTGCTTACCAGAAGATGTGTACCAGCCAAAACATACCATCATGTGTGCCGTTTGTGACTGGTTCCTCGCTTATTTTGTTAAAGCAGAAATTGGTTAAGCAATGTTTTCTGCTCAAAAATTCTACAAAAATTAGGCCAGTTCTCACAGTTAAACAAGCATGCAAGGCCAAAAAACATGAAGAACTCTTTTGTACAAAAAGGGGTGGGGGTGAGGGGAGATTTTATTGAAATATTCTTGATTCACTCATTAACATAGGAATGAAAAGAAGGCGTTGAAGGGGTTGGGTGGGTATTTTCTGTTATGATAA